>CM029012.1:159621626-160231515 GCA_016801055.1 Panax notoginseng | reverse complement strand
ACCCCAAAATAGGTCCATTCCACCCAACCCATTCTGAGTCGTCAAATACATGGTACAGAAAATAACTACAACTTTATTACAACAATTGTCGTGCAAAACAAACAACACATATGCTGTGAGTTTGGATACAAATATATACCAAATGTGACTCATGTTCCAACCGTGGACATCACCTCACAATAACACCTTACATAAAGGTATAGTCAAAAACTGTTTTAGAAATTAGAATCTTTGGAAGTGCTCAAGGAAACCTTCGTACATGGGAGGCCACGCGTCTAGGTTATGATAGATATCATATGGCCACAGAATTATCCTTGGTTGACCCAATAGACCCCAAAGAAAAACGAGAAGATTACTATCATATTCTTCCCAATGGTGAGTCTCTTCTCTTGACTTATCATTATCTCTACTGTCTCTAATTGAGAATTATACTTTAAACAAACACCAAGATTATATAGGTAGTGCTCGTATATATACTCAGCAAGTGGATGAGCACATCCCTGTCTTATGATGACACGAGGTTGTATGTCATTAGACATCTTGTATGATAGTGGCAAACCACCCTTCCAACGTTGGGTACACCTTACCCTATTGGATTCACCAAATATAACTACTAATAACTTTTCTATACTGCTTCGGGAGAACATCCACAGCTAGAGACCACCGTTCTATTTCCCGTTACCCTCGCTCGACCCAGCTACACTCTTATTACCTGAAAGGAATTGTGAAGCAAAAGGTGAGCACAACTAGCTCAGTAAAGAATATCATGACTAAAGATAATTCAATTATCAATAGCCTTCATCAACAATAAATCAGAGATTTAGAACATATGGTAAATGATAAAAATTTCAACCATAGTTGCAGCGGAACGAGCAATCCATTAGAAGAGTCAAATAGACTATAAAGTCTATTATCTTCTCCATGTTAAAAATCCACCAACAATATTTTATCCATGTAACATCACTCAACAGTTCCTTTCCACAATCATATGAATAACTCATAATCATAATTGTGACTAAAATTTTTCTTCGCACCCAGGACGAAGAATATTTTCATC
This sequence comes from Panax notoginseng, assembly GCA_016801055.1. NCBI lineage: Eukaryota > Viridiplantae > Streptophyta > Magnoliopsida > Apiales > Araliaceae > Panax > Panax notoginseng. The sequence goes on along the minus strand of CM029012.1, from coordinate 160,230,458 downwards.
ACCTGTCTTTACCTGAAACATCAAAGATCATGGTTATACCAAATCACAGTTCCTGTTTATAATCATACTAACAAATCCATCTTTGCACTACGGGCCAAAGATATTCATCAACAAACCATCTTTGCACTACGGGCCAAAGATATTCAACAACAGTTCATCTTTGCACTACAGGCCAAAGATATTCATCAACAGGCCATCTTTGCACTACATGCCAAAGATATTCATCAACAATTCATATTTGCACTACAGGCCAAATATATTCATATCTCAAAGAAATATATAATCATTTCAGAATTTATATAAACAATAATTATAACCATGTTGATCAATTCACCTTTGCACTTAAGCTTAAGATATTCAATTATAAATTCAATGGTCATGATCATACCAGTCACAATTCAACTTTGCACTACAGGCCAAAGAGAACCCTAGTCATGATCATACCAATAATCTACCCATCTTTACACTCCAGTGAAAGAGAATTTCAACATCAGGTTATAAAAAATGTTATATATGATGATAAAAATAATATGATCAACATATAGTTTTAATCTCAAGAGTAATATTCGTAACTCATGAATAGTAACCCCGACACAAAAGATAGAAATTCCACAATAAAATCCATACCAATATTTCGGTATAATGATATTGAAAGAATAACATTACTTAAATTTATAAACAATTTATTTTAATTGTTTACACTTTACTAATTAATGCATTTAATCATCATAAAATGCCAACTCTTACAATTTCATCATCAATAACCAAAACCCTCATCAAAAATCTGCATATACCTCATATAGGATTCTCAAGCCATAAAATCCTATTTTCCAATTTTCTTTCTTCACAAAACATATTTAATTCATTTACTCATAACTAGACCATTTTCATGAAAAATACCAAATCAGTTCCAAAAATATTTCTTTTCTGGGATTTAGCATAATATAGTCCCATAGTGAACATATATTTTTCTCAGAATTTTTAAAAGTCATTTACTATTTTTCATATGGCCAAAATAGCCGAATATTTAGACATTTATCAAAAATTGTACTTTTGTCTAAAAATTCTGAAATTTACAGAGTATACTTCTATCATATACATGTACTCCCAATAAAAATTTCATCAATTTTGGAGTTAACCACAAGGAATTATAAGCGGTTACTTTAAAATAGTCTTTTCTCATAAAATTCATAACTCTCAATCTATACATCCAAAAATCACCATTTTTGGACACAATCAAGAAAACTCATCAAAATATCATTTCAAATTTTTCCAGAATTTTTGAAGATCAGAAAAATTACGAAACTGAAAATCATAACAACCCTTAAAATCCCTTACTATCCCTTACTATCCCTTACCTCAAAAGAGCAGTACTTCTGATCGTATAAGGCTGAAGGAAACTTGCACTGATGAATAGCAACTCACCAAGTATCTAAATACTCACAAAATACACTTCAATAATCTAGAGAGAGAAAGAGAGAAAGCTTATGTTTCTGGTGTGATTTTCAATTCTAACTTAGCCCTCTATTTATAGGAAAATTTTGGTAGGTTTGACCTGCAACCTGATGGCTTTACCTGCTACTATTCCCACCCACCACATTTGAAATATAATTCAGCACATTTCTTCACCAACCACAAGTGGGGCCCACCAATTCTAGAATTTTCCACCAAAATGATAAACTCCGAAAATTCAACAATTTCTGAACCAGTCATCTCGTAAAATTCATAATAAATCATACGTTCATTTTTAACGGTTCAAAATTATGGGCATATACTCAACTTATATATGTATAACATATCCAAAAATTACCACGATCCAACGGTCGGATTAAAAATTATAACCCCCGCAAAATATCTCAAAAACCCTGATTTTTAATACCTCCATTCCGACAAAAATACGATAAAAACCTCAACATTAACTCCTTCATTTTTAACCACAAAAATATATCCCTCATTTATATCCACATAATATAAATATTTCCTTATCATATGAATCAATAATTAATTATTCACAAATAATATTACAGAATCACATTTATGACAACCAGGCCGTTCCCAGGAAAGAGGGGGCTTTCCAATAAGGATTTCTCCTTACTGGCGCGCAATTAGATGACCAAACCTCTCCTTAGACAGAACTTTCTAGACATTGCCAATAATGCTATCTAATAATATTATTCAAATAATATGAATTATTGATCTGATAATGGGAAATACTGTGCAGCAACAATTATTGAACAACAATAATATAAAATTTCAACGTAGCAATTATTGAATCAATAAAATAAAATATTGAACAGTAATTACTGTAACAATTATTGAGTAGTGCCTTCTTACGTAAGAATCAATAATTTCAAAAATACTATGCAATACCGTGTGCTACTGTGCAATAACGCGTATTACTGTATTTTAACCACCGGTATTCCAACAGTGTTAACGGTAACAACTACGCCGTTATTTGTAAAAACTCAAATTTGTCGTTTTCTTCACCCGACAGTTATTCGTTATGGGGCCCACAAATAGCTGCGCCGTCGTACGAATATTCCCCGACAGAAAGAATATTCCACGACCAAACGAATATTCCCCGACAACAATGAATATTTTATAACCACTTGCGTATTTTGAAAAAATTTCATATATCACCCTTAACTTAAACTTTTATCAATTTAACCATTTACTGAATAGTAATTATAAGAAAAATTGAATACTTTTATTTCATAAAATTCGGGTCTTACATAATCCACATAGACAGTTATTCCAACAGATAATAAAGAATGGAATAACAAGAAGATTCACCATGCTTGCGATAGACTCACAATAGGTTATTCCTAACAGAAAATAATAAAGAATGGAAACCAGGTCATGCGTAAACGCACAGACAGGATATCCGACAGAATAATAAAGAACGAAACCAGGTCAGGAAAAAATTCGCACCGACAGATAATCTAACAAAATATTAAAGAATTGGAAAACAACAGAAATCACCATGCATGCGATAGACCGCACAGACAGTTATTCTAACAGAATAATAATTAATGGAACCAGGTCAGACGTAGTACGCACAACATGATATTTCGACAGAATAATTGTAAGACCCCAACTTTTATAAATAAAGATGAATTTTCTATAAATATCATTTATGAATATTATGGAATTAATTTGATATAATGTTATAGTTGTGGGTAATATTTATAAATTTTACAAAATACAAAGTTGTTATATAATATTCGATTGGTCGAGAATATTCATTTTAACAGGGAATATTCGTACAACGACACAATCATTGGTAGACTCCACAACGGAATTATTATCGGATTGAGAAAACGACAAAAATATTTTATTAAAAATAACGGCGGAAGTTTTACCATTGTTACTGTTGAACTACTCGGTAGTAAAAGTACAGTAATACGTGTGGTTTACAAAGAAGCACACGTATTGATTATTAATGCTTATGTGAGAAGTCACTCAGTTTTGATTCAATTATTGTCAGTTAATAATATGAATTATTTAGCGATAATGATGTTTTGTTTTATTCGTATTATTAATGTAATAAAACAAAAACATCTTTTTATATAAAACAGAATACTTTATTAAAGTTATTTTATAAATAGAATATATTATATTTTATTTAAAAAAAATTTCTTTAAATATGGACCATCAGATTAAATAATCAATCTGGACCGTTCATGGATTAGTTACTATGCATTCTATTTTTCTATAAATAGCAGCTCATTCCTTCATTATTTCTTACGAATTCACTGAACTCTAGAGAGAGAAACTATAAGAGAAACTATAGAGAGAGAGAAGAAGAGTATTCTGCTACTTAACTACTTCCTTATTTCAGCTCTTCTTTAAAACGGTAAGGGGTGTTATTCTTTGTTATTCATGAAGAGAACTGTTGTTATTCTATTTCTTATTATTCTGTTGAATAACCTGTATACGCGGTCTACCCTATACTTGGTGACATTCTTCTATTATTCTGTTGGAACATCCTGTCTGTGTGTTTTATACCGGACCTGGTTCCGTCTTGTTATTATTCTGTTGGAACATCTTGTCTGTGTGTTTTACGCCGGACCTAGTTCCATTATTTATTATTCTGTCGGAATATCATATCTGTGCGTTTACGCCGGACCTGGTTCCATTATTTATTATTCTGTCAGAATATCCTGTCTGTGCGTTTACGCTGGACCTGGTTCCATTATTTATTATTCTGTTAGAATAACCTGTCTGTGCGGTCTATCGCATGCATGATGATTTCTTTTGTTATTCCATTCTTTATTGTACTCAATTGGTTAAGTTTTGACTTATATACTCCATGAAATTTGTGGAATATCCTTGATAATTGCGTTTCATCTAGTATATTTTCATGAAAATATTCTTCTAAGTATTTTTGAATTTTACTCCACAAATCAGTATCATGTTGACAATTTGGACGTTGTTAATTTTTGGATAAATTAATTCTTGAACTTGTTTTATTGAATTCTTATATCATTGTCATCATCCTCATGTTTATAAAATGTTAAAAGTCATATGTGGCCTGTAGTGCATAGATGGACTTGGTATGATTATGACCAGTGATTATTCGGTATAATCATGACCGTAATATTACAAATGATGTGTGTAAAAGTCCTCATTGGCCCGTAGTGCGTTGATGGACAGTTGTTGGCATGATCATGACCATTAATGAATACACGAATATCCTTGGCCGTAGTGCAGGGGTGATTCGATGATGTGAATTATTTTATTAAGCTGAGTCCCAGCGATAACAGTGTTGAAAAACCTTTAAATCATAAAAGATAGTAGAGTTTATTTTCTACTTGACTCTTTTAATGGATTGCTTGTTCCGCTACAGTTAAACTTGATGTCTATTATATTTTATCAGTTTAACATTGTTGAAGGCTAATGATAATTTATTCTGCATTATCTTAGTCATAATATTTCTTACTGGGCTAGTTGAGCTCACCCTTTCTTTCACTGTTCTCTTCAGGAAATGAGAACGTAGCTGGGCCAAGTCGGGAAAACGGAGTGATGGTCCGAAGAATAGTATTAGTTAGTAGTCCTCACTATTCTATGTAATGGTGTGTTAATAAATGTAATGAGGACTCCTTTTGAGTATGAATACTCTCTAGAAGATAATATTTGTATTCAAACTCACAGTTTATATTTTGTCGTATTGTACACGACAGTTGTATTAGTAAGTTGTATTTGTATTCTGTACTATGTATCTGACGACCCAAGATGGGTGATGTATACCTAATTTTGGGGGCGTCACAATAATAAAGAACGGAATAATAGAAGAATTTTACCATGTATGCGGTACTTCGCAATAACAGGTTATTCTAACATAATAATAAAGAATGGAATAACAGAAGAATTTCACCAAGTATAGGGTAGTCCGCGTATACAGGTTATTCCAGCAGAATAATAAAGAATGGAATAACAAAAGTTCTCTTCATGAATACAAAAGAAATAATACCCCTTACAGGTACAACAAATAATATCCCTTACCTTAGAAAGAAGAGTACTGGATATAGGAGTAGTGAAGTAGCAGAACACTTTTCTTCTTTCTATCTATAGTTTCTCTCTCTAGAGTTTCAGTGAATTCGTAAGAAATAATGAAGGAATGAGCTTCTATTTATAGAAGAATAGACTGCATAGTAACTAATTCAGGAACGATCCAGATTGATTTACTTTTAATCGGACGGTCCATATTTAAAGCAAAATCTTTTAAATAAAATATAATATATTCTATTTATAATCTAATAAAACGAATAACTTTATAAAAGTATTCTGTTTTATATAAAAAGATTTTACTATGCAAAATACTATGCAGTCACTATGCAACACTATGCATAATAAAATATAATATATTCTATTTATAGAATAACTTTATAAAAGTATTCTATTTTATATAAAAAGTTTTTATGTTTTATTACATTAATAATATCAATAAAATAAAACTGAGTGACTTATCACTTAAGCATCAATAATCAATACTGTGTGCTACTATGCAACCACGCGTATTACTGTACTTTTACTACCAAGTAGTTCAACAGTATTAACAGTAAAACTTTCGCCATTATTTTCATAAAATATTTTTGTCGTTTTCTCAATCCGACAATAATTTCATTGCGGGGGTCCACCAATGATTGTGCCGTTGTACGAATATTTCCTGATAAAATGAATTTTCACCGACCAATCGAATATAATATGACCACTTACATACTTTCCAAAATTTATAAATATTACCCACAACTATAACATTATATCAAATCCACACCATAATATTAAAAAAAATTATTTCGAGAAAATTAAATATTTATTCATAAAATCTGGGGTCTCACAATCTCCCATCCTTATAGAATTTCGCCCTCGAAATTTATGTACGTACCTGGTATGCCGAAGAGGTGAGGATACCTTGACTTCATTTCAGATTTTAACTCTTGAGGTAAGACCTTTGAGTGTTGAATACGATCATTTTTATCCAAGATTTTAACACGTATCTCCTCATACGTTAAATCTTCTGCTATCTCGTCTAGTTCTAATTTAATAATGTGGTTCGGGTCGTAACATCGATACGTTAAAAACGTTATGAGCACATGACATATTAGGCGGTAAAACGAGTCTATAAGCCACAGCTCCTACTTAATCGAGGATTTCAAATGGGCCAATTAAATCGAGGGTTGAGATTTTCTCTCTTCATCGATTCTTGCTTCTAGAATAACGTCCTCTTGAACCTTCTTCTTCACATTCATCAGCTCTGAGTATGTAGCTTGAGCGACTTTAACTTTATCGATTATAGTCGATTCTACTCGTATATTCGTTATCTTCACGTAGGTTCGTATATTCGCACTTGTAAATGCATACGATCTTCTACTCAACGCGTTAGCTACCATGTTCGCTTTTCCTACGATGGTATTGAATGGTACGATCGTAATCTTCAACAGCTCGAGTCAACGTCTTTGGCGCATTATACGTTCATTTTTAGTTGAAGAAATATTTGAGGGTTTTAGAAATGGTTTTGTACTGGGGTCAATACAAAATTCGATTTCACGCTCTAGGGTAGGCTAAGAAATCTTCAAGAATACGCCAGAAAATTTATTAACGATAGAAATATTATTCAAAACTGTGACTCTCATCTAAGACTTGGATAGCACATGTAATGAAGGTTTCTCCTAACGGAGTTTCAACAGATAAGTCAAAGTCTGATTTCTCCGGAGTCAAATTTAAACGTTGAGCGCAAGCAAGAGAGATAAAAGAGTGGGTAGAACCGGTATCGAATAAAGTATAGACTTCGCAAGAGTTTATGATTAACTTACCCGTAATAACCTCGTTCGGGTTCCTCAATAAACGCTCTCACTTAAACTACCCCGGCTTTGACTTGTCTGGGACATCCTTTGGCGTCACTATCCCAGCTGAACTTGACCTCACTACACGACAAAATCGAGCTAAATGACTCTCTCTTCTTGAAATTTCCACTTTTATTATCATGGTCATGATAATTTCTCCCATGATGGTTATCGTTATTCCGATGGTCATTGCCACCGATATGAATATTATAGTGTTGTTGGTCGTTACCTTTTGGTTGAGCTGACTCAACGGTCTCATGTGCTTCATTGCTTATCTCAATATTTTCAGATGTCATTTGTAAACACTGTCACAAAACAAGGTTAATTAACATATCACATATTATCCCTATATTCTGACCGACCAATTAAAAATCAAATAAACTTAGGTATGTCATACAAGCGAAGGAATTCTCCGTCTCTCCCCTCCTAGTTCTTGTCTCACATCTTAGCCAGGGATCATATCCCTAAGCTCTGATACCAACTGTGCGCCCCCAAAATAGGTATACATCACCTATTCTGAGTCGCCAAATACATGGTACAGAATACAAATACAATCTTTAATATACAACAAGAGAGCTGTGAGTTTTAATACAAATATTGTCATCTAGACAATATCCACACTCAATGAAGTTCTCATTACAGTTATTATTACACTATTTTACAGAATAGTGAGGACTACCAATGCACCATCTAGGACCATCACTTTGTTCCCGACTCGTCCCAGCTATATTCTCATTTCCTGAAGAGAACAGTGAAAGAAAGGGTGAACTCAACTAGCCCAGTAAGAAATATTATGACTAAGATAATGCAGAATAAATTATCGTTAGCCTTCAACAGTGTTAAACTGATACAATATAACAAACATCAAGTTTAACTGCAGCGGAACAAACAATCCATTAGAAGAGTCAAGTAGAGAATAAAATCTACTATCTTATATGATTTAAAAGGTTTTTCATCACTTTTATCGCTGAGACTCAGCTCAATAAATAATCCACATCATTAAATCATCCCTGCACTACAAGCCAAGAATATTCTTTAGTATCATGACCATGAATTATCCATGCTCTACGGGTCAAAGATAACCGTGTTTTCATCAATGGTCCTGATCATGCCATAAAATAATTCATCTTTGCACCCTTGGCCGAAGAGAATCCATAGCCATAATCATACCAAAAACTGTCCATCAATGCATTACGGGCCAATGAGGACTTTTTTCACATTATTTGTAACATTACGGTCATGATTATACCGAATAATTCCTGGTCATAATCATACCAAGTCCATCTATGCACTACAGGCCACAGATAACTTTCAACATAATATAAACATGAGGATGATGACAATGACATATAATAATTCAATAAAACAAGTTCAAGAATTAATTTATCCAGGAACCAATAACGTCCAAATTGTCAACATGATACTTTTTTGTAGAGTAAAATTCAAAAATGCTTAGAAGAATATTTTCATGAAAAGATACTGGATGAAGAGTAAATATCAAGGATATTCCACTAATTTCATGGAGTATAGAAGCTAAAACTTTAACCAACTGAGTATAATAGAATATATGAAACTGCAAATAGATTTTAGCCGCCATGCAGTAATCCACTTAGACAGATCATGTCCACAATTTAATAAGGAATGAATACAAAGGATCATTCACCATGCACGTGGTAATCCACATAGACAGGTTATTCCAACAGAATAATAAAGAATGGAATAATAGAAAGATTCACCATGCGTGCGATAGACTGCACAGATAGGTTATTCCTAACAGAATAATAAAGAATGGAACCAAGTCATGCGTAAACGCACAGACAAGATATTCCGACAGAATAATAAAGAACGGAACCAGGTCAGGCGAAATTCGCACCGACAGGATATTCTAACAAAATATTAAAGAATGGAATAACAACAGAAATAATCATGCATGCGATAGACCGCACAGATAGGTTATTCCAACAGAATAATAATTAATGGAACCAGGTCAAGCGTAGTACGCACCAACAGGATATTCCGACAGAATAATAAAGAACGGAATAATAGAAGAATTTCACCATGTATGCGATACTTCGCAATAACATGTTATTCCAACATAATAATAAAGAATGGAATAACAGAAGAATTTCACCAAGTATATGGTAGTCCGCGTATACAGGTTATTCCAGCAGAATAATAAAGAATGGAATAACAGAAGTTCTCTTCATGAATACAAAAGAAATAATACCCCTTACGGGTACAACAAATAATATCCCTTACCTTAGAAAGAAGAGTACTGAATATAGGAGTAGTGAAGTAGCAGAACACTTTTTCTTTTTTCTCTCTATAGTTTCTCTCTCTAGAGTTTCAGTGAATTCGTAAGAAATAATGAAGGAATGAGCTTCTATTTATAGAAGAATGAACTGCATAGTAACTAATTCATGAACGGTTCAGATTGATTTACTTTTAATCGGACGGTCCATATTTAAAGCAAAATCTTTTAAATAAAATATAATATATATTCTATTTATAATCTAATAAAACGAATAACTTTATAAATGTATTCTGTTTTATATAAAAAGATTTTACTATGCAAAATACTATGCATGCACTATGCATAATAGAATATAATATATTCTATTTATAGAATAACTTTATAAAAGTATTCTGTTTTATATAAAAAGTTTTTCTGTTTTATTACATTAATAATATCAATAAAACAAAATTGAGTGACTTATCACTTAAGTATCAATAATCAATACCGTGTGCTACTATGCAACAATGCGTATTACTGTACTTTTACTACCGAGTAGTTCAACAGTATTAACGGTAAAACTTCCGCCGTTATTTTCATAAAATATTTTTGTCGTTTTCTCAATCCGACAATAATTTCGTTGCGGGATCCACCAATGATTGTGCCGTTGTACGAATATTCTATGATAAAATGAATATTCCCCGACCAATCGAATATAATATGACCACTTGCATACTTTGTAAAATTTATAAATATTACCCACAACTATAATCTAGGGTCTCACATAACCATAATGATTTCTTAAATTAATAAAATAGAACCACTTATATTTTATGTGTAGGATCTGCCCTCTTATCTTAGAAAGCGACACAGAGATAGATTAATTGTGTTAGTGATTTTTCGGACAAAATTTTGGTTTTCCACAGACGGCGCCAATGTTAACGCTAAATTTTGTACGCCTGACAAAATCACAAAAACAGAATGCCAAAATCGCGCTAACAAGTTGATTGTATTGTTGTGAAATCAAACTCACGAAATACACACAGATAAACATACACACATCATTATAAGAGATATAAAGTATGGATACAAGAATTTACGTGAAAACTTAATTGAAAAAAAACCATGGAGAGAGATGAGAAATCCACTAAAATAGTATGGAGAATTCAAATTATTTATTTGTGCCATATGTTATTGTCCCCTTTAACCCTTGTTTGTTGTTGTATTTATAAAAGTCATGTCCACCCAAATCCAACTAGGAGTATTAGTCATTTTTAGAATCACATTATAACTGCAATTAATGATTGATTGATTCTTTCTCAAGTTAGATCTCCTTATCCCACCAAATAAGAAACACAATCTTACTTTAATAAGAACTCTCCCACTATTTGAGTAAGTAGATAATACACGTGGGTCAACACCAAATCTAGTCCATTAAATAGATTGAGTTACACCTTGGCTAGACCCAAATAATTACATCCCAACAAGTATATAGAGGGAAACGGATAGATCGAATTCGAATAATCAACACTTACAAAGACCCGAATAGAAAGAGACAGAAATTCAGAGACAGGTGAACTTGTCTTAATTTGTAAATGTAACGGCTAATCAAAAGGGAAGTATGAAGAAGACGAAGAAAACTCAAACAAATAATATGATGAGTATTTGCATTATACCCACCATTATTTGTATTACTTAATTTCTTTAGAGCTAATGGATCAATTAGAGAAAGAGAGATTTCTTCGACTTGGACTAAATGGGGCATAATAGTCCAAAAAGTACTTTCATTCAGTATGCTAGAATTTCTAAAGGACACCGAGATTTCTTTTTTAATCCAAGCCATTGATTATTGTAACGGACGTTAGAGATGCTATTTGTCAATTTTTAATCTATAACAAATAGTTGTTATAAATCATTCTCCTATATATATATGATACTGATTCATAGTTAATATTGTCAACTTAAAATTATTTTTACAACAGATCGTGATTGTCTATCCGTAGATCGAACTGTTAATAAAGCCCCGTCCGCACTTAAATTTTTAGTATTCCGTAATTTAATATTACGGATGAGACATATGTCCAAAATATCCCTACTTGTAAAAGTCTCACGTCCGCAATATTAAACTGCGAACGCTAGGTACGTATGGCCAACTGGGAAACTAAATTCAATTTTTTTTTTAATTTTCTAGGCTCCGTGATATTAAATTACGGATGTCAAATAATAGAGATGAGTTCCTTAAAATGTTACAAAAATGGTTGTATTCCACTTTACGACTTAGATTAACTCTACAACTACATTGATTCCATCATACGATTTTATTGATTCACTTTACGATTGTGAATCTATTAATGGCATATCAGACCACAATATCCTAGAGTAGGATCATAGTTGCCACAAAATCGTAGAATATGATCAATCGTAAAGTATGATCAAAATCGTATTAAGCTATTTTTTTTTTAATTTTCTAGACTCAAATAATAGAGAAGAGTTTCCTTTATGGTGTCCAGTTTATTGTACAGGCAGTGCCTCAATTGTCATCTCTAGCTCCTTGTGCTAGTGTTTGACCTTAGTTAGGCATTTTGCAGAAAATTCTATATTATATTTTTGGTGATTTGCTTGCCTAGTTACATACATACATAAGTAAGAAGAGGCCTAAAGTTAAAGGTTTTAGGAATTTATAAATAAACATAGTTACGGTGGAGTAGGAGAAATAATCAATCGTTGGTGGGTAGTTAATAGAGAGTTGTGAAAATAAATAATAATAATAATAATAATAATAATAATAATAATAATAATAATAATAATAATAGTCGGAGGAATCGCTGGAGAAGTATCTAGTCTTCACTTACTATGTCACCGGTCATGGATTTGGCCACACTATTTGTATCGTCTAGTAATTAATTTATACATTCTGCTTTCTCTATTATTATATATAATTCATCTATCCTTATTTATGCTAATTATTTTGAAATTAACATCTATATGTCTATTATTTGATTAATGAGAAAGTTATTATTTCGTGATTATAAGAATGATATGAGTGTTCTTTTACTTGAATCTAGAAAATAAAAAAAATGAATTTGACATTCACAATTTAATACTGTGAATGAACTTACTTAAAATGGCGTCATTTTCCAGTTAGTCATACGTAGTGTCCGCAGTTTAATACTGCTGAGGGGGGACTTGTACAAGAAAGGGTATTTGGAACATCTGTCGCGTCCGCATTATTAAACTGCGGAATACTAAAAACTAAACTGCGGAATGACTTTATTTAACCGTTCGATAAACAGATGGACTGTTACGATATGTTGTAATGATAATTTTAAGTTGACAGCATTGACTATGGATCAGTATCCTATATATATTGTTGGATATATATATATATAAATGAATGCAATAAAACCAATAGGTGTGACCTTTGGTTTATACCTTTTCAAAGGGATGTAACCTTTCAAAGGGATGTATCTTTTCAAAGGGATATAACCTTTCAAAAGGATGTAACCTTTCAAAAGGGTGTAACCTTTCAAAAGGATGTAACCTTTTGAAAGGATGTATATCTTCAAAGGGGTATTTAGAAACCTATAAATAGATTCCAAATCTACCCAAAACTATCACTTCAAATTCAACATTAATCCTTCTCAAGTTCTTAAAAATTACATTCATTCTTCATTTATTAAAAAGTTATAGAGAGTATTTAAATTTTGTTAGTTCGTGGAACTCTTCCATTGAAGTGCTTCTTGTGAGAGTTGAAGACTATTTTATCCTGGGAAGTAGACGTCCAGTGTTCCATCCGTAAACACCAATAGCGGGGACGAATTTAAGGAGAGATTGTCCAACAGTTAACTTGGTTTTAAAAGTTTATCAATTTCATCTAGTAAGTCATTATTATAAAATTGTTTATCTTATACTTCTGTTTATATAATTAGTATATATAATAATACTTTGGTATAACAATCTTAAAGCAGATTTCTTTTGTGTTTCCTTAGTATTCATTTTATACTAATTTATAAAAACAGAACTTCGTGAGGACTTATTCTATACTAATATATAATATATATATGATACTAATGTATAACTTACTGATATATATCATGTAGTATATGCTTTGACAGAACGTGTTTTGATAGTTATATGAAAATATTGAAATTGAATATTTGGAACTCCTTTCATAAATATCACAGAAGCTATTTGCTGACAAATTACATAGCCTGTTTAATTTTTAAAAGTTAGTGTGTATATATATATATATATATATATATATATATATATATATATATATATATATATATTATTCGTGGCTTTCGCTATGCCTGCGGTTGTTTTTTATGTCCTTTTGGTTGATAAAAACTTTTGTTATTGATTGTTGTCTGACCGAAAATGGTGTACTTTAGATAAAACTGCAAAGAAAATGGAAGCTAGAGTTCAGAAACAAAAGTGCCATGGTACATGAGCACTTTTTTTATATAACATAAAAGCTATTATTAGGTTTATCAGTTTATGTTTTTGATCAAATTGGGCTTATTATGAAGTTATTGGATAGAGGCTTATTTCTTATTCCTTTATCTTTAATTATGGCACATATATGAATAGATCTCACATCATCATCTGTATCCTCTTCATGTGTGCTACAAGTAGTTCTGGTTGTCTCCCCAAAATCGTCATTCTTTGCAAACTATTAGGGGAGTCAAACAAAAACCCTTAAGAACAAACATGCATGCAACCATTAATCGACAGAATAAGGAAGAAAAGAGCAAGAATACCTGAAGCAGATTAGTGGCATAGCTGATGTAGTTCCTAAACAAACCTTGTGAAGTAATTCTGATCTCATTCTCGCTAATGGGTACAATTGGCTTTGGTTTCTCCACATTTTGGTACCTATCCATGGTCTTTGTGCCCTAGAGAAATAGTGTTTATGGAGAGAGAAACCCTAAAACCCTTTATGCGCAGAGGGAGAAAGCGCCTATAAAACCTCAAAGTGGTTTGTGAACATCCAAATGGGTACGGTTGATATGGGTTTCATTTTAACTGGAAATTACCCCGAAATTATAAAGGCGCAACACAAATGTTATGGTTTTGATTTAATATATATTGCCACACACACGCGCGCACACACACACATATATAATATTCTCTAAAGAGGTTGTTCAAGTGGTATAGTGATAGTAAAAATCATGATAAGTGTATGTAATAATATATAAACATGCTTGCATTAATTTTCATGCTTCAATTCAATCAAATTGTATTAGGCTCAAATTGGATATCTGACTCCCATCCACAAGTGGATATGTGTTTACTCTGGGAGGTACAGCTGTATCTAGGGGTGTTCAAAAAATTCGATTTTTCGATTTTTCGATTTTTCGATTTTTTTACCGAACCGGTTGAAACCGGTACCAGCGTGGTACCGGTTTTTTTCGGTTTCGGTTTTTCGGTTTTTTTAGACTTTTCGGTACCGGTAGCGGTAATGAGAATTTTGAATTTGGTAAATACCGAAAAAAAAAAAACCGAAAAGTTTGAAAAAAACCGAAAGTATAAAAGTTTTAGATCTCTCGTATTCTCTCTAAAAAGGAAACAAGTATAAAAGTAAATAATATTTAAAGCTCTGAAAATTAGCTAGTTGTGAGGACTGGGCTACCCTCTATCGGTCTACTGGACACTGGTATTAGCCATTAGGCCGTAAATCAATAAACTAAACCAAATATGCTATATATATAATTAACCAAGTAAAGTACATATTAATTGGTTGAATGTTGAGAATAACATTTGGCCGGCATGCAGGCATAGTTGATTCTCTAAAATATTTACCGCTAGTAACAAATATGGATTTTGTTAATATAATTGACTATTAATATTTAAGTGGTTCCTAGTAAATAAATATTATTATTACACAAATTTTAATTTTAAGTTAATATTTACTAGTCTCATTTCTTAGTTTGAAAAAAAAATTAATATATAAAAAATTATTTAATTATTGCGGTATAACCGAAAATCGAACCGAAAAAATCGGTACCGACTTTGTACCGAACCGGTACCGAAACTGGTTATTCGGTACCGGTTCTTGATTTTCTAGGTTTTTCGGTTCGGTACCGGTTCGGTTTTTCACCGATGAGCACCCCTAGCTGTATCATGAAAATCCTCTAAGCAAACATGTATTGTAAGATCCACTATATGGAATCTGAATTTATTACTTTAGATAAAGTAGGAGAAGAAGCAGAATAGCTTCGTAATTTTTTAATTTGGAGGATATTTCAATTTGGCCTAAACCAGTGCCACCAATCATTATTCATTGTGATAGTTAATCAGCGATTGATAGTGCACAAAATAGTAATTATAACGGTAAGTCTAGACATATACGTCGACGACATGAAATTGTTAAACAATTACTCTCAAATGGTATAATATCTATTGACTATGTGAAGTTAAAGGATAATATTGCGGATCCACTAACGAAATGTATACCTGGAGAGCAAGTGAGAAGTTCATCAAGGGGAATGTGTTTAAAGCCTATAAAATCCTAAAGAGTCGCCATAATGGAAACCCAACCTAAATGATTGGAGATCCCAAGAAATAGGTTCAAAGGGACAACCTAATTATGTGTGATCTAGTAAGCATTGAAAAGATAAATACTTCTTCCCAGTCCTATGATGATACATTGTACAAACTGTCGAGTGAAACAGGATAAACTTTATTTTTAATAATTTCTATAGCTTGAATATAAAAAGGTCAAGTGGGGTATTAGCAGGACACTCTTTATAGAAATTACCTATGTGAGTGAGAAGGGGGCCACTTCTATGAGAATGACGAAGGCTAAATTCTCTAGCACACTCATGAAACCAGGAGGTGTCCAAGGCCAAAATGGACACAATAATGAGAACCAATAAAATAAATTGAAAAATACTGTGTAAATTCTATTGTCTCGGTTTACACTAAAAAGTTGAACAGTTCAAGACATCACATTCACTGATTGGCCAGTAAATACGATAGTCTTTCACTAGGAAAGGTTCAAGGCCACAAGCTACCTTCACCGATTCAGTATTTTTTGTTCACTGATACTCTCTCTAAGTTTGTCTGCATATTCATTTTCATTAATTTACCCAAATTTCATTCATGTAGGGGATTGTTGAATATATATATATATATATATATATATATATATATATATATATATATATATGAAATAAAATCAACAGGTGTGACCTTTGATTTATACATTTTTAAAGGGATGTAACCTTTCAAAGAGATGTATCCTTTCAAAGGGATATAACCTTTCATGTAACCTTTCAAAAGGATATAACCTTTTGAAAGGATGTATATCTTCAAAGGGGTATTTGGAAACATATAAATAGGTTTCAAATCTACCCAAAACTATCACTTCAAATTCAACTTCAATCCTTCTCAAGTTCTTAAAAATTACATTCATTCTTCATTCATTATACATTAAAAAGTTATAGAGAGTATTTAAATTTTGTTGGTTCGTGGAACTCTTCCGTTGAAGTGATTCTTGTGAGAGTTGAAGACTATTTTATCCTGGGAAGTAGACGTCCAGTGTTCCATCTGTAAGCACCAATAGCGGGGACGAAATCTACTTTAAGGAGAGACTGTCCAACAGTTGACTTGATTTTAAAAGTTTATCAATTTCATCTAGTAAGCCATTATTATAAAATTATTTATCTTATACTTCTGTTTATATAATTAATATATATATAATAATACTTTGGTATAACATATATATATATATATATATATATATATATATATATATATATATATATATATATAAGGTATACACACACATATACACACATACTTAGAGTTGAATAGATTGAAATTTAGCTAGACCACCGAACACACAATTCATACTCAAATAAGTGATTCTCACTGGGTTGTGTTTTTTTTTTAATATTTGGATAATATTGAGTCTCAAATTTGATTTAAACACGTATTTCATTATAAATAATAGGATATCATTGATTAGGTTTATATCTTATCAGTACGGCTCTCGTTAACGAACTGTCCGTTGAAGAGATTTTTCATTATATCTTATATTCCCTCGACTCCAGGATAAAATTCTTTATTGCTATTTTGGATAATTCTATGTTAAATATCCATTTTCTTTTAATAACCAAAATTTTACATAATTTTTTCTATTATACCTTAAGCATTAAATATCTCATATTTTTCTTATTCTAATTCTCCCTCCATATTCAATAAGTATAATTAGTTATTTATTGAAAATATTTTGAATTGAAAAGCTATAAAGTCACTCTCTCACCTACATTGAAAATAATTAATGACATTTTATTATGGGCAATTTTGCTATTTCAGTCATCTTCTTAATATGCGTGAAAAATTCACCAGGACTTTTATCCTGGGACGGAGGGAGTAATTAGTTATGTCATAAAATAATTGAAAAAATTCAATGTTTTGATAACCATTTGAGACCAAATTCAACAATTAACAATTACTAATTAAGATGTTACATAACATTAAACATTATTTAATTCTCAAAGAAATTGAACGATTCTATAACATTATACTAGTTACTACTACTACCTAATTAAGAAAAGAAAAAGAACTATTCTCCTTTTCATCCACTTAGATATACAAGAAGCATGTGTATGGCATAAATTTCATACAACTTGATTAATTCGTGGATGAAATTAATTAGTTGAAATAATAAGTGATGGGTGTATGAAAGTTGACCGCCAAATGAGTATAACTAAATTCAAACCTCTTGTGTTTGAATGCCTCCATGCAAATTGCTATCACTAGTGCCAAGAATTTTCAAAAAAGGGCCTCTCTGAAAGAAGGTCAATCTCTTACTATCATCCGATCCCACTAGTACAGTAGTACCAATTAATAAATTGGTCCAGTTATTTTGTTGGGTGAAAATTTAAAAATTTCCAATTATTGATTATATACAACAACTGATAAAATCAGATTGATACTCTTCATAAATTAATTATTGTAAAAAACAGTAGGTTTTGGTACGTTAAATCTTGAAGAAAGTATTATTAGTACTGTAAGGATTTCTGGATTAATTTGGATTAATAAGATCTATGCCTTAATTATTCGAGTTTTATCCTATATATAATTTGGATTAATAAGATATAGACCTTAATTATTAATACGTCGTTTTGGAGATTTTTAAAAGAGGGTGGTCTATTTCAAAAAAAAGAAGAAATAAGGGTACCTCACTTGCTTTCTTTTTATTTACAAAAATGACACATGCGGCTTCACTTATTTTTTTAAAAGAATCTCCAAAACGACGTAATTTTAATAAAAAAATGCTATTAAAAGAGAAGTGCTAGATAAGTCCTATATATATATATATATATATATATATATATATATATATATATATATATATATGGAGAATGATCCATGACACACATTAGTTATGAGTACTATTCCAGCTAACTGTTATCTAGGCGTCCAAAATTAGATCGAATGGCTAAGGTGAGGGCCCAGTCGCTACTCCCTGTAACGCTAGAGAATTTTTTTTTGTTGGCCGCTACTCTTTCTAGCGAACAAGAGAAATTTTTTCTGCTGGCCACATGAGAGAGTAGAGGCCAGGAGAAATTTTTAAAATACCCCCACCCTTAGTTAGATTTAAATAGTTTTAATGTACAAAATAATTGTATAAATAATTTTTTAAGTAATAAAAACTAACATTATCTTATATATAATGTATTTATTTCTATAAATAAATTTTATAAATATTAAAATTTAAAAATATTAATTATATTCAATGTATTTATTTGTATGAATAATTTCATAAGTATAATTATTAAAATATAAATACATTAAAAAATTATTGCTTAAGAAATTATTCATACAAATAAATATATTGAATATAATTAATATTTTAAAATTTTAATATCTATAAAAAATATTTATAAAAATAAATACATTATATATAGTTGATAATGTCAATTTTTATTAATTAAAAAATTATTTATACAAATAAATAATTAAGAGCATGAGGTCGACATTCACAATAGTCTACCCTCCGATCCGAAGGAATGGTTGGTACGTGGGCACATATTATTTTAGCAATTTCCTAAATATACATGACTGATCGATGATTCGATTCTTATAAAACTCTCGACTTCTCGCACTTAATAAACACGCACTGACGCACATGCATTTAATTCCAACAACCCAACCCAACCCAACCCACAGGTCACATCTTATCCTAATAGTAAAAAAAGTCAGAATTATGTACATGAATATGGATATGGATATAGATATGGCTCCTACTAAATGACAGAAAGAAATATTGAACACACTTGTTTTACTTGCATGTGCCAGTGAACATGCATCTAATTAACAAAGAAAACTCCCTCATCTTACTTCCTTGTCTTTAAACTTAATTCGTTTCGTATTACTACACTTGTATAATTAAAACTCCCAGCCTCCAATATATATATATATATATACAGTCAAAATCCT
Organism: Panax notoginseng; assembly: GCA_016801055.1. NCBI lineage: Eukaryota > Viridiplantae > Streptophyta > Magnoliopsida > Apiales > Araliaceae > Panax > Panax notoginseng. The sequence continues at coordinate 160,210,424 of CM029012.1, read as the reverse complement.
ATCAGGTCTCCCTTACAAATGTTAAAATCCGAAATTTCGTTATGAGCCGGAGGATTATATCAGACGGTTGGAAAAGGAAATGGTTGGGAAACAAACCGCGTCTCTCTCTCACAAAGCTCCGGCCGTTGTTGAATCGCGTCTCTCTATCTCACAAAGCTCCGGACGAAATTGAATCGCGCAACTCAATCCCTCACTTTGATTTTGCTGGTTCCACATCTCGATTCGGTAAGGGCTTCGATTCGGATGACTTCTTTTCCTTTTTCGATTTGAAAATTATATATTTCATCTTTGTTTGGAGTTGGAAAAGGGGTTTTGTTACTTCTCTGCTTCTAAACTTCTAAAAGGGTTGGTTTCTTACTTTTTTTGTTCTTTTTTGTTTCTGTTTTTGTGACGCCCCCAAAAATTAGGTATACATCACCTATTCTGAGTCGCCAGATACATGGTACAGAATTCAAATATAACTTAATAATACAACTGTCGTGTACAATACGACAAAACATAGACTGTGAGTTTGAATACAAATATTGTCTACTAGAGAGTATACAAACTCAAAAGGAGTCCTCATTACAATTATTATCACACTATTACATAGAATAGTGAGGACTACTAATGCTATCATCTGGTCCATCACTCCATTTCCCGACTCGTCCCAACTATATTCTCATTTTCTGAAGAGAACAGTGAAAGAAAGGGTGAGCTCAACTAGCCAGTAAGAAATATTATGACTAAGATAATGTAAAATAAATTATCATTAGTCTTCAACAATGTTAAACTGATAAAATACAATAGACATCAAGTTTAACTGCAGCGGATCAAGCAATCCATTAAAAGAGTCAAGTAGAGAATAAAATCTACTATCTTTTATGATTTAAAAGATCTTTTATGACTTTTATCGCTGAGACTCGGCTTAATAAATAATTCACATCATCGAATCACCCCTGCACTACGGCCAATGATATTCTTTAGTATCACGACCACGAATTATCCATGCACTACGGCTAAAGATAATCATGTTTACATCAACGGTCCTGATCATGCCATAAAATAATTCATCTCTGCACTACGGCCAAAGAGAATCCATAGCCATAATCATACCAAAAACTGTCCATCAATGCACTACGGGCCAATGAGGACTTTTTTCACATCATTTGTAACATTACGGTTATGATTATACCGAATAATCACTGGTCATAATCATACCAAGTCCATTTATGCACTACAGGCCACAGATGACTTTTAACATAATATAAACATGAGGATGATGACAATGATATAAGAATTCAATAAAACAAGTTCAAGAATTAATTTATCTAGGAACCAACAACTTCTAAATTGTCAACATGATACTGCTTTGTAGAGTACAATTGAAGAATGCTCAGAAGAATATTTACATGAAAAGATACTGGATGAAGCGCAAATATCAAGGATATTCCACTAATTTCATGGAGTATAGAAGTCAAAATTTTAACCAACTGAGTATATAATAAAGAATGGAAAAACAAAAGAAATCACCATGCATGCGATAGATCGCACAGGTAGGTTATTCCAACAGAATAATAAATAACGGAACCAGGTTTGGCGTAAAACACACAGATAGGATATTTTAACAGAATAATAAAGAATGGAACCAGGTCCGGCGTAAAACGCACAGACAGGATATTCCGATAGAATAATAAATAATAGAACTAGGTCCGGCGTAAATGCGCAGACAGGAAATTCTGATAGAATAATAAATAATGGAACCAGGTCCAGCGTAAAACGCACAGACGGGATATTCCAACAGAATAATAAAGAATAGAATAACAGAAGTTCTCTTCATGAATACAAAAAAATTAATACCCCTTACGAGTACAACAAATAATATCCCTTACCTTGAAAAGAAGAGTACTGGATATAGGAGTAGTGAAGTAGCAGAACACTTTTCTTCTTTCTCTCTATAGTTTTTCTCTCTAGAATTTCAGTGAATTCATAAGAAAATAATGAAGGAATGAGCTTCTATTTATAGAAAAATAGACTGTATAGTAACTAACTCATGAACGGTCTAGATTGATTTACTTTAATCTGACGGTCCATATTTAAAGTAAAATCTTTTAAGTAAAATATAATATATTCTATTTATAATCTAATAAAACGAATAACTTTATAAAAGATTTTACTATGCAAACGCTATGCAGGCACTATGCAAACACTATGCATAATAAAATATAATATATTCTAATTATTGTCTAATAAAACAGATAACTTTATAAAAGTATTTTGTTTTATATAAAAAGATTTTACTATTAGCCTAATAAAACGAATAACTTTATAAAAGTATTCTGTTTTATATAAAAAGCTTTTCTGTTTTATTACATTAATAATACCAATAAAATAAAACTGAGTGAATTATCACGTAAGCCTCAATAATCAATACCGTATGCTACTATGCAACCACACGTATTACTGTACTTTTACTACCGAGTAGTTCAACAGTATTAATGGTAAAACTTCCGCCGTTATTTTCATAAAATATTTTTGTCATTTTCTTTATCCGAGAATAATTCCGTTGTGGGGTCCACCAATAATTGTGTCGTCGTACGAATATTCCCTGTTAAAACGAATATTCCCCGACCAATCGAATATTATATAGCAACTTGCGTACTTTACAAAATTTATAAATATTACCCACAACTATAACATTATATCAAATCCACACCATAATATTAAAAAAAATATTTCGAAAAAAATTAAATCTTTATTCATAAAATATGGGGTTTCACAATCTCCCCTCCTTATGAAATTTCGCCCTCGAAATTTAGGTACGTACCTAGTATGCCGAACAGGTGAGGATACATTGACTTCATTTCAGATTCTAACTCTTGAGGTATAACCTTTGAGTGTCGAATATAATCCTTCTTATCCAAGATTTTAACACGTATCTCCTCATACATTAAATCATCCGCTATCTCGTCCGGTTCTAAATTAATAATGTGGTTCGGGTCGTCCACATATTTACGTAACGTCGATACGTTAAAAACATTATGAACACGCGACATACTTGGCGGTAAAACGAGTCTATAAGCCACAGTTCCTACTCGATTGAGGATTTCAAATGGGTCAATTAAATTGAGGGTTAAAATTTCCTCTCTTCATCGATTCTTGCTTCTAGAATAACGCCCTCTTGAACCTTCTTCTTCACATTCATCAGCTCTGAGTATGTAGCTTGAGCGGTTTTAACTTTATCGATTAAAGTAGATTCTAATCGTATATTCGTTATCTTCACGTGGGTCCCTAGAGTCTTTAACTCTATCTTCATCATTTGTAAGTTATACGAAATGGGTATTTGTGTTAACAACATCTTACTCGCATACGATCTTCTACTCAACGCGTTAGCTACCACGTTCGCACTTCCACGATGATATTGAATGGTATGATCATAATCTTCAACAGCTCGAGCCAACGTCTGTGGCGCATAATACGTTTATTTTAGTTGAAGAAATATTTAAGGGTTTAAGAAATGGGTTTTGTACTGGGGTCAATACAAAATTCAATTTCACGCTCTGGGGTAGGCTAAGAAGTCTTCACGAATACGTTAGAAAATTTATTAACAATAGAAATATCGTTCAAAACTGTGACCCTCATCCAAGACTTGGATAGCACGTCACATTGATACCTATCAATTTGCCATCATCATTCACGACGTCGCCTACAGAAAGTCTGGCTTGGGTGCATTCCACACAAGGAAGTCACCAGATAAAGGCTCAGGGCTTTTTACTTATGGCTTGATATGACAATGATTGACTTTAGTGGTTTGGTTACTTTAAATTCGCATAACAGGTTGGTTAAGAGTATGAAAGCTAAGAACCTTACGAAAAGCACAATGAGTAGTTAACCAATCGATTCCTAAAATCACATCAAAGGCAAGTATTTTCAAAGAGATACGATCGACAGGTAACGTGAAAGTGTTTATTTGAATCAAACAAGATTTATAAATAGTGGAGGTAACGAAGGTTTCTTCCAACAGAATTTCAACAGATAAATCAAAGTCTAACTTCTCCGGAGTTAAGTTCAAACATTGAACACAACTAGGTGAAATAAAAGAGTGAGTAGAACCGGTATCTAACACGGTATAGACTTCAAAAGAGTTTATGACTAACATACCCGTGATAATTTTATTCAGGTTCCTCGTCACGGAAAAAAAATGCTCTCTCTTAAACTACCGGCTTTGGCTTGTCTGGGACATCCTTTGGCATCACTATCCCAGCTGGACTTGACTTCACAATACGACAAAATCGAGTTAGGTGACCTTCTCTTCTGCAATTAAAACACGTTTTGGATTGCTGCGTACAGTTTGGACGGATGTGTCCCTCCTGTCCGCAGTTGAAACATACGACCGGTGGTCGTTCTTCTTCCTTTGAAATGGGTGCTGGTGCCGACGTCTTCACGTCATTGTTGAACCTTCTCTTCTTGAAATGTTCATTCTTATTGTTTTGACCATGATTACCACCGAAGTGGTTACCATTTCTGGCATGTTGATTCCCTCCATACTTATTGTCACCGCTTTGATGACTGTTATCACCGGTATTATCATTTTGTTGGCTGCTCTCTTTTAGTTGCGTTGACTCGTTATCGCGCTCCACCAACTGAGCCCTATTTACAATATCTGAATACAAACACAGTTTATGAGAAATAAGATATTGACGTATCTCCGGCTTCAAACCTCTTAAAAACATCCGCGTCATTCTCTCTTCATTATCAACCAAGTGGGACGCAAATCGGGAGAACTCGACAAACTTGGCTTCGTACTGCGACACGGTCATGTTGTTTTGCTCCAACTTGATAAATTTTACCTCCTTCATTTGACGAATGCTTTCGGGAAAGTACTTGTCATTGAACAGCTCTTGAAACTTCTCCCAAGACATCTTGAGTGCGTCAGGCTGGGTTCATTTTACAGATTCCCACCAGTGATCTGCCTCTTCACGCAACATAAAGGTGGAAAGAGGAACCTTTTACTCCTCGGAGCATCCAAAGACATTAAATATCTTGGTGATCTGCTTTAACCACGTCTCCGCCTTAAGTGGTTCTGGCTTTCCCAAAAACTCCGGTGGTCCTAGCTCCGTGAATTGCTTAGCGGTGACCAACCGTGGGTTGCCATTATTTTTACCTGCATTATGAATAGGAGCCGCCTTCGCCTGATGTTGCATGAATTCTAAAAAACTCCTAAACATACCGTCGTTCAACAATTGATCAGTGTTGTTGTTTACAGGAGGATTATCGCCATCCTGTTGCACATTGTCCTGATTATTGATCTGTGGAGACTCAACGGTCTCCTGTGCTCCATTGCTTATCTCAACATTTTCAGATGTCATTTTCAAATACTGCCACAAAATAAGTGTTAATTAACATATCACATATTATCTCTATACTCTGACCGACCAATTAAATACACTACTAAAAAAATGGTCATTGTGATGGCCAAAATTCATCACAAAAAGTAAAAAAACCATCACGAAAGGTTTACGTGATGGTTTTAAGCATCACAATGGCCGTCTTGTATACGCCCATCATGAAAGATTTTACGTGATGGTTTTGGCAATCACGAAAACGCTTAGTGCTTTTGTGATGATTAATACAATCACATTAACATGTAATCTATTGTGATTGCCAAAGTCATCACAAAAAAATAAGACTTTAGAGATCAAATGTAAGAACGTGAATCTCTATTTACGTACAATTTATTTCACTGTATTAATTGTATCAAATGATACTTGTAGGATTCGAACCCTCCCCCCATTTGTAAACTAAATAACGAGTATTACCACTACACCAAAGCCTAGATCATGATTATAATTTTAAAACAAAATATAAAAGGAAATATATGTGAGTTGACTTACTAAACAAAATTATTTTCACATAAGATTTGGTGATTGCAGTGGCAGTCACAAATACTCTATAATGACAGTAAAATTAGTCATCACTGAGAGCCATCATATATTTTATTATTTTGTGATGGCTTGAAAATTCCATCACAAAATACCTTCTTTTTGTAATTGCAAATAAAAGTCGTCACAAAAATCTATCTTTTTAATGATTGTCACGGCCGTCATAAAATATTGTTTTGATTATTTCATACATTAAAATATTAGTGATAGCTTAAATGCAATCGTATATCTATAAGTGATGACTTAGTGCGTCACAAAAAGGAAATTTATTTTGTGTGAAATAATTGGTGTGATTGACATGGCCATCACAATTATAATACATTGATGGCAATATTAGTCATCACTAAGAACCATCATATATACTATTATTTTGTGATTGCTTAAAAAATCCATCACAAATTACTATCTTTTGTGATTATTTTTAAAAGCTGTCACAAAATTCCGTCACGTATTCTTATTTTTCTAGTAGTGATAACAAGTAAACTTAGGTATGTCATACTAGCGAAGGAATTCTCCGTCTCTCCCCTCTTAGTTCTTATCTCACATCTCAGCCAGGGATCATATCCCTAAGCTTTGATACCAACTGTGACGCCCCCAAAAATTAGGTATACATCACCTATTCTGAGTCGCCAAATACATGGTACAGAATTCAAATACAACTTAATAATACAACTGTCGTTGTGAGACCCCAGATTTTATGAATAAATATTTAATTTTTCTCGAAATAATTTTTTTTTATATTATGGTGTGGATTTGATATAATAGTTATGGGTAGTATTTATAAATTTTGCAAAGTATGCAAGTTGTCATATAATATTCGATTGGTCGGGAATATTCGTTTAACAGGGAATATTCGTACAACGACACAATCATTGGTGGACCCCACAACGGAATTATTGTCGGATTGAGAAAACGACAAAAATATTTTATTAAAAGTAACGGCGGAAGTTTTACCATTGTTACTGTTGAACTACTCGGTAGTAAAAGTACAGTAATACGCGTGGTTGCATAGTAGCACACGGTATTGATTATTGATGCTTACGTGAGAATTTACTTAGTTTTGCTTATTATTTGGATTCCTATTTTGTCCATTTTTCAAAAGAATCGGTAGAAATTTTTTAATAAGGGTGGGGCCCACAGGTGGGGGCCACATATGGGGCCCACATGTGAAGTATGAAACCTAAAAATAGGGGTGGGAGAAAGTTTACGTAAATGAGGGGTAAAATATAAGAGTATGTAATGTGTGTGTGTGTGTGTATATATATATATATATATATATATATATGTGAGTGAAAAGTGGTGGAAAAGTGATAGTATGAGAGTGATGGGTGTAAGATGCGTGTGTGTGATAGTGATGTGTGTATTTGTAGTGTTAGTGGAGGATGTTGGAAAAGGAAGAGTGTATTATTTATACATTATATATGGTGTGAATAATTATATATATTTATAATGGGTGTGGTAAGTGGTGAATGGTGATATGTTGGTGGAGGAAACATGCGGGGCCATGTTGGAAGAAGAATGAGATGGAGAAAGAAAGAATTGGACGGAAGGTGTATTATTATGTATATTATATTTATATATATATATATATATATATATATATATATATATATATATATATAGGTAAGTTTGAAAAATTGGGTAGAGGGAGTAAGATGGATAATCACGGGTCTTCCACCCGTGATTTTTTTTTCTTGCACATGTTATATATATATATATATAATATATATATATATATATATAATATTATATTTTATTTAAAAGATTTTGCTTTAATTATGGACCGTCCGATTAAAGTAAATCAATCTGGACCGTTCATGAGTTAGTTACTATGCAGTCCATTTTTCTATAAATAGAAACTCATTCCTTCATTATTTCTTACGAATTCACTGAAACTCTGGAGAGAGAAATTATAGAGAAGTTATAGAAAAGTATCCTGCTCCTTCCCTAATCTTAAATTCAGTTTATTTTACGGTAAGGGGTGTTATTCTTTCTTATTCATGAAGAGAACTTTTGTTATTCCATTTCTTATTATTCTGTTGGAATAACCTGTATACGCGGTCTACCCTATACTTTGTGACATTCTTCTATTATTCTGTTGGAACATACTGTCTGTGTGTTTTACACCGGACCTGGTTCCGTTTTTATTATTATTCTGTTGGAACATCCTGTCTGTGTATTTTACACCGGACCTGGTTCCGTCTTTATTATTATTCTGTTGGAACATCCTGTCCGTGTGTTTTACACCGGACCTAGTTCCGTCTTTATTATTATTTTGTTGGAACATCCTGTCTGTGTGTTTTACACCGGACCTGGTTCCGTCTTTATTATTATTCTGTTGGAATATCCTGTCTGTGCGTTTTACGCCTGACCTGGTTCCATTATTTATTATTCTGTGGGAATAACCTGTTTGTGCGGTCTATCGCATGCATGGTGATTTCTTTTGTTATTCCATTCTTTATTATACTCAGTTGGTTAAGTTTTGACTTCTATACTCCATGAAATTTGTGGAATATCCTTGATAATTGCGTTTCATCCAGTATCTTTTCATGAAAATATTCTTCTAAGCATTCTTGAATTTTACTCCACAAAGCAGTATCATGTTGACAATTTGGACGTTGTTAATTCTTGGATAAATTAATTTTTAAACTTGTTTTATTGAATTCTTATATCATTGTCATCATCCTCATGGTTATAAAATGTTAAAAGTCATCTGTGGCCTGTAGTTCATAGATGGACTTGGTATTATTATGACCAGGGATTATTCGGTATAATCATGACCGTAATGTTACAAATGATGTGATAAAAGTCCTCATTAGCCCGTAGTGCGTTGATGGACAGTTGTTGGCATGATCATGACCATTAATGAATACACGAATATCCTTGGCCGTAGTGCAGGGTTGATTCGATGATGTGGATTATTTTATTAAGCTGAGTCTCAGCGATCACAGTGTTGAAAAACCTTTTAAATCATAAGAGATAGTAGAGTTTATTTTCTACTTGACTCTTTTAATGGATTATTTGTTCCGCTGCAGTTAAACTTGATGTCTATTATATTTTATCAGTTTAACATTATTGAAGGCTAATGATAATTTATTCTGCATTATCTTAGTCATAATATTTCTTACTGGGCTAGTTGAGCTCACCCTTTCTTTCACTGTTCTCTTCAGGAAATGAGAACGTAGCTGGGGCAAGTCGGGAAACGGAGTGATGGTCCGAATGATAGTATTAGTTAGTAGTCCTCACTATTCAATGAAATGGTGTGTTAATAAATGTAATGAGGACTCCTTTTGAGTATGAATACTCTCTAGAAGATAATATTTGTATTCAAACTCACAGTTTATGTTTTGTCGTATGTTACACGACAGTTGTATAATTAAGTTTGGATTTGTATTCTATACCATGTATTTGGCGACTCAAGATGGGTGATGTATACCTAATTTTGGGGGCGTCACAATTGGTATCTGAGCTTAGGGATATGATCCCTGGCTAAGATGTGAGAATAGAACTAGGAGGGGAGAGACGGAGAATTCCTTCGCTAGTATGACCTACCTAAGTTTATTTGGTATTTAATTGGTCGGTCAGTGTATAGGAATAATATGTGACATATTAATTAACCCTTGTTTTGTGAAAGTGTTTGAGAATGGCATCTGAAAATGCTGAGATAAGCAATGAAGCACATGAGAGTGTTGATTCAGCTCAAGCAAAAGGTAACGACCAACAACACGATAATAATCATACTGGTGGCAACGACTATCGGAACAATGATAACCATCGTGGGGGAAATGATCATGCCAAGAGTGGTAACCACTTCGGTGGTAATCATGGCAAAGATAATAGAAGTGGGAATTGCAAGAAGAGAATGTCATTTAGCCCAATTTTGTCGTGTACCAAAGTCAAGTCCAGCTGGGACGGTGGCACCAAAGGCAGATATAGACAAAACAAAGTCGTTGGTTTTAGGAAGAGCGTTTTTCATGACTTCTCAAAAAGCAAGTAAACCGAACGAAGTTAGCACGGGTTAGTTAATTATAAATTCTTGTAAAATCTATACCTTATTATTAGATATCGGTTCTACCCATTTTTTTATCTCTCTTGCTTGCGTTTAACGTTTAAATTTGACTTTAGAGAGATTAGACTATGACCTATCGGTTAAAACTCCGTTAGGAGAAACCTTCATTTCATGTGCTATCCAAGTCTTGGATGAGAGTCACAGTTTTGAGTGATATTTTTATTGTTAATAAATTTCCTGACGTATTCTTGAAGACTTCTTAAACTACCCCTAAAGCATGAAATCGAATTTTGTATTGACCCCAGTACAAAACCCATTTATAAAACCCTCAAATATTTCATCAACTAAAAGGATCTGGTTACGTTGATTATAATGAGAGTCATAATAAAAGCGTTGGAATAATGAAAATCATGGGTATATGTGGTATTAGTAAGTGTTATGATGAGTTATGTTGGTTATTATGTGAAAACATGAAAGTTTCTTAGAAATCACAAAGGGTTAAAAAATCAGATTTTGGTAAAAAGGTAACATAAAATTTAATTGACCATATCTCCTATTATATTCTGAATTTTTAAGTGTGGTCAAGTCCTAGAGTTAGATCTATGAGTTACCTAACTAATCCAAGTGGAATCACTGAAAAATGTATTGTAGATTTTCGTGCGGACTGATTTTAGCAAAGGAGTCAAAACTTCAAAATGTCCAAAAAGCTGCTGCCACGTTTTTGTAAGGGCTGTTTCGGCTACTTAATTAGTGAGAAAAATTCAGGCCTTTTGGGACATAAAATTATATGGTATAAAGAACATCGTGTTTAAAAATGAGCTCATTCCGACTTAAAATGAGCAAGTTATGACCATTTCAATATTTAGGTTTTTCTGACGAAAAATGCTATAACCGGAGTTCTACAACTCCGATGACCATGAAATTTAAACTGGAGGCTCACATTAACATGTGTAAGGTCTTGCCAAGATTTGGGAATTTTTGGAGTTAAACTTGAGGTAGCAAATTTCTTAAGGAATTAATTAGAAATTATTTTTTTTAAAATAGTAAATGAATTTTAAAAATTTCGAGAAAAATGTATGTTCATTATGAGACTTTATTATGCTAAATTCCAGAAAAGAAATATTTTTGGGACTGATTTGATATTTTCATGAAAAATATTTAGTTACGAATATATGAGTTAAATATGTTATGTAAAGTAACAAAGTTGGAAAATAGGATTTTATGGCTTGAAAATCCTATATAGAGCATATGCATATTTTTGATGAGGGATTTGATCATTGGTGATGATATCTTATGAGTATGACATTTTTGAATGATTAAATGCATTATATGGTAAAGCGTAAACAATTGAAATAAATTGTTTATAAGTTTAAGAAGTGATTAAAATATTGTTATAAGATTAATGATATTAGATTATAAGATTATTAAGTGATTGATAGCATTGGGATATTCTTGAACCCTGGATAAATTATATTATAAATGTTTAATATTTATTATTTATCTCATTTGATTGATTCTTTATATCATTATCCTCATGCTTATATTGTGTTAAAAGTCATCTGTGGCTTACGTGCATAGATGGACTTGGTATGATTATGACCATAGATTGTTCGGTATAATCATGACCGTAATTGAAAACACGATTATCTTTGGCACGTGGTGCATGGATAATTCGTGGTCGTGATACTAAAGAATATCCTTGGCCTGTAGTGCATGGATGATTCGACGATGTGGATTAATTATTGAACTGAGTCTCAGCAATGAAATATTAATTCATGGATGTGGTAAAAGTCATCTTTGGCCTAGTGCATAGATGGACTTGGTATGATTATGACCAGGGATTATTCGGTATAATCATGACCGTAATTGAAAACACGATTATTTTTGGCACGTAGTGCATGGATAATTCGTGGTCGTGATACTAAAGAATATCCTTGGCCTGTAGTGCAGGGATGATTCGACGATGTGGATTAATTATTGAGCTGAGTCTCAGCAATGAAATATTAATTCATGGATGTGGTAAAAGTCATCTTTGGCCGTAGTGCATAGATGGACTTGGTATGATTATGACCAGGAATTATTCCGTATAATCATGACCGTAATTGAAAACACGAATATCCTTGGCCCGTAGTGTGTGGATAATTCGTGGTCGTGATACTATTAAGCTGAGTCTCAGCATTATTGGTTTTACAGTTGTATATCTTTGGCCTGTAGTGCAAAGATAAATTGTTAATGAACATCTTTGATCGAATTGCAAAGATAAATTTAATGCTTTAAACGATAAAGGTATTCAAGGTATCCTCACCTCTTTATCATACCAAGTACGTACGTAAATTTCGAGAGCGAAATTCTATAAGAAGGGTAGATTGTGAGACCCCAGATTTTATGAATAAATATTTACTTTTTCTCGAAATAATTTTTTTTTATATTATGGTGTGGATTTGATAAAATAATTATGGGTAGTATTTATAAATTTTGCAAAGTATGCAAGTTGTCATATAATATTCGATTGGTCGAGGAATATTCATTTTAATAGGGAATATTCGTACAATGACACAATTATTGGTGGACCCCACAACGAAATTATTGTCGGATTGAGAAAACGACAAAAATATTTTATTAAAAATAACGGCGGAAGTTTTACCATTGTTACTGTTGAACTACTCGGTAGTAAAAGTACAGTAATACGCGTGGTTGCATAGTAGCACACGGTATTGATTATTGATGCTTACGTGAGAATTCACTTAGTTTTGCTTATTATTTGGATTCCTATTTTGCCCATTTATCAAAAGAATCGGTAAATTTTTTTTAATAAGGGTGGGGCCCACAGGTGGGGGCCACATATGGGGCCCACATGTGAAGTATGGAACCTGAAAATAGGGGTGGGAGAAAGTTTACGTAAATGAGGGGTAAAATATAAGAATATGTAATGTGTGTGTATATATATATATAATGTGAGTGGAAAGTGGTGGAAAAGTGATAGTATGAGAGTGATGGGTGTAAGATGTGTGTGTGTGATAGTGATGTGTGTATTTGTAGTGTTAGTGGATGTAAGACCCCAACTTTTATAAATAAAGAGGAATTTTTTTATAAATATCATTTTTGAATATTATGGAGTTAATTTGATATAATGTTATAGTTGTGGGTAACATTTATAAATTTTGCAAAGTACGCAAGTTGTTATATAATATTCGATTGGTCGGGGAATATTCGTTTTAACAGGGAATATTCGTACAACGACACAATCATTGGTGGACCCCACAACGAAATTATTGTCGGATTGAGAAAACGACAAAAATATTTTATTAAAAATAACGGCAGAAATTTTACCATTGTTACTGTCGAACTACTCGGTAGTAAAAGTACAGTAATACGTGTGGTTGCATAGTAGCACACGGTATTGATTATTAATGCTTATGTGAGAAGTCACTCAGTTTGATTCAATTATTGTCAGTTAATAATATGAATTATTTAGCGATAATGACGTTTCGTTTTATTCGTATTATTAACGTAATAAAACAGAAACATCTTTTTATATAAAACAGAATACTTTATTAAAGTTATTCTATAAATAGAATTTATTATATTTTATTTAAAAGATTTTTCTTTAAATATGGACCGTCAGATTAAAGTAATCAATCTGGACCGTTCATGGATTAGTTACTATGCATTCTATTTTTCTATAAATAGCAGCTCATTCCTTCATTATTTCTTACGAATTTACTGAACTCTAGAGAGAGAAACTATAGAGAAAAACTATAGAGAGAGAGAAGAAGAGTATTCTGCTACTTAACTACTTCCTTATTTCAGCTCGTCTTTAAAACGATAAGGGGTGTTATTCTTTCTTATTCATGAAGAGAACTGTTGTTATTCCATTTCTTATTATTCTGTTGGAATAACCTGTATACGCGGATCTACCCTATACTTGGTGACATTCTTCTATTATTCTGTTGGAACATCTTGTCTGTGTGTTTTACACCGGACCTGGTTCCGTTTTTATTATTATTCTGTTGGAACATCCTGTCTGTGTGTTTTACACCGGACCTGGTTCCGTTTTTATTATTATTCTGTTGGAACATCCTGTCTGTGTGTTTTACACCGGACCTGGTTCCGTCTTGTTATTATTCTGTTAGAACATCCTGTCTGTGTGTTTTACACCGGACCTGGTTCCATTATTTATTATTCTGTCGGAATATCCTGTCTGTGCGTTTACGCCGGACCTGGTTCCATTTTTTATTATTCTGTTGGAATAACCTGTCTGTGCGGTCTATCGCATGCATGGTGATTTCTTTTGTTATTCCATTCTTTATTGTACTCAGTTGGTTAAGTTTTGACTTCTATACTCCATGAAATTTGTGGAATATCCTTGATAATTGCGTTTCATCCAGTATCTTTTCATGAAAATATTCTTCTAAACATTCTTGAATTTTACTCCACAATGCAGTATCATGTTGATAATTTGGACGTTGTTAATTCTTGGATAAATTAATTTTTGAACTTGTTTTATTGAATTCTTATATCATTGTCATCATCCTCATGTTTATAAAATGTTGAAAGTCATCTGTGGCCTGTAGTGCATAGATGGACTTGGTATGATTATGACCAGGGATTATTCGGTATAATCATGACCGTAATGTTACAAATGATGTGGTAAAAGTCCTCATTGGCCCGTAGTGCGTTGATGGACAGTTGTTGGCATGATCATGACCATTAATGAATATACGAATATCCTTGGCCGTAGTGCAGGGGTGATTCGATGATGTGGATTATTTTATTAAGATGAGTCCCAGCGATCACAGTGTTGAAAAACCTTTTAAATCATAAAAGATAGTAGAGTTTAATTTCTACTTGACTCTTTTAATGGATTACTTGTTCCGCTACAGTTAAACTTGATGTCTATTATATTTTATCAGTTTAACATTGTTGAAGGCTAATAATAATTTATTCTGCATTATCTTAGTCATAATATTTCTTACTGGGCTAGTTGAGCTCACCCTTTCTTTCACTGTTCTCTTCAAGAAATGAGAACGTAGCTGGGGCAAGTCGGGGAACGGAGTGATGGTTCGAATGATAGTATTAGTTAGTAGTCCTCACTATTCTATGTAATAGTGTGTTAATAAATGTAATGAGGACTCCTTTTGAGTATGAATACTCTCTAGAAGATAATATTTGTATTCAAACTCGCAGTTTATGTTTTGTCGTATTGTACACGACAGTTGTATTAGTAAGTTGTATTTGTATTTTGTACTTTGTATCTGATGACCCAAGATGGGTGATGTATACCTAATTTTGGGGGCGTCACAGTTGGTATCAGAGCTTAGGGATATGATCCCTGGCTAAGATGTGAGAATAGAACTAGGAGGGGAGAGACGGGGAATTCCTTCGCTAGTATGACCTACCTAAGTTTATTTGCATGGTATTTAATTGGTCGGTCATAATATAAGGATATTATATGACATATCAATTAACTTTTATTTTGTGGCAGTATCTGAAAATGGCATCTGAGAATGTTGAGAATAGCAATGGAGCACAGGCGACTGTTGATTCACTACATATCAATAATCAGGATAATGTTCATCAGGAAGGTGACAATCCTCATGCAAACAACAACACTGATCAGATGAGGAATGATGGAATGTTCAGAGGTTTTATGCAATTCATGCAACAACAGGTGAAAGCGGCTCCTGTCCACAACGTATGTGGAAATACTGGAAACTCTCAGGCGGTCACCGCTAAGCAGTTTAAGGAGCTGGGACCACCAGAGTTTAAGGGAGAACCCAAACCACTTGTAGCTGAAACATGGATAAAGCAGATCACCAAGATATTTGATTTCTTGGGTTGCTCCGAGGAGCAAAAGGTTCCCTTTGCCGCCTTTATGTTGCGAGGAGAGGCAGATTACTGGTGGGAATCGATAAAGTGTACTCAACCTGCCGCACTGAAGATGTGTTGGGAGAAGTTCCAAGAGCTGTTTAACGACAAATACTTTCCCGAGAGTATTCATCACATGAAGGAGGTGGAGTTCATCAAATTGGAGCAGAATAATATGACCGTGTCGCAGTACGAGGCAAAATTTGCGGAGTTATCCCGGTTTGGGTCCCACCTAGTGGATAATGAAGAAAGAATGACGCGGATGTTTTTAAGAGGTTTGAAGCCGGAGATACGTCAACACCTTGTTTCTCATAAATTGTGTTTGTATTCAGATGTTATAAATAGGGCTCAGTTGGTGGAGCGCGATAACGAGACAACGCAACCAAAAGAGAGCAGCCGACAAAATGATAATACCAGTGAAAGCAGTCATCGAAGCGGTGACAACAAGCGTGGAGGGTGTTATTCTTTCTTATTCATGAAGAGAACTTTTGTTATTCCATTTCTTATTATTCTGTTGGAATAACCTGTATACGCGGTCTACCCTATACTTTGTGACATTTTTCTATTATTCTGTTGGAACATCCTGTCTGTGTGTTTTACACCGGACCTGGTTCCGTTTTTATTATTATTATGTTGGAACATCCTGTCTGTGTGTTTTACACCGGACCTGGTTCCGTCTTTATTATTATTCTGTTGGAACATCCTGTCCGTGTGTTTTACACCGGACCTGGTTCCGTCTTTATTATTATTCTGTTGGAACATCCTGTCTGTGTGTTTTACACCAGACCTGGTTCCGTCTTTATTATTATTCTGTTGGAATATCCTGTCTGTGCGTTTTACGCCTGACCTGGTTCCATTATTTATTATTCTGTGGGAATAACCTGTCTGTGCGGTCTATCGCATGCATGGTGATTTCTTTTGTTATTCCATTCTTTATTATACTCAGTTGGTTAAGTTTTGACTTCTATACTCCATGAAATTTGTGAAATATCCTTGATAATTGCGTTTCATCCAGTATCTTTTCATGAAAATATTCTTCTAAGCATTCTTGAATTTTACTCCACAAAGCAGTATCATGTTGACAATTTGGACGTTGTTAATTCTTGGATAAATTAATTCTTGAACTTGTTTTATTGAATTCTTATATCATTGTCATCATCCTCATGGTTATAAAATGTTAAAAGTCATCTGTGGCCTGTAGTGCATAGATGGACTTGGTATGATTATGACCAGGGATTATTCGGTATAATCATGACCGTAATGTTACAAATGATGTGATAAAAGTCCTCATTAGCCCGTAGTGCGTTGATGGACAGTTGTTGGCATGATCATGACCATTAATGAATACACGAATATCCTTGGCCGTAGTGCAGGGTTGATTCGATGATGTGAATTATTTTATTAAGCTGAGTCTCATCGATCACAGTGTTGAAAGACCTTTTAAATCATAAGAGATAGTAGAGTTTATTTTCTACTTGACTCTTTTAATGGATTATTTGTTCCGCTGCAGTTAAACTTGATGTCTATTATATTTTATCAGTTTAACATTGTTGAAGGCTAATGATAATTTATTCTGCATTATCTTAGTCATAATATTTCTTACTGGGCTAGTTGAGCTCACCCTTTCTTTCACTGTTCTCTTCAGGAAATGAGAACGTAGCTGGGGCAAGTCGGGAAACGGAGTGATGGTCCGAATGATAGTATTAGTTAGTAGTCCTCACTATTCAATGAAATGGTGTGTTAATAAATGTAATGAGGACTCCTTTTGAGTATGAATACTCTCTAGAAGATAATATTTGTATTCAAACTCACAGTTTATGTTTTGTCGTATGTTACACGACAGTTGTATAATTAAGTTTGGATTTGTATTCTATACCATGTATTTGGCGACTCAAGATGGGTGATGTATACCTAATTTTGGGGGCGTCACAGTCGTGTATAATACGACAAAACATAAACTGTGAATTTGAATACAAATATTGTCTACTAGAGAGAATACAAACTCAAAAGGAGTCCTCATTACAATTATTATCACACTATTACATAGAATAGTGAGGACTACTAATGCTATCATCTGGTCCATCACTCCGTTTTTCGACTCGTCCCAACTATATTCTCATTTCCTGAAGAGAACAGTGAAAGAAAGGGTGAGCTCAACTAGCCAGTAAGAAATATTATGACTAAGATAATGCAAAATAAATTATCATTAGTCTTTAACAATGTTAAACTGATAAAATACAATAGACATCAAGTTGGACTGCAGCGGATCAAGTAATCCATTAAAAGAGTCAAGTAGAGAATAAAATCTACTATCTTTTATGATTTAAAAGGTTTTTCATGACTTTTATCGCTGAGACTCAGCTTAATAAATAATCCACATCATCGAATCACCCCTGCACTACGGCCAGGGATATATTCTTTAGTATCACAACCACGAATTATCCATGCACTACGGCTAAAGATAATCATGTTTACATCAACGGTCCTGATCATGCCATAAAATAATTCATCTCTGCACTACGGCCAAAGAGAATCCATAGCCATAATCATACCAAAAACTGTCCATCAATGCACTACGGGCCAATGAGGACTTTTTTTACATCATTTGTAACATTACGGTTATAATTATACCGAATAATCCCTGGTCATAATCATACCAAGTCCATCTATGCACTACAGGCCACAGATGACTTTCAATATAATATAAGCATGAGGATGATGACAATGATATAAGAATTCAATAAAATAAGTTCAAGAATTAATTTATCTAGGAACCAACAACTTTCAAATTGTCAACATGATATTGCTTTGTAGAGTACAATTCAAGAATGCTCAGAAGAATATTTACATGAAAAGATACTGGATGAAGTGCAAATGTCAAGGATACTCCACTAATTTCATGGAGTATAGAAGTCAAAGTTTTAACCAACTGAGTATAATAAAGAATGGAATAACAAAAGAAATCACCATGCATGCGATAGATCGCACAGGCAGGTTATTTCAACAGAATAATAAATAACGGAACCAGGTCCAGCGTAAAACGCACAGACAGGATATTCCAACAGAATAATAAAGAATGGAACCAGGTCCGGCGTAAAACGCACAGACAGAATATTCTGACAAAATAATAAATAATTGAACCAGGTCCGGCGTAAACGCATAGATAGGATATTCCGACAGAATAATAAATAATGGAACCATGTTCGACGTAAAATGCGCAGACATGATATTCCAACAGAATAATAAAGAATAGAATAACAGAAGTTCTCTTCATGGATACAAAAAAAAAATACCCCTTACGAGTACAACAAATAATATCCCTTACCTTGAAAGGAAGAGTACTGGATATAGGAGTAGTGAAGTAGTAGAACACTTTTCTTCTTTCTCTCTATAGTTTTTCTCTCTAGAGTTTCAGTGAATTCGTAAGAAAATAATGAAGGAATGAGCTTCTATTTATAGAAAAATAGACTGCATAGTAACTAACTCATGAACGGTCTAGATTGATTTACTTTAATCTGACAGTCCATATTTAAAGCAAATTTTTTTAAATAAAATATAATATATTCTATTTATAATCTAATAAAACGAATAACTTTATAAAAGATTTTACTATGCAAACACTATACAGGCACTATGCAAATACTATGCATAATAAAATATAATATATTCTAATTATTGTCTAATAAAACAGATAACTTTACAAAAGTATTTTGTTTTATATAAAAAGATTTTACTATTAGCCTAATAAAACGAATAACTTTATAAAAGTATTCTGTTTTATATAAAAAGCTTTTCTGTTTTATTACATTAATAATACCAATAAAATAAAACTGAGTGAGTTACCACGTAAGCCTCAATAATCAATACCGTATGCTACTATGCAACCACATGTATTATTGTACTTTTACTACCGAGTAGTTCAACAGTATTAACGGTAAAACTTCCGCCGTTATTTTCATAAAATATTTTTGTCGTTTTTCTCAATCCGAGAATAATTCTGTTGTGGGGTCCACCAATAATTGTGTCGTCGTACGAATATTCCCTGTTAAAACGAATATTCCCCGATCAATCGAATATTATATAGCAACTTGCGTACTTTACAAAATTTATAAATATTACCCACAACTATAACATTATATCAAATCCACACCATAATATTCAAAAAAAATATTTCGAAAAAAATTAAATCTTTATTCATAAAATATGGGGTTTCACAGTTTTTCTCTTCTCTCTGTTAAAATTGTTTGTGAGACTGAGGTGTTAATCAATTTTTTGCTAAGATAGTATTTTCCTATGATTGCGGATGAGTGGAAATTGGTAAGTATGATGCCTTGGGGAATTGCACGTTATGATCTGAGAAACGCTTCCTTGGTGGGTTCCAATTTTTTTCAATACCTTTTTTTTCAGGGTGTGTAGTTCATTAATTAAAATAAAGATCATTTATGCATTGATTGTGATATTGTACAGGCACGAAAAGAACATGTACAAGAACAATTATATAATATGTGATTGTACAGGCACAATTATCTTGTACTTGTTTTCAGCTCTGTCTCTGTTGTATGAATTTTGTATAATTTCGTGCAATTATGTTAATTGAGGTGTTTTAGATTTACTAGCTGGTATTAATGTTTATTTGTTTGAATTTTTTAACCTTGAACTAATTGGGAAAAACCATAATTTGGTGTTTGCAAAGTAGTAATGTTTATAATTATGATGAGAAAGTGATGGACGAATTCTAAGATATTTTTGGAATTGCTTCAAATTCAGTCATACAAGTGAAAATGTCATTATTGGTGGATCTAGAAACATTATCTGTTTGTTTTATGCAAGGAATGTCAACATGGTTTTTGCCCCAAATGTGTAACAAGCAATACGAGGCATCAACATTCATGATAAATTGTTGACACATAAGTCTTCTTTGAAAACACTTGCTTTCTAGATTACCTCTGAGATTCTGGTATACAAGTCTCATGAATATTTTTTTGCTTATTATGTTTGTTTCTTGATAGTTGTTAGTTAACTGGTCTATCTTGGAATTTTGCTTATGATTCATTTTGATGTATATTTCAAGTGTATATTCTTTTGTTTGTTCATTTGATTCATTTGTTCCAAGTCAAAATTCTTTTTTGACAGCCTCATGATTGCGGGTATTTCATGTGGTATGATCCTCCGATGCAGCCGAGAGCCATTCAAGTGATTTTACTACTTTGGAACTATCTCTGTGCAAGAAGATGCTTAAATAGGAAAAATTTATAATTAAAATTTGGGAGATGGAACAGTTAGGTTGTGTGAAGTCCTTATTTTAAATGTAATGAATTGATTGTAATGAAGCAAAGATACTGCACTCTGTAAACTCTGTTTAGTGTTATGGGAAATGTAATGAACACTTAATGATTGAACCAATAGCATGCAAGATCAGCTCTATGTTGATGGCCATTGACGTTCAGAACAAAGTTTACTAAGCGAAAAATCCTTTTTTTCTGCACAAGTAGACACTATATATCCAAATACTGGCACATTACTGCTGCTAGATGTTTACCCTTTTTTCGAAGATGATTGAGCAATAAAATCAAAAGTATTTGATGCAGCTCCTAGGCTAACACATATATTAGTGAAAATGTATGTGGTGTGCATGCACAGAATCATAATTGTGTGCGGTGTGTGCGCTATAGATTATTCTCCTTGTTGATCTTTGTCCCAAAAAGTTTTTCCTTATATTTTCTCTATTTTTGTGTGCCTCAAGTTTAACAACTAAAACTTAAGATGTAAAAAAAAAAAATCTTGTGTCACTAACTATTATTGTTATTTTAATTCACGCAAAGACGAGTATTTTGGATTGTCCAAAAATCCCAATAGAACATGAAATAACGATCGATAATTCAAAAATTAAAACTACATTTTCAAATGATCATAGCAAGAAAATATAATTTTGTCGAGCCTCAACCATAGTTAAATATTGGCCACCACAGATTCTGGCTAGATTAGTATAAATAAGTCCATGACACATTTGCCTAATTGAGCTGCTAGTTAGTTTTGATACAAATACACTTGACAGTTGAACTAGTTGAAAGCCAAGAAAGTGAAGACACATTGCTAATATAAAGGCTTGCATATTTTTGCCGAACACATTGTGTGCCCTGTCGTCATTACATCCACCGACTTCTTTTTCAACAAAAATTTTGATTGTTTCATAGAATACCTGAAAACAGATAATAAGAATCATTACAACAACGAAAATACAAACTAGAATAAGAAGCATTTATCTCATTAACACAAAAAATTCTTCTGTTCAATGAACATTGGCAAACTAATATAACAAACTGAAATTTAATATGAAATATGAAAACAAAATCATATTCCCAACTCCAACTAAAACTTAAAAGTATCTATAACTATAGTCATTAAAGTTGGAAAAGGAAAAGGGGGTCGGGGTGGGGGATTAATCTTTTAATGATACAATCCTGGTAACGATACTTATAACTAGTGCAAAATAGAACCATAAAGGAGTAAATAGCACTAATCTAGAATATTGCAGCTAATGGGAACTGAGAAGTATTGCAAGATCATCATACTAAGTAAATACAAAGTAAACACATTACAGCTAGTGCTATATAGAATTCTAGCTAGAACATTCTATGTAGAGTCTTAAGTGTTTCATTTAGTATCATACTCACCTGTCAAAATGAAAAAGAAAATTCATAATGTGTACATGTTTTGTCAATTTTTATTGTTAGAATGAACTACAACAAACATAGAGTCTAGACAACTGAGTACAACATTTATTTGTTAGTAATGATTATTGTTGGGAAAGTTTTTTCATTCTCAACTTAACAAAAATCATACTTACCAATTTCCAACTCCATCTGATTGGGACCTGTCACAAAGGCATGCAGATTTACTTCTCAAGTGTTTTGTATATAGGCCAACCTTACCTAAATGACTGTTATCTCTAATATCTAAATTGGGCTGCATTCTTCATGGTGGAAATTATACTAGTCATAAAGTTAATATAATTAAATGTCGCAGAATGTTAGAGGAGCATTTGTTTGGCACATGATCTTAAACATGAATTCGACAAACTTAAGAGACAGAGATCCGGATATGGAACAATTGTCACTCACTAAATTGCCAAAACATTCATTAGATAAAAATCAAATAATTCAGCAAAGAATTAAACCGTAAAACTAAGTAGTATAAGTAAAAAAGAAATAAAGCATAATGATTATACACTCATTTGTAGAATTGTAGCTAATTGACTTTATTCATTTAACATATACATATTAACTTTTTAGTTTCTAGAAGTTCAATAAAGAAGCAAATGCTAGTGAACACAATTAAGAAGCTCAATAGCAATAGGCAAAGGAGTAATCCTTCGCTTACTTACTTAGCAATTGGTGTTGAATGTCACAGATAATATATCAAACAGGTGGTGTGCAAAAAAGGGTCATATATATGACATTTGGGTAAAATGCATTAGCGTAAAGGCACCACACCACAATTTCACCCTTACTGGTATTGCTTAAGAAACACATCCATTAAATAATGAAGAAAGACTCATAAGGTATCTTAGGGTATATTTGTGGAGAGTAACATAACATTATTACTGATATTTAACAAAATAATGTAGATATTGCAACTAAACATAAATGACTGAAATATTATACCTATGATCATGTCTCTATTTTACTACAATCTCTGTACATTTTTCTCGATCATAACCTACCAAAAATTGGTTGTAGCCTACCAAACTTCAACTTGTGGGTTTTTAATTTTGTATCTACGTCAGAATATAATCAAACAGAGAGCAGTAGAAGAAAGAGTTAATATATCCAGTATTATACAGAAGTTAATATTTAATATATTGCCTCCTTCAAACTAAGAGAAACAATGTTTTGGGTATTATTAATATCCACAAATCTTATACATTAAACACACACATAAACAACGATTATATAATATGAAAATCAAATATTGAAAAACACCATAACAATTCTCTAATTTCATAACTTTTACACCCCTATACCATCAAAATGTAATGGATTATCATAATCAGGCAAACAAATAGGGTCGGGGTAAAACAGAAAGAGAGATGGAGAGAGAAAGAGAGACCGCAGATTCTGACGGGTGGATGGAGCTGAAAAAGGGTAGGTTGAGCAAGGAAGAAACAAAAAAGAACAAAAAAAATAAGAAACCAACCCTTTTAGAAGTTTAGAAGCAGAGATGTTGTAAGACCCCAACTTATTATAAATGAAATTTAATTTCCTCTATTTATTATTTTGAAATAGTAAGGGTGAATTTGATTAATGTGGTTAGTTATGAGTGAAATGCGCAAATATTTCAAGTAAGCAAGTGGTTATAAAATATTCATTGCTGTCGGAATATTCGTTTGGACGTGGAATATTCTTACTGTCGGGGAATATTTGTACGACGGCGCAGCCTTGTGTGGGCCCCATAACGAAAAGCGATTGGATGAAGAAAACGACAAGTATAAGTTGTTTATAAATAACGGTGTAGTTGTTACCGTTAATACTGTTGGAATATCCAGTGGTTAAAATACAGTAATACGCGTTGTTGCACAGTAGCACACGCTATTGCACCAATTATTGATTCTTACGTAAGAAGGCACTACTCAATAATTGTTACAATAATTACTGTTCAATATTTTATTTTATTGATTCAATAATTATTGCATTGATATTTTATATTACTGTTATTTTAATAATTGTCACTACACAGTATTTTCTATTATCGGAGCAATAATTCATATTATCTGAATAATATTATTAGATAACATTATTGGCAATGTCTAGAAAGTTCTGTCTAAGGAGAGGTTTGGTCATCTAATTGCGCGCCAGTAAGGAGAGATCCTTATTGCAAAGCCCCCTCTTTCTTGGGAACTGCCTGGTTGTCAGTATTGTGATTTTGTAATATTATTTGTGAATAATTAATTATTAATTTATATGATGAGAAAAATATTAATTTTATGTGGATATAGATGGAGAAAATTTTAAAGTGACAATTGTTAAAAAATTGATATTTTATCTTTTCTGATAAATAATTTATTTAAATATATTATTATATTTTAATAATATAATAATGGTGATATTTTTACAATGAATGCGAGATATATGAGTATATGAGGAGGAAGAGTATTTTTGTTGCATTAAATGATTAACACATATTTTGTGTATCGGTGGACCCCATTTCTTAACTGCAATTTGATTATAGTCTGTAAAATCGTCCGTTTGAAGGTTTCGGTCAATTTTTATTTGGAATTTAGAAAAACTTTATTCTGTAAAGTTGTAGAGAATGAAATTTCCTATAAAAAAGATATAAGGTTTGAATTTTTCTGACAAAATGGCTATTTATTATAAATTATTGAATTTTCGTGATTCCGAAATAATTGATTTTTGAAAGTTTTAATTATTTTTAATAACAAAAACATTTTTGTTATTGTTCGTGGGCTCACTTATTGTCAAACATGCTGAAATTGATGATTCAAAGGTTGGCATAGAAAATTTAATTTATATATTATTATTTTATTAAATTTTCTGCTTTGGTGTTCTAAGCATTTTCCTATAAATAGGGTGCTTAGGTTAGAATTGAAAATCACACCAGAAATTGAAATTTTCTCTCTCTTTCTCTCTCTATATTATCGAGCGTATTCTTGTGAGTATTTTGATACTTTGAGTGTTGC
This sequence comes from Panax notoginseng, assembly GCA_016801055.1. Lineage (NCBI taxonomy): Eukaryota > Viridiplantae > Streptophyta > Magnoliopsida > Apiales > Araliaceae > Panax > Panax notoginseng. Next base: position 160,184,929 of record CM029012.1, on the reverse strand, counting down.
TATACGGTGCAAGTTCCCTTCAGCACTATATTCAGTATTCCAGTCAGAAGTACTGTCTTTTCGAGGTAAGGGATGTTATTTTTTTTTATAAATGATATTATTTCTTTCAATATAATTATACCGGAATATTGATAAGATTTTTCTTGTAAAATTCTTATCTTTTCATGTTGGGGTTACTATTCATGATTTACTATTTACGAGTTACTATTCACGAGTACTATTCACAAAGCATGATTTTTTTGAGGAATTCTTACCTTTTAGTGTCGGAGTTACTATTCATGTATACGACACTATTCACGTATACGATACTATTCACGAATACGACACTATTCACAGAAAAATTAAATTTTCTTTTCTGTGTCCAAGATTGTCTGTTATGGTTCCTATCTTTGATTGGATCTATGTTTTGATCTTCATTTTTGAATTTTGCTTCACAATAGTTTATTATGGAGTATTTTTGAACATGGATAAACAGAAGTACGAATCCTTAATATTTGTTCTTTTGTCTCATTGGATTCGTTTCCTTTAAAAATATATTTTTCATTATCCTCAATCCTAAATGATAATATTACTGAATATCTTTGGTATGTAGTTCAAAGATGAATGATTTCTTGATGAATATCTTTGGCCCGTAGTGCAAAGATGAACAGGTGTTGAGATGAACATGACCGACTGATTAATATCTTTGGCCTGTAGTGCAAAGATGACTATTTGATTCAAGATGTATATTGATTGATGTTACAGGGATAAAATATCGATGATGGACTTTTAAATATATAGATGATAGTAGATTTCATTCTCTAATTAACTTTTCTAATGAATTGTTGTTTCCGCTGCAGTTGTTGATCTAAAACTTGTTGTCTATTGTATTCTATCAGATTTTTCCCTGTTGAGGACTAACGATAATTTGTTCTATATTATCTTAGTCATAATATTCTTTACTACGCTAATTAAGCTCACCCTTTTCCTTTTTGTTCCATTTTTCTTCTCAGGAGGCGAGAATGTAGCAGGTACTAGTCGGGGTATGGAATGATGGTTCAAGATAGTTGTCTTAGTAGTCCTCACTATTTTGTAAAATAGTGTATCAATAATTATAATGAGGACTTATTTGAGTATGGATATTGTCTAGAAGGTAATATTTGTATTTAAACTCACAGTATATGTGTTGTCGTATTTTGTACGATAATTGTAATAATAAAGTTGTAGTTGTTTTCTATACCATGTATTTGGCGAGTCAGAATGGGTTGGGTGGAATGAACTTATTTTGGGGGCGTCACAGTTGGTATCAGAGCTTAGGGATATGATCTCTGGCGAAGATCGGGGAATAGAACTAGGAGGGGAGAGACGAGTAAATCCTTCGCTAGTGTGTCCTACCTAAGCTTATTTGTTGGTCGGTCATAATATAGGGGTATTATGTGATTTATTAATTTGTTTAATTAACCCTTGTTTTATGGCAGTATTTAAGAATGGCAACTGAGAATGTTAACAGTGGAGTAAATGAAACTGTGGAGACGCATGTACTCACCAACGAGGAGAACGTACAACAGGCTGACAATGTTCCTCCTGTGAACAACACCACTGAGCAGATGATGAACGATGGGATGTTTAGAAGCTTTTTGCAGTTCATGCAAAGTCAGACGAGGGAGACTCGTGTTCAAAATACAGGAGGAAATGATAGCAATTCACAGTTTGTCACAGCCAAGCAGTTCAAGGAGTTTGGACCACCAGAATTCTGGGGAAAGCCGGATCCGATTAAGGCGGAGACGTGGGTCAAACAAATTACCAAGATATTCGATATCTTGGGATGCACGGAGGAACAGAAGGTTCCATTCGCCACTTTTATGTTCCGCAATGAGGCAGATTACTGGTGGGAATCTGTGAAGCGTACCCATCCAGCCGCACTTAGCATGTCTTGGGAAACGTTTCAAAAACTGTTCAATGACAAGTACTTTCCTGAAAGTATTCGTCATATGAAGGAGGTAGAGTTTATTAGACTGGAGCAGAATAACATGACGGTGTCCTAGTACGAGGTGAAGTTTGCAGAGTTGTCCAGGTTTGCACCTCATTTGGTGGAGAATGAGGAACGTATAATGCGGATGTTTCTGAGAGGTTTAAAACCCGGCATACGTCAATATCTCATTTCACATAAATTTTCTCTCTATTCAGATGTTGTCAACAGGGCTCAATTATTAGAGCGAGATAACGAGTACGTTCAACCGAGGGACCACAACCAGGATCATACTAGTGATAGCAGTCATCAGAACAACGATAACCAGCGGAGAAAGAAAAATACGGACAAGAGCGGCAACCACTCTGGTGGTAATCATGGCCATGAAAATAGAAGAAGCGAGTCGGGGGGAGATTTTAAAAAGAGGAGATTCAATAATGACAATGTGAAGACGTCAGCAGCAACATCAACTGTTTCTAAGGGAGGAGAACGACCACCGGTCGTATGCTATAAATGCAGGAAATAGGGACATATCAGCCAAAATTGTCCACAACAGTTCAAGGTATGTTATAATTGTGGAAAGGAAGGGCATATCGCTCGAGATTGTACGGTAGCGAAACCCAGTACAGCGGGGATGGTGACTCAAAAGGCTGTCCCAGAAAAGTCAAAGTCAACGGTTCCTGGAAGAGCATTTGTCGTGACTGGTCAGAATGCTAGGAACCCGAACGAAGTTAGCACGGGTTAGTTAATTATAAATTCTTACGAAGTTTATACCTTATTAGATACCGGTTCTACCCATTCATTTATCTCTCCTGCTTATACTCAACGTTTACACTTGACTCTGGAGAAAATTAGACTTTGACTTATCTGTTGAAACTCCGTTAGGAGAAACTTTTATTACATCCATTGTTTATAAATTTTGTTTGATCCAAATTGGCACCATCACCTTACCTGTTGACCTTATCTCTTTAAAGATACTTGCTTTTGATATGATTTTAGGGATTGATTGGTTAACTATTCATCATGCCAAAATTGATTATTTTCGTAAGGTTGTTAGTTTTCATATTCCTAACCAACCTGTTGTTCGAATTTAAGCAACTAAATCACTAAAATCAATCACTGTCATATCAAGCCATAAAGTCATTTGTTTATTAAAAAACGGATGTCAAGTTTTCTTAGCCCATGTTATGAACTTGAACAAAAATACGTCAGATTTGAATGATATTTCTATTGTTAGTAAATTTCCTGATGTATTTCATGAAGAATTTCTTGGCTTACTCCCAAAGTGTGATATTGAATTTTGTATCGACTTTGAACCCGATATAAAATCCATTTCTAAAATCTCATATTGAATGGCTTCTATTGAACTTCAGGAGTTAAAAATTTAACTATAGAATTTGGTACCCGAGCCTCTATCTGGTGACTTCCTTTGTGGAATGCACCGAAGTCAGACTCTCCGTAAGGGACGCCATATTTGTGTGGTAGTAAACTGATAGGTACCATTGTGACGTGCTATCCAAGATTGGGATATGAGTCATAGTTGAGAGCAACCTAAGTCAGTAATCGAAATATGTAGCTTTCTAGGCTTAGTTGGTTATTATCGGAGATTCGTGGAAAGATTTTCTCGAATTGCTACTCCATTAACTCAACTGACTCGTAGAGATACAAAATTCGAATGGAGCAAGGAATGTGGGAAGAGCTTCGAAGAACTCAATAGGAGACTCATTTTGGCACCTGTTCTGACCATACCATCTTGGAAAAGCGAACGTGGTAGCTGACGCATTGAGCAGAAGATCATACGCGGGAACGAGTGCGATGTTGTCAACACAAAGGCCCATTTTGTGTGATTTACAAAAGATGAAGATAGAATTCAAGACTTCAGGGACCCATGAGATGATATCAAGTATACGTATAGAACCAGCTTTAATCGATAAAGTTAAAGTTGCTCAAGCCATAGACCCGGAGCTGATGCTTATGAAGAAGAAAGTGCAAGAAGGTGCTATTCCAGAAGTAAGAATCGTTGAAGAAGGAATACTTCGAGTCCACTCCAGACTTTGTGTTCCTAACGATTCTAATTTTAAGTACAAGATCATGATGGAGGCACACAATACACCATTTCCAATCCATCTTGGAAGTACCAAAATGTATCATAATCTTCGACATACATTTTGGTGGAACAATATGAAGAGAGAGATTGTAAAGTTTATCTCGAGGTGTTTAACTTGTCAAAGTGTAAAGGCAGAGCATTAAGTGCCTAAGGGTCCATTACAACCACTTGAGATTCCGAAATAGAAGTGGGAACACATTACCATAGATTTCGTTACGGGTCTTCCCACGGTTTCTCAAGGCATAAATGTTATTTGGGTTATTGTTGATAGATTAACCAAGACTGCTCATTTCTTGCCGATATGGGAGACTTATTCCCTTGACCGTCTTGCTTGTATGTATGTAAATGAGATTGTACGATTGCATGGCATGCCAGTATCCATAGTTTTGAATCGTGACCCAAGATTCACTTAACGATTTTGGGTTAGCTTGCAAAAAGCTATGGGCACGAATTTACGATTCTGTTCGGCATACCATCCTCAAACGGACGGATAATCAGATAGGACTATTCAAACTCTTGAAGATCTATTAAGACTCTGTGTTATAGACTTCAAAGGGAGTTGGGATAAGTATTTACCATTTATGAAATTCTCCTACAACAACAATTATCAGGCAAGTATAGGTGTGGCTCCATTCGAATCATTGTATGGACGAAAGTGTCGCTCTTCAGTATGTTGGGACGAGGTGGGTGAAGCAACATTGTTGGGACCAGAGTTGGTACGTATGACTACAGAAAAGATCTAAATGATTCGACAACGCATACAAACAGCACATGATCGACAAAAGAATTATGTGGATCTTCATCGAAAGGACGTGAAATTTAATATTGGGGATCATGTATTATTGCGTGTGGCTCCATGGAAGGGAGTTACAAGATTTGGGAAAAGAGGAAAGCTCAATTCACGATTTATTGGTCCATTTCAGATTCTTGACCGAGTAGGAAATGTGGCCTATAGACTCGCGTTACCTCCAAGTATGTCTCGTGTTCATAATATTTTTCACATATCCGTGCTTCGTAAATATGTGAAAGACCCGAACCACATTATTGAGTTAGAACCGGACGAGATAGCCGAAGACTTAACGTATGAAAAGGTACCTGTAAAGATCTTGGATAGAAAGGAGCATGTCCTACGCACAAAGATCATACCACAAGTTAAATTTTTTTAGAGGATCCATGCTATAGAGGAAATGACCTGGGAGTTGGAAACGGAAATAAAAGCGAGGTATCCTCACCTTTTTGAAACACCAGGTACGTACATCAATTTCGAGGGCGAAATTTCATAAGGAGGGGAGGTTGTAAGACCCCAACTTATTATAAATGAAATTTAATTTCTTCTATTTATTATTTTGAAATAGTAAGTGTGGATTTGATTAATGTGGTTAGTTATGGATGAAATACGCAAATATTTCAAGTAAGAAAGTGGTTATAAAATATTCATTCTTGTCGGAATATTCGTTTAGTTGTGGAATATTCTTACTGTCGGGGAATGTTCGTACGACGGCGCAGCCTTGTGTGGGCCCCATAACGAAAAGCGATTGAATAAAGAAAACGACAAGTATAAGTTGTTTATAAATAACGGCGTAATTGTTACCGTTAATACTGTTAGAATACCCGGTGGTTAAAACACATTAATACGCGTTGTTTCACAGTAGGACACGGTATTGCACCAATTATTGATTCTTACGTAAGAAGGCACTACTCAATAATTGTTATAGTAATTACTGTTCAATATTTTATTTTATTGATTTAATAATTGTTGCATTGATATTTTATATTACTGTTGTTTAAATAATTGTCACTACACAGTATTTTCTATTATCGGAGCAATAATTTATATTATCTGAATAATATTATTAGATAACATTATTGACAATGTCTAGAAAGTTCTGTCTAAGAAGAGGTTTGGTCATCTAATTGCGCTCCAGTAAGGAGAGATCCTTATTGGAAAGCCCCCTCTTTCTTGAGAACTGCTTGTTTGTCAGTATTATGATTCTGTAATATTATTTGTGAATAATTAATTATTGATTTATATGATGAGAAAAATATTAATTTTATGTGGATATAGATGGAGAAAATTTTAAAGTGATAATTGTTGAAAAATTGATATTTTATCTTTTCTGATAAATAATTCATTTAAATATATTATTATTTTTTAATAATATAATAATGGTGATATTTTTATAATGAATGCGGGATATATGAATATATGAGGAGGAAGAGTATTTTTATTACATTAAATGATTAACACATGTTTTGTGTATCGGTGGATCTCATTTCTTGACTGAAATTTGATTATAGCCTGTAAAATCGCCCATTTGTGGATTTCGGTCAATTTCTGTTTGGAATTTGGAAAAACTTTCTTCTGCAAAGTTGTAGATAATGGAATTTTCTATGAAAAAAATATAAGATTTGAATTTTTCTGACAAAAAGGCTATTTATTATGAATTATTGAAGTTCCGTAGTTCCGAAATAATTAATTTTTGAAAGTTTTAATTATTTTTAATAACAAAAATGTTTTTGTTATTGTTGGTGGGCTCACTTGTTGTCAAACATGCTGAAATTGATGATTCAAAGGTTTGCGTAGAAAATTTAATTTATATATTATTATTTTATTAAATTTTCTGCTTTGGTGTTCTAAGCATTTTCCTATAAATAGGGTGCTTAGGTTAGAATTAAAAATCACACCAGAAACTGAAGTTTTCTCTCTCATTCTCTCTCTATATTATCGAGTGTATTCTTGTGAGCATTTTGATACTTTGAGTGTTGCAATACGGTGCAAGTTTCCTTCAGCACTATATCCAGTCAGAAGTACTGTCTTTTCGAGGTAAGGGATGTTATTTTTTTTTATAAATGATATTATTTTTTTTAATATCATTACACCGGAATATTGGTAAGATTTTTCTTGTGAAATTTTTATCTTTTCATGTTGGGGTTACTATTCATGAGTTACTATTCACGAGTTACTATTCACAAAGCATAATTTTTTTTTGAGGAATTCCTACCTTTTAGTGTCGGAGTTAGTATTCATGTATACGGCACTATTCACGTATACGACACTATTCACGAATATGATACTATTCACAGAAAAATTAAATTTTCTTTTCTGTGTCCAAGATTGTCTGTTATGGTTCCTATATTTGATTGGATCTATGTTTTGATCTTCATTTTTGAATTTTGCTTCAAAATAGTTTATTATGGAGTATTTTTGAATATGGATAAACCGAAGTACGAATCCCTAATATTTATTTTTTTGTCTCATTGGATTCGTTTTCTTTAAAAATATATTTTTCATCATCCTCAGTCATAAATGATAATATTACTGAATATCTTTGGCCTGTAGTGCAAAGATGAATGATTTCTTGATGAATATCTTTGGCCCGTAGTGCAAAGATAAACAGGTGTTGAGATGAACATGACCGACTGATTAATATCTTTGGCTTGTAGTGCAAAGATGACTATTTGATGTCGTTTTACTACTTTAATTCTGTATTAATTCTGCAAAAAGTCAAGTGCGGAAATCGTTTGAAAGGGGCACCTGCTCTTCTTATATTATGTAAACTTGAGTTTTATGAAAATTATGGATGAAATGAGACTTTGTTTTCCTCTCTGAATTTTCTTTCTTCTCTATCTTTGGGTCTCCATTGTTGCTCTGCAACTTGATGAAATTCTTCTTGTCTGTTTAATTCTTAGTTTGGTTCTCTGTTTGTGACTGGGGAGACTCACATTTGCAACAATTTTTTGGAACCAAAAAGATGAAATTTTTGAATATCATTCTAGTAATCTGAAAGAAAGAACTGACCATTATGAGTTTCAAACTAGTTAATTAGGCAGTCTAAAGAGACGTTTTGTGGGTTGTTTTTGAATTAGTTCTGTTGCTTGTATGTTGACTGTTGTGGTTCAAAATGTTAATATATAGATTGGGTTATCTGTTGAATTAGTTCTATTGCATATATGTCTCATGTCTGGATTGGAACAGCTCCTGCTCTAAAAGCTCTTCAGCCCTCCTCTGTATTTACAATGTTTCTTTAATTATGATTATCAAAATTATCCCTTATATGCTTGTACATTTTAGAGATTGTTTTATATCTAACAAGCTGACGTAATTCATTCAAATATACAATTTGGAATTATTGTTGCTCTTTTTTATGCCTGTCTGTTGATAAAAAATATGTCATCAAATTCGTCTACTGCTACATCTATATTGCCTCCGTTCATATGTCGTTGTGGTACGGGCCCTTGTATAGTAAAACTTTCAATGTCGGAAAAGAATCCGGGTAGACACTATTATTCTTGCCCAAGAATGGTATGTATTTATGTATTGCAATTTTTGTATATTTATTCCTTTTACACAAGTGAATAAATTTATTGTGTCCCAAAATATACAGTGTGACAACCCCAAAATAGGTCCATTCCACCAAACCTATTCTGAGTTGTCAAATACATGGTACAGAAACAACTATAACTTTATTACAACAATTGTCGTGTAAAATACAATAACACATATGCTTTCACCAACTGTGCCTCTCATCCCAACCTTGGATAGCACGTCACAATGGCACCTTACATAAAGGTATAGTCAAAAACTGTTTTAGAAATTAAAATATTTAAAAAGTGCTCAAGAAAACCTTCGTACATGGGAGGCCATGCATTTAGGTTATTATAGATATCATATGTCCACAGAATTTCAACCATAGTTGCAGCGGAACGAGCAATCTATTAGAAGAGTCAAATAGACCATAAAGTCTATTATCTTCTCCATGTTAAAAATCCACCAACAATGTTTTATCCCTGTAACATCAATCAGCAGTTCTGATCCACAATCATATAAATAACTCATAATCATAATTGTGGTTCTAAATTCCACTTCTCATCCAGGATGAAGATAATTTTCATAACCCATCTTTACCTGAAACATCAAAGATCATGGTTATACCAAATCACATTTCTTGTTCATAATCATACTGATAAATTCATCTTTGCACTACGGACAAAAGATATTCGTCAATAGTTCATCTTTGCACTACTGGCCAAAGATATTCAACAACAGGTCATCTTTGCACTACGGGCCAAAGATATTCATCAACAATTCATCTTTGCACTACAGGCCAAAGATATTCCTCAACAGTTCATATTTGCACTACAGGCTAAATATATTCATCAACAGTTCATATTTGCACTACAGGCCAAATATATTAATATCTCAAAGAAAATATATAATCATTTCAGAATTTATATAAACAATAATTATAACCGTGTTAATCAATTCATCTTTACACTTAAGCTAAACATATTCAATTATAAATTCAATGGTCATGATCATACCAGTTAACAATTAATCTTTGCACTACTAGCCAACGAGAACCCATAGTCACGATCATACCAATAATCTACCCATCTTTACACTCAAGTGAAAAAGAAATTCAATATCAGGGTTATAAAAATGTTATATATGATAATAAAAATAATATGATCAACAACTGCATTTATTTTCAAGAGCAACAATCATAAATCAACGATAATTTGGTCAGAAAAAGAAACTAATTTTGTCATGAATAGTACTCGTGAATAGTAACTCATGAATAGTAACTGGTGAATAGTAACTCATAAATAGTAACTAATGAATAGTAATTCGTGAATAGTACTCCGTATTCGTATATAGTACCGTATACGTAAATAATGTCATATACGTAAATAGTGCAATATACATGAATAGTGCCGTATACGTGAATAATATCGTATACATGAATAGTAACCCCGACTCAAAAAGGTAGAAATTCCACAATAAAATTCATACCAATATTTCAGTATAATGATATTGAAAGAATAACATCATTATGAAGAATATAACATCCCTTAATATCCCTTACTATCCCTTACCATAATAATGACAATATCCCTTACCTCAAAAGAGCAGTACTTCTGATTAGAATAGCAGTATAAGGCTGAAGGAAACTTGCATTGATAAATAGAAACTCACAAAGTATCTAAATACTCACAAAATACGCTCGATAATATAGAGAGAAAAAGAGATAAAGCTTATGTTTCTGGTGTGATTTTCAATTCTAACTTAGACCCCTATTTATAGGAAAATGTTAGCACGCCGAAGCAGACTTGACCTGCTACCTGATGGCTTTACCGCTACTATTGCCACCCACCACATTTGAAATAAAATTCAGCACATTTTTTCACCAACCACAAGTGGGGCCCACTCAATTCTAGAATTTTTCACCAAAATTATTTATAAACCTAATTTCCGAATCAGTCACCTCTTAAAATTCATAACAAATCATACGTTTGTTTTTAACGGTTCAAAATTTGTGGACATATACTTAACTTATATATGTATAACATATCCAAAAATCACAACGATCCAACGGTCAGATTAAAAAATATAACTCACGCAATATAGCTCAAGAGCACTGGTTTGATCTAATAATACCTCCAATCCGACAAAATACTGATAAAACACCTCAACATTAATTCCTTCATTTATAACCACATAAATAAATCCATCATTTATATCCACATAAAATAAATATTTTCTTATCATATAAATCAATAATTAATTATTCACAAATAATATTACAGAATCACAATTATGACAACCAGGCAGTTCGCAGGAAAGTGGGGGCTTTCCAATAAGGATTTCTCCTTACTGGCGCGCAATTAGATGACCAAATCTCTCCTTAGACAGAAATTTCTTGACATTGTCAATAATGCTATCTAATAATATTATTCAAATAATATGAATTATTGATCTGATAATGGAAAATACTGTGCAGTGACAATTATTGAACAACAATAATATAAAATATCAACATAGCAATTATTGAATCAATAAAATAAAATATTGAACAATAATTACTGTAACAATTATTGAGTAAATATTGACCAATAATTACTGTAACAATTATTGAGTAGTGTCTTCTTACGTAAGAGTCAACAATTCAAAAATACTGTGGCTACTGTGCAACAACGCGTATTACTTTACTTTACCCACCGGGTATTCCAACAGTGTTAACGGTAACGATTACGCCGTTATTTATAAAAACTCAATTTTGTCATTTTCTTCATCCGATAGTTATTCTGTTATGGAGCCCACAAATGGTTGCGCCGTCGTACGAATATTCCCCGACAGAAAGAATATTCCACGACTAAACGTATTTCCCGACAAAATGAATATTTTATAACCACTTGCGTATTTTGAAAAATTTGCACATTTCACCCATAACCAAAGCATTATATCAAATTAACACCTTATTATTCACAATAATAAATAGAGAAAATTTGATTTTATTCATTAAAAAGTTGGGGTCTTACAACCTCCCCTCCTTGTCAAATTTCGTCCCCGAAATTTACGTACCTGGTATTTCGAAGAGTTGAGAATACCTTGCTTTCATTTCAGATTCTATCTCCCGGATTATCATGATTCCTCCATTGCTCATCTCCCGTGATAACTTTATTTGGGTTCCTCATACGTTGGGAAGTCATAATGACCGTTCTCCCTTAAACTACTCGGCTTTGACTTGTCTGTGACAGCATTTGGCGTCATCACTACAGTTGGAATATACTTTTCTATAGGACATATTCCTCTCTCAACTGCCTCGTCGTACTCCTGATTCATGATCTGAATCATCAATCTTCGATCCATATCGAATTCAGGTTAACCGCTCTGTACAGGGTAATTCAAAACTCGATGTTGGGTTCTCCCAATTGCTGTCCAAAAAGAGAAATACATATCATCTATTTTAGCCTTCTTAGATCGGACATCTCTTTCCACAATATCAATGCGTCGTGCGGCTTTTACCTATGCATCACTAACTCTCACTCGTTCAATTGTTTCTTCTTTCAGCTCAGATCCTAGCTTTATCATCTTATACTCTTCCAAAGAATGCTTCTGTTCAAGCATCACATATCGGGTAACACAAGCTTGAATTGTTGCATCATTTTGCTCCACGACTGCCTGCCGTTCTTCAACCTGCTCTTCTAACTCATGAATACGATTTTGTAATTCTACATTTCGATCATAAAATTCTTCTAATAAATTCTCCTCAGGTTCTTCTTCTTCCTCACTCTCAGCTGCTACCTCTGCGACTAGCTCGGGTGCAACTATTAATTCTTCCCTCACCACAAGAATATCTCTAATTCCTTCTTTGCTTGACATCACATTATCATGGTTGGTGATTATAGGTATCCCCACGGTCTCATCCACTCCATTGTTAACATTCTCAGCTGTCATTCTCAAATACTGCCATAAAACAGGGGTTAATTAAACAAATTAATGTATCACATAATATCTGTATATTATGACCGACCAACAAATAAGCTTAGGTAGGACACACTAGCGAAGGATTACTCATCTCTCCCCTCCTAGTTCTATTCCCCGATCTCCGCCAGAGACCATATCTCTAAGCTCTGATATCAACTGTGATAACCCCAAAATAGGTCCATTCCACCCAACCTATTATGAGTCGTCAAATACATGGTACAGAAACAACTACAACTTTATTACAACAATTGTCGTGTAAAATACAACAACACATATACTGTCACCAACTGTGACTCTCATCCCAACCTTGGATAGCACGTCACAATGGCAACTTACATAAAGGTATAGTCAAAAACTGTTTTAGAAATTAAAATATTTGGAAAGTTCTCAAGAAAACTTTCGTACATGGGAGGCCATGCGTTTAGGTTATTATAGATATCATATGTCCACAGAATTATCCTTGGTTGACCCAATAGTCCCCAAAGAAAAACGAGAAGATTACTATCATATTCTTTCCAATGGTGAGTCTTCTCTTGACATATCATTATCTTCACTGTCTCTAATTGAGAGTTATACTTCAACCAAACACCAAGATTATATAGGTAGTGCTCGTAGATATACTCAGCAAGTGGATGTGCATAACCCTGTCTTATGATGACACGAGGTTGTATGTCATTAGACATCTTGTATGATAGTGACAAAATGTAAGACCCCGAATTTTAAGAAATAAAAGTATTCAATTTTTCTTATAATTACTATCCAGTAAATGGTTAAATTGATAAATGTTAAAGTTAAGAGTGATATATGAATTTTTTTTTCAAAATACATAAGTGGTTATAAAATATTTATTGTTGTCGGGGAATATTCGTTTGGTCGTGGAATATTATTTCTTTCGGGGAATATTCGAATGACGGCGCAGATATTTGTGGGCCTCATAACAGAATAACTGTCGGATAAAGAAAACGACAAAATTGAGTTTTTATAAATAACGGCGTAATTGTTACCGTTAACACTGTTGGAATACCCGGTGGTTAAAATACAGTAATACGCGTGGTTGCACAGTAGCACACGATTTTGCACAATATTTTTGAATTATTGATCCTTACGTAAGAAGGCACTACTCAATAATTGTTACAGTAATTATTGTTCAATATTTTATTTTATTGATTCAATAATTGCTACGTTGAAATTTTATATTATTGTTGTTCAATAATTGTCACTGCACAGTATTTTCCATTATCAGATCAATAATTCATATTATTTGAATAATATTATTAGATAACATTATTGGCAATGTCTAGAAAGTTCTGTCTAAGTAGAGGTTTGGTCACCTAATTGCGCGCCAATAAGGATAAATCTTTATTGGAAAGCCCCCTCTTTCCTGAGAACGGCCTGGTTGTCATAAATGTGATTCTGTAATATTATCTGTGAATAATTAATTATTGATTCATATGATAAGGAAATATTTATTTTATGTGGATATAAATGAGGGATATATTTTTTGTGGTTAAAAATGAAGGAGTTAATGTTGAGGAGTTTTATCTATATTTTTGTCGGAACGGAGGTATTGAAAATTAAATTAGGGTTTTTGAGATATTTTGCGAGGGTTATAATTTTTAATCCGACCGTTGGATCGTGGTAATATTTGGATATGTTATACATATATAAGTTGAGTATATGTCCACAAATTTTGAACCGTTAAAACTGAACGTATAATTTGTTATGAATTTTATGAGATGACTGGTTCAGAAATTGTTGAATTTTCGGAGTTAATCACTTTGGTAGAAAATTCTAGAATTGGTGGGCCCCACTCTTGGTTGGTGAAGAAATGTGCTGAGATTTTTATTCAAATGTGGTGGGTGGGAATAGTAGCAGGTAAAGCCATCAGGTTGCAGGTTAAGTCTGCTTCGGCGTGCTAACATTTTCCTATAAATAGAGTGCTAAGTTAGAATTAAAAATCACACCAGAAATAAGTTTTCTCTCTTTCTCTCTCTAGATTATTGAGTGTATTTTGTGAGTATTTAGATACTTGATGAGTTGCTATTCATCAGTGCAAGTTTCCTTCAGCGTCATATCCGATATCTAGTCAGAAGTGCTGCTCTTTTGAGGTAAGAGATTGTAAGGGATAGTAAGGGATTTTAAGGGTTGTTATATTTTTCAGTTTCGTAATTTTTCTGACCTTCAAAAATTCTGAAAAAATTTGAAATGATATTTTGATGAGTTTTCTTGATTGTGTCCAAAAATGGTGATTTTTGGATGTATAGATTAAGAGTTATGAATTTTATGAGAAAAGACTATTTTAAAAGTAACCGCTTATAACTCCTTGTGGTTAACTCCAAAATTGATGAAATTTTTATTGGGAGTACATGTATATGATAGGAGTATACTCTGTGAATTTCAGAATTTTTAGATAAAAGTACAATTTTTGATAAATGTCTAAATATTCGGCTATTTTGGCCATATGAAAAATAGTAAATGACTTTTAAAAATTCTGAGAAAAATATATGTTCACTATGAGACTATATTATGCTAAATTCCAGAAAAAAAAAATTTTGTAACTGATTTGATATTTTTCATGAAAATAGTCTAGTTATGAGTAAATGAATTAAATATGTTATGTGAAGTAAGAAAATTGGAAAATAAGATTTTATGGCTTGAGAATCATATATGAGGTATATGCAGATTTTTTATGAGGGTTTTTGGTTATTGGTGATGAAATATTATGAGTTTGGCATTTTAAGATGATTAAATGCATTATTTTGTAAAGTATAAACAATTAAAATAAATTATTTATAAGCTTAAGAAATGTTATTCTTTCAATATCATTATACCGAAATATTGGAATAAATTTTATTGTGGAATTTTTACCTTTTTGTATCGGGGTTACTATTCATAAGTTACTATTCACGAGTTACTATTCACGATAAAATTAGTTTCTTTTTCTAACCAAATTATATGAATATATTTGGCCTGTAGTGCAAATATGAATTATTGATGAATATCTTTGACCCGTAGTGCAAAGATGAACTGTTGTTGAATATCTTTGGCCTGTAGTGCAAAGATGGTCTGTTGATGAATATCTTTGGCCTGTAGTGCAAAGATGAACTGTTGTTGAATATCTTTGGCCGTAGTGCAAAGATGGATTTATTAGTATGATTATGAACATAAACTGTGATTTGGTATAACCATGATCTTTGATGTTTCAGGCAAAGACAGGTGATGAAAATATTCTTCGTCGTGGGTGCGAAGAAAAATTTAGAATTACAATTATGATTATGAGTTATTCATATGATTGTGGACCAGAATTGTTGATTGATGTTACAGGGATAAAACATTGTTGGTGAATTTTTAACATGGAGAAGATAATAGATTTTATAGTCTATTTGACTCTTCTAATGGATTGCTCGTTCCGCTGCAACTATGGTTAAAAATTTTATCATTTACCATATGTTCTAAATCTCTGATTTATTACTGATGAAGACTATTGATAATTAATTTATCTTTAGTCATGATATTCTTTACTGGGCTAGTTGTGCTCACCCTTTTGTTTCACAATTCCTTTCAGGTAATAAGAGTGTAGCTGGGTCGAGCGGGGGTAACAAGGGAATAGAACGGTGGTCATCATTTAGTAGTTATATTTGGTGAAGAAAATAAGGTGAGGCGAACCCAACGTTGGAAGGGTATTTTGTCACTATCATACAAGATGTCTAATGACATACAACCTCGTGTCATCATAAGACATGGTTGTGCTCATCCACTTGCTGAGTATCTTTACAAGCACTACCTATATAATCTTGGTGTTTGTTTGAAGTATAATTTTTAATTAGAGACGGTGGAGATAATGATAAGTCAAGAGAAGACTCACCATTGGGAAGAATATGATAGTAATCTTCTCGTTTTTCTTTGGAGTCTATTGTGTCAACCAATGATAATTCTGTGGCCATATGATATCTATCATAACCTAGACGCGTGGCCTCCCATGTACGAAGGTTTCCTTGAGCACTTTCTAAAGATTCTAATTTCTAAAACAGTTTTTGACTATACCTTTATGTAAAGTGTCATTGTGAGGTGTTGTCCACGGTTGGGACATGAGTCACATTTAGTATATATTTGTATCCAAACTCACAGCGTATGTGTTGTTGTATTTTGCACGATAATTGTTGTAATAAAGTTGTAGTTATTTTCTGTACCATGTATTTGGCGACTCAGAATAGGTTGGATGGAATGGACCTATTTTGGGGACGTCACACAAAACACCCTTCCAACGTTGGGTTCGCCTCACCCTATTTGATTTACCAAATATAACTACTAAATGATGACCACCGTTTTATTCCCCTGTTACCCCCGCTCGTCCCAGCTACACTCTTATTACCTGAAAGGAATTATGAAACAAAAGGGTGAGCACAACTAGCCCAGTAAAGAATATCATGACTAAAGATAATTAAATTATCAATAGCCTTCATCAGTAATAAATCAGAGATTTAGAACATATGGTAAATGATAAAACTTTTCAACCATAGTTGCAGCGGAACGAGCAATCTATTAGAAGAGTCAAATAGACCATAAAGTCTATTATCTTCTCCATGTTAAAAATCCATCAACAATGTTTTATCCCTGTAACATCAATCAACAGTTCTGATCCACAATCATATGAATAACTCATAATCATAATTGTGGTTCTAAATTCCTCTTCTCATTCAGGACGAAGATAATTTTCATAACCTGTCTTTACCTGAAACATCAAAGATCATGGTTATACCAAATCACATTTCCTGTTCATAATCATACTGATAAATTCATCTTTGTACTATGGGCAAAAGATATTCGTCAATAGTTCATCTTTGCACTACTGGCCAAAGATATTCAACAACAGGTCATCTTTGTACTACGGGCCAAAGATATTCATCAACAATTAATCTTTGCATTACAGGCCAAAGATATTCCTCAACAGTTCATATTTGCACTACAGGCTAAATATATTCATCAGCAGTTTATATTTGCACTACAGGCCAAATATATTAATATCTCAAAGAAATATATAATCATTTCAGAATTTATATAAACAATAATTATAACCATGTTAATCAATTCATCTTTACACTTAAGCTAAAGATATTCAATTATAAATTCAATGGTCATGATCATACCAGTTAACAATTCATCTTTGCACTACTGGCCAAAGAGAACCTATAGTCACGATCATACCAATAATCTACCCATCTTTACACTCAAGTGAAAGAGAAATTCAACATCAGGATTATAAAAATGTTATATATGATAATAAAAACAATATGATCAACAACTGCATTTATTTTCAAGAGCAACAATCATAAATCAACGATAATTTGGTCAGAAAAAGAAATCAATTTTGTTATGAATAGTACCCCTGAATAGTAACTCGTGAATAGTAACTCGTGAATAGTACTCTGTATTCGTATATAGTACCGTATACGTAAATAATGTCATATACGTAAATAGTGCCGTATACGTGAATAGTGTTGTATACATGAATAGTAACCCCGACTCAAAAAGATAGAAATTCTACAATAAAATTCATACCAATATTTCAGTATAATGATATTGAAAGAATAACATCATTATGAAGAATATAACATCCCTTAATATCCCTTACTATCCCTTACCATAATAATGACAATATCCCTTACCTCAAAAGAGCAGTACTTCTGATTGGAATAGACTATAAGGCTGAAGAAAACTTGCATTGATAAATAGAAACTCACAAAGTATCTAAATACTCACAAAATACGCTCGATAATATAGAGAAAAAAAGAGAGAAAGTTTATATTTCTGATGTGATTTTCAATTCTAACTTAGCCCTCTATTTATAGAAAAATGTTAGCACGCCGAAGCAGACTTGACCTGATACTTGATGGCTTTACCTGCTACTATTGCCACCTATCACATTTGAAATAAAATTCAGCATATTTCTTCACCAACCACAAGTGGGGCCCACTCAATTCTAGAATTTTACACCAAAATCATTTATAAACCTAATTTTCGAATCAGTCACCTCTTAAAATTCATAACAAATCATACGTTCATTTTTAACGGTTCAAAATTTGTGGACATATACTTAAGTTATATATGTATAACATATCCAAATATCACAACGATTCAACGGTCAGATTAAAAAATATAACTCACGCAATATAGCTCAAGAGCACTGATTTGATCTAATAATACCTCCAATCCGACAAAATACTGATAAAACACCTCAACATTAATTCCTTCATTTATAACCACATAAATAAATCCATCATTTATATCCACATAAAATAAATATTTTCTTATCATATAAATCAATAATTAATTATTCACAAATAATATTACAGAATCACAATTATGACAACCAGACAGTTCTCAGGAAAGAGGGGGCTTTTCAATAAGAATTTCTCCTTACTGGCGTGCAATTAGATGACCAAACCTCTCCTTAGACAGAACTTTCTAGACATTGTCAATAATGCTATCTAATAATATTATTCAAATAATATGAATTATTGATCTATTAATGGAAAATATTGTGCAGTGACAATTATTGAACAACAATAATACAAAATATCAACGTAGCAATTATTGAATCAATAAAATAAAATATTGAACAGTAATTACTGTAATAATTATTGAGTAGTGTCTTCTTACGTAAGAATCAATAATTCAAAAATATTGTACAATACCGTGTGCTACTGTGCAACAACGCGTATTACTTTACTTTACCCACCGGGTATTTCAACAGTGTTAACGGTAACGATTATACCGTTATTTATAAAAATTTAATTTTGTCATTTTCTTCATCCGACAGTTATTCTGTTATGGGGCCCACAAATGGTTGCGCCGTAGTGGTGCACAAAAGGCCCGAGACCTGCGGCCTGGCCTTGATCCGGCCTGGGCCCGGCCTGGTCAAAGCCCGGCCTGATCAGGCCTGGCCTGGAAGGCTTGAAAAGGCCGATATTTTTAGACAAAAATCTGGCCAGGCCTGCAAAAAAGTCTGGCCTGGCCTGGGGCCTGGCCTGGCCTGGCCTGGCCTGGCCTGAGGTCTGGCCTGACCTGGCGAGGCCTGGCCTGGGGTCTGGCCTGGCTTGGCGAGGCCTGGCCTGGCCTAGCCTGACCTGAGGCCTTACATGAGTTTTTATCCAATTAATTATTTATAATTTTTAAACTTTAAATTTATAATTACTCATCAATAAACAATAAATTTTAACTTATTTATTATTGTAATTTATAAATTATAATACATTAGTTTTAATTAATACATCAATAAAGTTTAGAATTTTAATTATTCATTCTTGATTTCTTGCAAGTACATTTAATTAACATTAATATATGAGTTAGTTTATTAATATTAATAAGTTAGTTGATTAAATATTAATATACTACTTAGTTGATTTCTTGTAGGTACATTTAATTAATATACATCTTCAATAAATATAACTAGTTAGTATATTTAATATTAATAATAAGTTAGTTACTTAGTTGATAGTAAACAACTATACATAGTTGATAGTTAATATTAATAATAAGTTAGTTACTTAGTTCTTAGTTACTTCAATGAAACTAATTTTATATTCAAAAAATAAAAGTGTAATCTACAGTATTTTCTATGAAGTGCATAGTAAACAACTATACATTTATGAGTTAGTTTATTAATATTAATAAGTTGGTTGATATTCATAAGTTAGTTAATATTGCATAGCATATTATTAATATAACATGTACATAATATTAAGATTAATAATGGTTATTATTAATGTTATTATTAATATTATTAATATAAGTTGGTTAGTTATTTATTATTAGTTAGTTAGTTTATTCATAATATTAATATTATTAATATTATTAAGTTAGTTAGTTATTAATATTATTGCATATTATTATAGTTAGTTAGTAATTATTAAGTTAGTTAGTTATTAATATTGTGACGCCCCCAGAATAGGTATACAACACCCATTATGAGTCGCCAAATACATGGTACAGAAAGCAAACTATAACTTCAATAATATAATTTTCGTGCAAAATACGACAACACATACTGTGAGTTTAAATACAAATATTGTCTTCTAGACAATATCCACACCCAAATAAATCCTCATTACAATTATTCAAACACTATTGTACAGAAATAGTGAGGACTGCTAATACATCTTATTAGAACCATCACTCCATACCCCGACTAGATCCTGCTATGTTCTCACCTCCTGAGAAGAAAAATGGAACAAAAAGGAAAAGGGTGAGCTCAACTAGCCCAGTAAAGAATATTATGACTAAGATAATATACAACAAATTATCGTTAGTCTTCAACAGGGAAAAATCTGATAAAATATAATCGACAACAAGTTTTAGATCAATAACTGCAGCGGAAACAGCAAACCATTAGAAGAGTCAAGTAGAGAAAGAATTCTACTATCTTCTAAGATTTAAAAGTCCATCATCAATATTTTATCCCTGTAACATCAATTAATAATCATCTTTAACCAAATATTCATCTTTGCACTACAGGCCAAAGATATTCATTTGTATCATCAGTCGGTCATGTTCATCTCAACACCTGTTCATCTTTGCACTACAGGCCAAAGATATTCATCAAGTAATTATACATCTTTGCACTACAGGCCAAAGATATTCAGTAATATCATCATTTAGGACTGAGGATGATGAAAAATATCTTAAAGAGAACGAATCCAATGAGACAGAAGGACAAATAGTAGGGATTCGTATAACAGTTTATCCAAGATCAATAATACTTCATAATAATCAATTGTGAAGCAGAATTCAAAAATAAAGATCAAAACATGGATACAATCAAAGATAGTAACCATAATAGACATCTTGGACAAAAAGGGAAAATTTTATTTTTCGGTGAATAGTGCCGTATTCGTGAATAGTGTCGTATACGTGAATAGTGCCGTATACGTGAATAGTAACCCCCGACACAAAAAGTTCCAAATTTGATAAAAACTCATATCAATATTTCAGCATAATGATATTGAAGAAAATAATATCATTAAGAAGAAAATAATATCCCTTACTTCAAAATATCAGTACTTCTGGTCGGAATACCGGTATAAGGCTGAAAGAAACTTGCTCTGATGAATAGAAACTCTCAAAGTATCTAAATACTCACAAAATACACTCAATAATCTAGAGAGAGAAAGAGAGAAAACTTGTTTCTGGTGTGATTTTCAATTCTAACTTAGCCCTCTATTTATAGGAAAATTTTGGTAGGTTTGACCTGCAACCTGATGGCTTTACCTGCTACTATTCCCACCCACCACATTTAAAATATAATTCAGCACATTTCTTCACCAACCATAAGTGGGGCCCACCAATTCTAGAATTTTCTACCAAAATGATAAACTCCAAAAATTCAACAATTTCTGAACCAGTCATCTTGTAAAATTCGTAATAAATCATACGTTCATTTTTAACGGTTCAAAATTTGTGGACATATACTCAACTTATATATGTATAACATATCCAAAAATTACCACGATCCAACGGTCGGATTAAAAATTATAACCCCCGCAAACTATCTCAAAAACCCTGATTTTTAATACCTCCATTCCGACAAAAATACTGACAAAAACCTCCACATTAACTCCTTCATTTTTAACCACAAAAATATATCCCTCATTTATATCCACATAAAATAAATATTTCCTTATCATATGAATCAATAATTAATTATTCACAAATAATATTACAGAATCACATTTATGACAACCAGGCCGTTCCCAGGAAAGAGGGGGCTTTCCAATAAAGATTTCTCCTTACTGGCGCGCAATTAGATGACCAAACCTCTCCTTAGACAGAACTTTCTAGACATTGCCAATAATGTTATCTAATAATATTATTCAAATAATATGAATTATTGATCTGATAAATGAAAATACTGTGCAGCAACAATTATTGAAACAACAATAATATAAAATATCAACGCAGTAATTATTGAATCAATAAAATAAAATATTAAATATCAACGCAGTAATTATTCAATATTTTATTTTATTGATTCAATAATTACTGCGTTGATATTTTATATTATTGTTGTTTCAATAATTGTTGCTGCACAGTATTTTCATTTATCAGATCAATAATTCATATTATTTGAATAATATTATTAGATAACATTATTGGCAATGTCTAGAAAGTTCTGTCTAAGGAGAGGTTTGGTCATCTAATTGCGCGCCAGTAAGGAGAAATCTTTATTGGAAAGCCCCCTCTTTCCTGGGAACGGCCTGGTTGTCATAAATGTGATTCTGTAATATTATTTGTGAATAATTAATTATTGATTCATATGATAAGGAAATATTTATTTTATGTGGATATAAATGAGGGATATATTTTTGTGGTTAAAAATGAAGGAGTTAATGTGGAGGTTTTTGTCAGTATTTTTGTCGGAATGGAGGTATTAAAAATCAGGGTTTTTGAGATAGTTTGCGGGGGTTATAATTTTTAATCCGACCGTTGGATCGTGGTAATTTTTGGATATGTTAT
The DNA here is from genome assembly GCA_016801055.1 of Panax notoginseng. Taxonomy (NCBI): domain Eukaryota; kingdom Viridiplantae; phylum Streptophyta; class Magnoliopsida; order Apiales; family Araliaceae; genus Panax; species Panax notoginseng. The sequence goes on along the minus strand of CM029012.1, from coordinate 160,162,093 downwards.
ACATATATAAGTTGAGTATATGTCCACAAATTTTGAACCGTTAAAAATGAACGTATGATTTATTACGAATTTTACAAGATGACTGGTTCAGAAATTGTTGAATTTTTGAAGTTTATCATTTTGGTAGAAAATTCTAGAATTGGTGGGCCCCACTTATGGTTGGTGAAGAAATGTGCTGAATTATATTTTAAATGTGGTGGGTGGGAATAGTAGCAGGTAAAGCCATCAGGTTGCAGGTCAAACCTACCAAAATTTTCCTATAAATAGAGGGCTAAGTTAGAATTGAAAATCACACCAGAAACAAGTTTTCTCTCTTTCTCTCTCTAGATTATTGAGTGTATTTTGTGAGTATTTAGATACTTTGAGAGTTTCTATTCATCAGAGCAAGTTTCTTTCAGCCTTATACCGGTATTCTGACCAGAAGTACTGATATTTTGAGGTAAGGGGTATTATTTATTTCACATTCTGAAGAGATATTATTTTTCGTATTCGTATGAATATTATTTCTGTTCAATATTCATAAGAAATTTTATTTCGTTCAATATTCGCGAGAAATATTATATTCGTTTAATATTTGTAATGAATATTATTTTCGTTTAATATTCGTAAGGGATATTATTTTCTTCTTAATGATATTATTTTCTTCAATATCATTATGCTGAAATATTGATATGAGTTTTTATCAAATTTGGAACTTTTTGTGTCGGGGGTTACTATTCACGTATACGGCACTATTCACGTATACGGCACTATTCACGAATACGGCACTATTCACCGAAAAATAAAATTTTCCCTTTTTGTCCAAGATGTCTATTATGGTTACTATCTTTGATTGTATCCATGTTTTGATCTTTATTTTTGAATTCTGCTTCACAATTGATTATTATGAAGTATTATTGATCTTGGATAAACTGTTATACGAATCCCTACTATTTGTCCTTCTGTCTCATTGGATTCGTTCTCTTTAAGATATTTTTCATCATCCTCAGTCCTAAATGATGATACAAATGAATATCTTTGGCCTGTAGTGCAAAGATGTATAATTACTTGATGAATATCTTTGGCCTGTAGTGCAAAGATGAACAGGTGTTGAGATGAACATGACCGACTGATGATACAAATGAATATCTTTGGCCTGTAGTGCAAAGATGAATATTTGGTTAAAGATGATTATTAATTGATGTTACAGGGATAAAATATTGATGATGGACTTTTAAATCTTAGAAGATAGTAGAATTCTTTCTCTACTTGACTCTTCTAATGGTTTGTTGTTTCCGCTGCAGTTGTTGATCTAAAACTTGTTGTCGATTATATTTTATCAGATTTTTCCCTGTTGAAGACTAACGATAATTTGTTGTATATTATCTTAGTCATAATATTCTTTACTGGGCTAGTTGAGCTCACCCTTTTCCTTTTTGTTCCATTTTTCTTCTCAGGAGGTGAGAACATAGCAGGATCTAGTCGGGGTATGGAGTGATGGTTCTAGAAAGATGTATTAGCAGTCCTCACTATTTCTGTAAAATAGTGTTTGAATAATTGTAATGAGGATTTATTTGAGTGTGGATATTGTCTAGAAGACAATATTTGTATTTAAACTCACAGTATGTGTTGTCGTATTTTGCACGACAATTGTATTATTGAAGTTGTAGTTTGCTTTCTGTACCATGTATTTGGCGACTCAGAATGGGTGTTGTATACCTATTCTGGGGGCGTCACAGTTGGTATCAGAGCTTAGGGATATGATCCCTGGCTGAGATGTGAGACAAGAACTAGGAGGGGAGAGACGGGGAATTCCTTCGCTAGTATGACCTGACTAAGTTTATTTGGTGTTTATTTGGTCGGTCAGAGTATAGGGATAATATATGACATGACTATTAACCCTTGTTTTATGGCAGTATTTAAGAATGGCAGCTGAGAACGTTAATAATGGAGTAAATCAGACCGTGGAGACACCTTTGATCACTACCCAGGGGAACGTGCAACAGGAAGGCAATATTCCTCCTGTAAACAACGTTACCGAGCAAACGATGAATGATGGAATGTTTAGGAGCTTTTTGCAGTTCATGCAAAATCAGACGAGGGAGACTCGTGTGCAGAATACGGGTGGAAATGATAACAACGCGCGGTTTGTCACAGCTAAGCAGTTCAAAGAATTGGGACCACCAGAATTTAAGGGAAAGCCGGATCCGATCATGGCGGAAACGTGGGTCAAGCAAATTACCAAGATATTTGATGTCTTGGGATGCACGGAGGAACAGAAGGTTCCATTCGCCACATTTATGTTCCGCGGTGAGGCAGACTACTGGTGGGAGTCTGTGAAGCGTACCCAGCCTGACGCACTCAACATGTCCTGGGAAACATTTCAAAAACTGTTCAATGACAAGTACTTTCCTGAAAGTATTCGTCATATGAAGGAGGTTGAGTTTATTAGACTGGAACAAAACAACATGACGGTGTCCCAGTACGAGGCGAAGTTTGCAGAGTTATCCAGGTTTGCACCTCATTTGGTCGAAAATGAGGAACGAATGACAAGGATGTTTCTGAGAGGTCTAAAACCCGAGATTCGGCAATATCTTATCTCTCATAAATTTTCTTTATATTCAGATGTTGTAAACAGGGCTCAATTATTAGAGAGAGATAATGAGTATACTCAACCGAGGGACCACAACCAGGGTCATACCGGTGACAGCAATCATCAGAGCGATGATAACCAACGAGGAGGGAAAAATACGAACAAAGGCGGTAACCACTCGGGTGGTCATCGTGGCCATGATAATAGGAGAGGTGAGTCAAGTGGAAATTTCAGAAAGAGGAGATTCAACAATGACGGGAAGACATCAGCACCAGCACCAGCACCAACAACAAATTTTAGGGGAGGAGAACGACCACCAGTTAGATGTTACAAATGCGGGAAAGAGGGACATATCAGCCCAAACTGTCCACAACAATCCAAGGTGTGTTACAACTGTGGGAAGGAAGGCCACATCGCTCGAGATTGTACTATAGCGAAACCAAGTTCAGCGGGAGTGGTGATTCCAAGGGCTGTCCCGGATAAGGCGAAATCAGCGGTTCCTGGAAGAGCGTTTGTCGTTACTGGCCAAAACGCGAGAAACCCGAACGAGGTGATCACGGGTAAGCTAATCTTGAATTCTTGCGAAGTTTATACTTTACTAGATACCGGTTCTACCCATTCTTTTATCTCTCCTGCTTGTGCTCAACGTTTAAACTTGACTCCGGAGAAATTGGACTTTAACTTATCTGTTGAAACTCCGTTGGGTGAAACCTTCGTTACATCTACAGTTTATAAATCTTGCATGATCCAAGTTGGCACTATCACATTACCTGTTGATCTTATCTCTTTAAAGATACTTGCTTTTGATGTGATTTTAGGAATTGATTGGTTAACCACTCATCATGCTAAAATTGATTGTTTTCGTAAGGTTGTTAGTTTTCATATTCCTAACCAACCTGTCATACGAATTCAAACTACTAAACCACTAAAATCAGTCACTGTCATATCAAGCCACAAAGCTATTCGTTTATTGAAAAACGGATGTCAAGCTTTCTTAGCCCATGTTATGGATTTGAACAAAGACAAGTCAGATTTGAATAATATTTCTATTGTTAGAGAATTTTCCGATGTATTTCCTGAAGAACTTCCCGGTCTACCCCCGGAACGAGAAATTGAATTCTTTATTGACCTTGAACCCGGTACAAAGCCCATTTCTAAAACCCCATATCGAATGGCTCCTATTGAACTTCAGGAGTTAAAAGTCCAACTACAGGAGTTGTTGGACATCGGTTTTATTCGTCCTAGTACGTCTCCTTGGGGTGCTCCTGTTTTATTCGTAAAGAAGAAAGACGGGAGTATGCGACTTTGTATTGACTATCGAGAATTGAACCATGTCACCATCAAGAATAGGTATCCGCTACCTCGCATTGATGACCTGTTTGACCAGTTGCAAGGAGCACAATTCTTTTCAAAGATCGATCTTCGTTCTGGATATCATCAGCTGAAGATTAAAACTGAGGATATTCCAAAGACTGCCTTCAGAACTCGGTACGGGCATTATGAATTCTTAGTAATGTCTTTTGGATTGACTAATGCTCCTGCTGCCTTCATGGATATGATGAACCGTGTATTCAAAGAATATTTGGATCAGTTCGTTGTTGTCTTTATTGATGACATCCTCATCTATTCCAAAAGCCGTGAAGATCATGAGCGCCATTTGAAGCTGGTACTGCAAAGGCTTCGTGAAAACAAGCTATATGCCAAACTGAAGAAATGCGAGTTCTGGCTTGAGGAAGTAGCATTCCTTGGGCACGTGGTGTCAAAACATGGAGTATCTGTCGACCCGGCGAAGATTGAAGCCATACAAAGTTGGGAGCAACCGAAGTCGGTAACCGAAGTACGTAGCTTTCTGGGCTTAGCTGGTTATTATCGGAGATTTGTGGAAGGATTTTCTCGAATCGCTACTCCGTTAACTCAGCTGACTCGGAAAGATACAAAATTCGTATGGAGTGAGGAATGCGAGAAGAGTTTCCAAGAACTCAAGAGGAGACTCATTTCGGCACCTGTTCTGACAATACCATCTGGTTCGGATGGATTTGTTATCTACAGCGATGCTTCAGGCAAAGGGTTAGGATGTGTTCTCATGCAACATGGGAAAGTCATAGCCTATGCCTCACGACAACTCAAAGAATATGAGAGGAATTATCCTACTCATGATTTGGAGTTGGCAGCAGTCGTTTTTGCGTTGAAGATCTGGAGACACTACCTGTATGGGGAGAAAGTGGAGATCTATACAGATCATAAAAGCCTCAAATATTTCTTCACCCAAAAGGAACTCAACATGCGGCAACGACGTTGGCTTGAGCTGTTGAAAGATTACGATCATACCATCCAATATCATCCTGGAAAAGCAAACGTAGTAGCTGACGCATTGAGTAGAAGATCATATGCGGGTACGAGTGCAATGTTTTTAACACAAAGGCCCATTTTGTATGACTTGCAAAGGATGGAGATAGAGATGAAGGCTCCAAGTACCCACATGATGATATCAAATATACGAGTAGAACCGACTTTAATCGATAAAGTTAAAGCTGCTCAAGCTACGGACATAGAGCTGATGCGTATGAAGAAGAAAGTGCAAGAAGGTGCTATTCCAGAAGCAAGAATCGATGAAGAAGGAATACTTCGAGTCAACTCCAGACTTTGTGTTCCTAACGATTTTGACTTGAAGCATAGAATAATGATGGAGGCACACAACACACCGTTTGCAATCCATCCTGGGAGTACCAAAATGTATCACGATCTTCGACATACATTTTGGTGGAGCAATATGAAAAGAGAGATCGCGGAGTTTATCTCGAGGTGTTTAACTTGTCAACGTGTAAAAGCGGAGCATCAAGTACCAAAGGGTCCATTGCAACCACTTGAGATTCCGAAATGGAAGTGGGAACACATTACTATGGATTTTGTTACGGGTCTTCCCAAGGTTTCTCAAGGCATAGATGCGATTTGGGTTATTGTTGATAGATTAACCAAGTCCGCTCATTTCTTGCCGATACGTGAGACTTATTCCCTTGAACGTCTTGCTAGTATGTACGTGAACGAGATTGTGAGATTGCATGGCATGCCAGTATCCATAGTTTCGGATCGTGACCCAAGATTCACTTCACGATTTTGGGTTAGCTTGCAGAAAGCTATGGGCACGGATTTACGATTCAGTTCAGCATACCATCCTCAAACGGACGGACAATCAGAGAGGACTATTCAAACTCTTGAAGATCTATTAAGACTTTGTGTCCTAGATCTCAAAGGGAGTTGGGATAAGTACCTACCATTGGTGGAATTCTCCTACAACAACAGTTATCAGGCGAGCATAGGTGTGGCTCCATTTGAGGCGTTGTATGGAAGAAAATGTCGTTCTCCAGTATGCTGGGACGAGGTGGGTGAAGCAACATTGTTGGGACCAGAATTGGTACGCATTACTACAGAGAAGATCCAAACGATTCGACAACGTATACAAACGGCACAGGATCGACAAAAGAGTTATGCGGATCTTCATCGGAAGGACGTGGAATTTAATATTGGGGATCATGTATTGTTACGTGTTGCACCATGGAAGGGAGTTACAAGATTTGGGAAGAGAGGAAAGCTCAATCCAAGATTTGTTGGTCCATTTGAGATTCTTGAGCGAATAGGAAATGTGGCATATAGACTCGCATTACCTCCAAGCATGTCTCGTGTTCATAATGTTTTTCACATATCTATGCTTCGTAAATATGTTAAAGACCCGAACCACATTATTGAGTTAGAACCAGACGAGATAGCTGAAGATTTAACGTACGAGGAGGTACCTGTTAAGATCTTGGATAGGAAAGAGCATGTCCTACGCACGAAGGTTATACCACAAGTTAAGGTTTTGTGGAGAAACCATGCTATTGAAGAAATGACCTGGGAGTTGGAATCAGAAATGAAAGCGAGGTATCCTCACCTTTTTGAAACATCAGGTACGTACGTCAATTTCGAGGACGAAATTTCATAAGGAGGGGAGGTTGTAAGACCCCAACTTATTAATGAATAAAATCAAATTTTCTCTAAATATTATTGTGAATAATAAGGGGTTAATTTGATATAATACTTTGGTTATGGGTGAAATGTGCAAATTTTGCAAAATAAGCAAGTGGTTATAAAATATTTATTTTTGGTCGGTGAATATTCGGTTGGTCGTGGAATATTCTTGCTGTCGGGGAATATTCGTACGACGACGCAGCCTTGTGTGGGCCCCATAACGGAAAGCGATTGGATGAAGAAAACGACAAGTATAAGTTGTTTATTAATAACGGCGTAGTTGTTACCGTTAATACTGGTTAAAAATACAGTAATAACGCGTGGTTAAATAGTAGCACACGGATTGCACAGTATATTGAATTATTGATTCTACGTAAGAAGGCACTACTCAATAATTGTTACAGTAGTTATTATTCAATATTTTATTTTATTGATTCAATAATTGCTGCGTTGATATTTTATATTATTGTTGTTTCAATAATTGTTGCTGCACAGTATTTTCATTTATCAGATCAATAATTCATATTATTTGAATAATATTATTAGATAACATTATTGGCAATGTCTAGAAAGTTCTGTCTAAGGAGAGGTTTGGTCATCTAATTGCGCGCCAGTAAGGAGAAATCCTTATTGGAAAGCCCCCTCTTTCCTGGGAACGGCCTGGTTGTCATAAATGTGATTCTGTAATATTATTTGTGAATAATTAATTATTGATTCATATGATAAGGAAATATTTATTTTATGTGGATATAAATGAGGGATATATTTTTGTGGTTAAAAATGAAGGAGTTAATGTTGAGGTTTTTATCATATTTTTGTCGGAATGGAGGTATTAAAAATCAGGGTTTTTGAGATATTTTGCGGGGGTTATAATTTTTAATCCGACCGTTGGATCGTGGTAATTTTTGGATATGTTATACATATATAAGTTGAGTATATGTCCACAAATTTTGAACCGTTAAAAATGAACGTATGATTTATTATGAATTTTACAAGATGACTGGTTCAGAAATTGTTGAATTTTCGGAGTTTATCATTTTGATGGAAAATTCTAGAATTGGTGGGCCCCACTTGTGGTTGGTGAAGAAATGTGCTGAATTATATTTCAAATGTGGTAGGTGGGAATAGTAGCAGGTAAAGCCATCAGGTTGCAGGTCAAACCTACCAAAATTTTCCTATAAATAGAGGGCTAAGTTAGAATTGAAAATTACACCAGAAACAAGTTTTCTCTCTTTCTCTCTCTAGATTATTGAGTGTATTTTGTGAGTATTTAGATACTTTGAGAGTTTCTATTCATCAGAGCAAGTTTCTTTCAGCCTTATACCGGTATTCCGACCAGAAGTACTGATATTTTGAGGTAAGGGATATTATTTCTTCTGAAGAGATATTATTTTCTTCATGAATATTTCTTTCAATATTCATGAAATATTGATATGAGTTTTTATCAATATTTGAAATTTTTTGTTTCGTGGATATTATTTGATATTATATCATGTATATAGTATCATTGGTCACTATTCACGTATACGGCACTATTCACGAATACGGCACTATTCACCGAAAAATAAAATTTTCCCTTTTTGTCCAAGATGTCTATTATGGTTACTATCTTTGATTGTATCCATGTTTTGATCTTTATTTTTGAATTCTGCTTCACAATTGATTATTATGAAGTATTATTGATCTTGGATAAACTGTTATACGAATCCCTACTATTTGTCCTTCTGTCTCATTGGATTCGTTCTCTTTAAGATATTTTTCATCATCCTCAGTCCTAAATGATGATATTAATGAATATCTTTGGCCTGTAGTGCAAAGATGTATAATTACTTGATGAATATCTTTGGCCTGTAGTGCAAAGATGAACAGGTGTTGAGATGAACATGACCGACTGATGATACAAATGAATATCTTTGGCCTGTAGTGCAAAGATGAATATTTGGTTAAAGATGATTATTAATTGATGTTACAGGGATAAAATATTGATGATGGACTTTTAAATCTTAGAAGATAGTAGAATTCTTTCTCTACTTGACTCTTCTAATGGTTTGTTGTTTCCGCTGCAGTTGTTGATCTAAAACTTGTTGTCGATTATATTTTATCAGATTTTTCCCTGTTGAATACTAACGATAATTTGTTGTATATTATCTTAGTCATAATATTCTTTACTGGGCTAGTTGAGCTCACCCTTTTCCTTTTTGTTCCATTTTTCTTCTCAGGAGGTGAGAACATAGCAGGATCTAGTCGGAGTATGGAGTAATGGTTCTAGAAAGATGTATTAGCAGTCCTCACTATTTCTGTAAAATAGTGTTTGAATAATTGTATTGAGGATTTATTTGAGTGTGGATATTGTCTAGAAGACAATATTTGTATTTAAACTCACAGTATGTGTTGTCGTATTTTGCACGACAATTGTATTATTGAAGTTGTAGTTTGCTCTCTGTACCATGTATTTGGCGACTCAGAATGGGTGTTGTATACCTATTCTGGGGGCGTCACACTACTGGCCAAAGAGAACCCATAGTCATGATCATACCAAAAATCTACCTATTTTTAAACTCAAGTCAAAGAGAAATATCATCATTAGGGTTATAAAAATGTTATATATGATAATAAAATCAATATAATCAACATATAGATTTAATATCAGGAGTAATATTCATAAATCAACTATAATTTGGTCAGAAAAAGAAACTAATTTTGTCGTGAATAGTAACTCGTGAATAGTAACTCATAAATAGTAACTCGTGAATAGTAACCCCGACTCAAAAAGGTAGAAATTTCACAAAAAAATCCATACCAATATTTCGGTATAATGATATTGAAAGAATAACATTTAATCATCATAAAATGTCAAACTCTTAAGATTTCATCACCAATAATCAAAACCCTCATCAAAAATCTGCATATACCTCATATAGGATTCTCAAGCCCTAAAATCCTATTTTTCAATTTTCTTACTTCACATAACATATTTAATTTATTTACTCATAACTAGTCTATTTTTATAAAAAATAACAAATCAGTTCCAAAAATATTTCTTTTCTGGGACTTAGCAGAATATAGTCCCATATTGAACATATATTTTTCTCATAATTTTTAAAACTCATTTACTATTTTTCATATGGCCAAAATCGCCGAATATTTAGACATTTATCATAAATTGTACTTTTATCCAAAAATTCCGAAATTCACTGAGTACACTGATATTATATAGATATACTTCTAATAAAAATTTCATCAATTTTAAAGTTAACCACAAGGAGTTATAAGCGGTTACTTTTAAAATGGTATTTTATCATAAAATTCATAACTCTTAATCTATACATCCAAAAATTACTATTTTTGGACACAATCAATAAAACTCATCAAAATATCATTTCAAATTTTTTCAGAATTTTTTGAAGGTCAGAAGAATTACGAACTGAAAAAAACATAATAACCCTTAAAATCCCTTACTATTCCTTATCTCAAAAGTGCAGTATTTCTGACTGGAATGCAAAGCCGAATGAAACTTACACTGAATAGCAACTCTTAAAGTATCTAAATACTCACACAATATGCTTCATAATATAGAGAGAGAAAGAGAGAAAACTTATGAATTCTGTTGTGATTTTCAATTCTAACTTAGCCCTCTATTTATAGGAAAATGTTAGCACGCCGAAGCAGACTTGACCTGCTACCTGATGGCTTTACCTGCTACTATTCTCACCCACCACATTTGAATAAAAATCTCAGCATATTTCTTCACCAACCAAGAGTGGGGCCCACCAATTCTAGAATTTTCCACCAAAATGATTAACTCCGAAAATTCAACAATTTCTAAACCAGTCATCTCGTAAAATTCATAACAAATCATACGTTCATTTTTAACGGTTCAAAATTTGTGGACATATACTCAACTTATATATGTATAACATATCCAAATATTATCACGATCCAACGGTCGGATTAAAAATTATAACCATCGCAAAATATCATAAAAATCCTAATTTGATTTTCAATACCTCCGTTCTGACAAAAATACAGATAAAACACCTCAACATTAACTCCTTCATTTTTAACTACAAAAATATATCCCTCATTTATATCCACATAAAATAAATATTTCCTTATCATATGAATCAATAATTAATTATTCACAAATAATATTACAGAATCACATTTATGACAACCAGGTCGTTCCCAGGAAAGAGGGGGCTTTCCAATAAGGATTTATCCTTATTGGCACGCAATTAGGTGACCAAACCTCTCCTTAGACAGAACTTTCTAGAAATTGCCAATAATGTTATCTAATAATATTATTCAAATAATATAAATTATTGATCTGATAATGGAAAATACTATGCAGTGACAATTATTGAATAACAATAATATAAAATTTCAACGTAGCAATTATTGAATCAATAAAATAAAATATTGAATAGTAATTACTGTAACAATTATTGAGTAGTGCCTTCTTATGTATGAATCAATAATTCAACTATACTATGCAATACCGTGTGCTACTGTGCAACTACGCGTATTACTGTATTTTAACAACCGAGTATTCTAACAGTGTTAACGGTAACAACTACGCCGTTAATTATAAAAACTCAATTTTTGTCGTTATCTTCATCCGACCGTTTTCCGTTATGGGGCCCACAAATAGCTGCGCCGTCGTACGAATATTCCCCGACAGAAAGAATATTCCACGACCAAACGAATATTTCCCGACAACAATGATTATTTTATAGCCACTTGCTTATTTTGAAAAATTTTCACATTTCACCCATAACTTTAAACTTTTATCAATTTAACCATTTACTGAATAGTAATTATAAGAAAAATTGAATACTTTTATTTCATAAAATTCGGGGTCTTACATATTCTATTTATAGAATAACTTTATAAAAGTATTATGTTTTATATAAAAAGATTTTACTATGCAAAATATTATGCATAATAGAATATAATATATACTATTTATAGAATAACTTTATAAAAGTATTCTGTTTTATATAAAAAGTTTTTTTTCTGTTTTATTACATTAATAATATCAATAAAACAAAACTGAGTGACTTATCACTTAAGCATCACTAATTAATACCGTGTGCTACTATGCAACCACGCGTATTACTGTACTTTTAACACCGAGTGTTTCAACAGTTAACGGTAAAACTTCCGCCGTTATTTTCATAAAATATTTTTGTCATTTTCTCAATCCGACAATAATTTAGTTGCGGGGTCCACCAATGATTGTGCCGTTGTACGAATATTCCCTGATAAAATGAATATTCCCCGACCAATCGAATATAATATGACTACTTGCATACTTTGTAAAATTTATAAATACTATCCACAACTATAACATTATATCAAATCCACACCATAATATATATTAAAAAAATTTATTTCGAAAAAATTAAATCTTATTCATAAAATTTGGGGTTTTACAAACACGTTATGTATGAGATTGGTGGATCTATGGTATGAAAATTACTATGTTCTAAATCTGAATTATATGAAACTTTTGCATGTAATGATGCTAAAATTCCTATAAGTTGATAGAGTGCAGGCTGCCAAATGTTCTTCGCAGTGTGTTGTGTTGATCACATACATGTGTAATTGTTGGATGGGACTAATTTGCAACAACTGATTCCTTATAAATTGCTCTACGTTTGCATTGGTGTTGTTTGATCCTGGATAGTGCCAGTATGTTGGTATATTGCAGAAGCCTTTCACTACACTACTAATTACAAACATCATGAGTGCTTATGATCTATATAAAGTAATGGTTGCAGCTACTGTGGTCAAAATGAGAGTAACTGGGGCTGGCTCCAACAAGTGTGGAAGTTTCACTACAAGAAAAATGTTTATCAGCGACTGCTCATCAGCGACCGTATATAGTCGCAGATAGACATCAGCGACCGCATACGGTAGCTAATCGGCGTCGCACAAAATCTGGTCGCTAAGGCGCACATCAGCGACCGCTTTTAGCGACCGCCATATCTGCGACCGATAAGAGCGACCGAAATGATAAATTCGGTCGCTGAGCTGAGTCAGCATGTACCATGAACAAAGCTGACGTGGTCCACGTGGCAGCGACCGGTATCAGCGACCGCATCCGGTCGCTGATAGTCTCAAATATAAATTCGGTCGCTAATAAGTATCAGCGACCACATGCGGTCGCTGATATGAAAAAAAATAAACAGATTTTTGCTGTTTTGCAAAATTCCCAAAAACCTGTACCTGTTTTGTACCTGCTTTATCCCAACACACATACACAACAAGATAAGCAGCATACACAATAAAATAAACATCCATTGTACCCACCAACACATACACCAAACTAGTTTCAAAATTAGTTTAAATAACATAATTGAATATACAAGTTATGAACATACACATGCAATAATAACATTTCAAAACTTGTTTAAGTAACATACATACAAGTAAAGAAAAACTTGTAAAAGTACAAGCTTATACTATAACTATAAAAGTGATATATATATAAAGCAGGTACGTCAAGCATCATCGCCTCCTTGATCACCCTGTAATTAACAAAATAATAAAATAAGTTACAAATATATACTAACTATGTTAATATTAGTATATTACGATAATATATATAACAAATTGATTTTATACCTCGTCGCCATCCCCATGCTGTGATGCTACTGCTGCCGCCACTGCTTTAGCTAACTCCTCAGGATCCAGAGCCCCCAGATGCCCGCCCAGTATCGTCAGAAGATTTCAATCTTGACATATAGCTCTAACACAGTCAGTCGGAGTATGAACAACTGGATGGCTCGATGACTGTGTAGATTTGGTAGAAGAGTAGCCTGAGCCACTGAAGGATGGGCGTCGTTGTTGTCCTTGACCTTTAATGTAGTTCTTCTTCACAACAGACGCCCTCTCCCACAACTCTTGATCAATAGACGGACGTGGAGTGCCTTCAGGATAGAGTTCATTCAATAAACGCTTATAAGTGTCCTGTCATCATGTTAACAATTAAATAGTGAAAAATAAATTAATTCTGTAAGCATTGATAAACAAGATCAAGTTGTTAAAATTTATTATCGCTATCTGGATAGCCTCAGGCAGACCATCACGAGTGGCCACGTACACATCCAGCCAATGGATAGGTGTACCTTAAGACTGAGATTCCTATACAAAAAAAAAGCATAATATTACTAAGTAAAAATGTGATATATTTTCTACAATTCATGATTTTAAACATATTAAAACTTGTAATTAAATACGTACCCTGGCAGTGATATGCTGCAACTGTGAAATACTACCGCCCTTGTATGTCCCTTTAGCCTTTTCGCCTTCGGGTACACCCGAGGATCTGTTGCTGGCGGCAGTCTTTCGTCTTTTCACCCAGCTCTCAGCCCTCCATTGGTCACACATCTCAGCCCATATGGCATGGGTGCACCACCAGGGACTATGCTCGTGCATGTAATCTTCTCCCTGGCCTAGATGGTCGATCTCTGCATTGTGAAGGGCTTTTTGTCTTTTTTTATTCAAATTGTCTTTGGTGCGGACCGCGCACTTCTGCCAAAATAATGTCTGTATCACTGAAGCATGCGCATCCTCCCATCTATACCGTTTCTGCATATAAAATAACAATAAAAACATTACTAAATAATTATCCTTCGAATACTAAATAATTATCCTTTGTCATAATTAAAAAACATACCTGAAATTCTGCCCAAACAGCATCCTTGTGGAGGATAGGTGTGCTCGCCCACGTAATCACAGGTGTAGGCCAATTCTGTAAACACAGCTGTGATATATACTTGACGATCTTATTATCTGAAAAATCACTATAATATACAACATCAATTAGCATATATTAAAGAAAATTATATCTAAGTTATAATACTTATGAACATTTTTCAAACTTATACTTAAAAAAAATTTGTCAGAGTCTCCCCTGTAATATAGACTAGCTACATACACGACGACATGCATATATGGACATTTCTAAGCACCCAATACACAAACCAAGAGAAATATACAAACTTTCAATACAATATATAAGACCAAAACAATAACGATTGAATGCAAATTAAAGCAGTAAAAAATTCAAACTCATATACATTACCAATATAATATCAATCAAAACATTACCAATATACAATAAATGGAATCTTAAATGCTTATATATAAATGATATATGCGGGACGTACGTGCTATTCGGAGGAGGGCGAATATGAATAAGAATCCGATCATCTGGATTACTAGGGGCCTTGGGCACATGATTAGGCCCCCTACCCAAGTCGCGCTTTTTCTGCGCTGCTTCAGAAGCCATCTGTATATTACAAATTTCAAGATGTTATTATGAGTCATGTTTGATTACATGTATATATGACAATAAACATGACCGTGATATAAACATGTATATATATGAATATAAAATGACAATAAACAAAAGTTGCATTTAAATAGTTTAGTACATAAACATGCATGACAGTGATATAAACATGTATATATATGAATATAAAAAAGTGTAATGCTAAACATACATTTCAAGTGTCAGTGTCTGATTCAGAATTAATTTGTATACGTGTTGCAGATTCATAACCATCATCTGCTTCAGATTCAGTGTCATATTCAGTCAATAACTCTTCCTCCTCAGTATCAATGTTATCTGACACAAGTATTGACTCAGGATCTAATTCATGTGGTTCATCTCCACCATCTAACTGGATTACTTCATTGTCGTCCTCCACATTTATTATAGTTTGACTATGAAGCATCTGCTCTTGGTAAATCTCCCCATTAACTAATTCTACACGACTACGCGCGGGAGTATGAATTACAACTTGCCAATCTGTAGGCGGTCTATCCCTTTTCCTAACAGGACTAGGAGTGTAGTATACTTGTACTGTTTGAGTTGGTAAAACAAACAGTTCGTTGGAGTACGCAGACCTATGGAGGTCAATATCGACGATTCCATGTCTGTCAACACGTATCCCTTTTTTGAATCAAACCAACGGCACTTGAACAAAGTGAATATGACCCCCGTAAGTGCCCTTGTACGACAACTCTACGATTTCCTCCAACTCCCCATAAAAGGCACGACCAAGCTCATTGTAACAATCTCCTTAGACACACACTCCAGAGTTCGTTGTTCTTTTATCGCGCCCATATGCCTTTGTGTGAAATTCACAACCATTTATTTTGTAACCATTGCGGCTGACTTGGTCCCTGTCTGGTCCCATAGCTAGGACTTGTACATTAGCCAGAATCGTTGATCCCTCAGTCAAAACCTACAAAAACTCCATCTTATTAAATGAAGTCATAGTTAAAAATTGAACTACGTGCTTAAAAATTGAACTTACTTTGTCCTTTAGCCAAAGTGCAAAGTTTTTATCCCGATTGATTTGAATATCTTTATCAGTTATGTCGGGATGCTTCACTTTTAACTCGTCATCGTACAATCTATACCATGTTATAAAAATTAACATATTGGAATAAATTTTCAACTTAAAAGATAAATTATCAAGTTTACATGTGTACCTCACAAATTCGTCAATCACCTCGCAATTGAGAAGAATGTAAGTATGTGCAGCATGTAATTCTTGCTCAGAGAGGAATATGCACTTCCCTTTTCCATAAACGCGGCCCGATAGACCAAATACAGAGAGCCGACCATTTAGTTCAACATTTCCCCCATCATCATGTCTCGATACTCGATTGGCCTTTGTCAAGACTTCGTCCGAAAAATAGTCTAAGACAAACGTAGATATCTCATCGAAACTGTATGCCTCGCATATCGACCCCTCGACATAAGCTCTATTCTTCACCTTCCTCTTAAGGTTTTCCATCACCCTTTCGAAAGGGTACATCCATCTATATTGAACTGGACACCCAACACGAGCTTCATAGGGAAGATGGATTTGTAAATGCTCTATGGAGTCAAAAAAACCAGGTGGGAATATTTTTTCCAATTTGCACGTGATCTCAATGATGTATATAACGCCCCCAAAATTATGTATACATCACCCATCTTGGGTCGTCAGATACATGGTACAGAATACAAATACAACTTACTAATACAACTGTCGGGTACAATACGACAAAACATAACTGTGAGTTTGAATACAATTATTGTCTACTAGAGACTATACAAACTCAAAAGGAGTCCTCATTATAATTATTGTCACACTATTTAATAAAATAGTGAGGACTACTAATACTATCATCTGGTCCATCACTCCGTTCCCCGACTCGTCCCAGCTATATTCTCATTTCCTGAAGAGAACAGTGAAAGAAAGGGTGAGCTCAACTAGCCCAGTAAGAAGTATTATGACTAAGATAATGCAGAATAAATTATCATTAGCCTTCAACAGTGTTAAACTGATAAAATATAACGAACATCAAGTTTAACTGCAGCGGAACAAGCAATCCATTAAAAGAGTCAAGTAGAGAATAAAATTTACTATCTTCTATGATTTAAAAGGTTTTTCAACACTTTTATCGCTGGGACCCAGCTTAATAAAATAATCCACATCATCGAATCACCCCTGCACTACGGCCAAGGATATTCGTGTATTCATTAATGGTCATGATCATGCCAACAACTGTCCATCAATGCACTACGGGCCAATGAAGATTTTTACCACATCATTTGTAACATTACGGTCATGATTACACCGAATAATCTCTGGTTATAATCATACCAAGTCCATCTATGCATTACATGTCATAGATGACTTTTAACATTTTATAAACATGAGGATGATGACAATGATATAAGAATTCAATAAAACAAGTTCAAGAATTAATTTATCCAAGAATTAACAACGTCCAAATTGTCAACATGATACTACTTTGTGGAGTAAAATTCAAGAACGCTTAGAAGAATATTTTCATGAAAAGATACTGAATGAACCGCAATTATCAAGGATATTCCACTAATTTCATGGAGTATAGAAGTTAAAACTTAACCAACTGAGTATAATAAAGAATAGAATAACAAAAGAAATCACCCAGCATGCGATAGACCGCACAGACAGGTTATTCCAACAGAATAATAAATAATGGAACCAGGTCCGGCGTAAACGCACAGACAGGATATTCCGACAGAATAATAAATAATGGAACCAGGTCCGGTGTAAAACGCACAGACAGGATGTTCCAACAGAATAATAACAAGACGGAACCAGGTCCGGTGTAAAACACACAGACAGGATGTTCCAACAGAATAATAATAAAAACGGAACCAGGTCCGGTGTAAAACACACAGACAGGATATTCCAACAGAATAATAGAAGAATGTCACCAAGTATAGGGTAGACCGCGTATACAGGTTATTCCAACAGAATAATAAGAAATAGAATAACAACAGTTCTCTTCATGAATAAGAAAGAATAACACCCCTTACCGTTTTAAAGAAGAACTGAAATAAGGAAGTAGTAAAGTAGCAGAATACTTTTCTTCTCTCTCTCTATAGTTTCTCTCTATAGTTTCTCTCTCTAGAGTTCAGTGAATTCGTAAGAAATAATGAAGGAATGAGCTGCTATTTATAGAAAAATGAAATGCATAGTAACTAATCCATGAACGGTCCAGATTGATTACTTTAATCTGATGGTCCATATTTAAAGAATAATCTTTTAAATAAAATATAATATATTCTATTTATAGAATAACTTTAATAAAGTATTCTGTTTTATATAAAAAGATGTTTCTGTTTTATTACGTTAATAATACGAATAAAACAAAACTTCATTATCGCTAAATAATTCATATTATTAACTGACAATAATTGAATCAAACTGAGTGACTTCTCACATAAGCATTAATAATCAATACCGTGTGCTACTATGCAACCACATGTATTACTGTACTTTTACTACCTAATAGTTCAACAGTATCAATGGTAAAACTTCCGCCGTTATTTTTAATAAAATATTTTTGTCATTTTCTCAATCGGACAATAATTCCGTTGTGGGGTCCACCAATGATTGTGCCGGTGTACGAATATTCCCTGTTAAAATGAATATTCCCCTACCAATCGAATATTATATAACAACTTGCGTACTTTGTAAAATTTATAAATATTACCCACAACTATAACATTATATCAAATTAACTCCATAATATTCAAAAATGATATCTATAGAAAATTCATCTTTATTTATAATAGTTGGGGCCTTACAATGTTCTTCTCAAGTACAGACATGTCCTTCTCATTTAATGATTTTGAACATAAGTCTTTGAAGAAACGACTAAGATCCGTCAAAGCATCCCATATTGGTTTATCAAGCAAATCCCGAAATGCTATAGGCATGAGTCTCTCTATGAACACATGACAGTCATGACTCATTATCCCTTGCAATTTCCCACCCGTAACACACCTTGTAATGTTTGACGCATATCCATCTAGTAGTTTCAAAGACTTAACCCATGTGCACACATCTTCAACTTGCTTTTTGGACAATGTGTACCTTGCATGCGATTTGACAATCTTACCATTAGGAGATTCATAAAGTTCTAATCTAGGACGCTTACAAATATCTTTCATGTCCAAACGTGCCTTATCGTTATCTTTTGTCTTCCCCGTAACATTCATCACAGTATTAAACACATTGTCAAACACATTCTTCTCAATATGCATCACATCTAGATTATGACGAATCAAATTTGTAGACCAATAAGGCAGTTCCCAAAAGATGCTTCTCCGAACCCAGTTATGAGATTCGCCAAACCCATTAATTATGTTTGTGGCATCAACCTTACCAAATGGGATAACCGGCAATCTCATCACACGATCTCGCATCTCCGTTCCCGACAATCGCGGTGCAGGCATATCATTGTCTATTTTCCCTTTCCTGAAGTGTTCTCTATTTCTTCGAAACGGGTGATCTACCGGTAAGAACCGACGATGACAGTCAAACCAACAAGGCTTTCGACCTTTTGATAGATTAAACGACTTTGTATGCTCCATACAATACGGACAAGCCAACTTCCCGTGTGTACTCCATCCAGCTAACATACCATAAGCTGGGAAGTCACTTATAGTCTCCATAACCGCTACCCTAAGGTTAA
Source organism: Panax notoginseng (assembly GCA_016801055.1). Taxonomy (NCBI): domain Eukaryota; kingdom Viridiplantae; phylum Streptophyta; class Magnoliopsida; order Apiales; family Araliaceae; genus Panax; species Panax notoginseng. Next base: position 160,142,475 of record CM029012.1, on the reverse strand, counting down.
AATTTGTTTTCGTTGCAACATCCCAAGTCTGTACTCCATCCTCCCACAATACCTTCAACTCGTCTATAAGAGGTCTCAAGTAAACATCTAAGTTCTTTCCAGGACTCTTAGGACCAGGAACCACGAGTGAAAGAAACAAGTATGGTTGTTTCATACACATCCAAGGAGGCAAGTTGTACGGAGTAACAATCACAGGCTAACATGAGTACGGAACAGCTGAGTGGCCAAATGGATTGAAACCATCGGTGGACAATCCAAGCCTCACATTTTTAGGTTCCAATGCAAACCCAGGATGTGCTATGTTGAAATCTTTCCAAGCCTGCCCATCTGTGGGATGATTTAGTTCTCCATCTTTAGCTGGAGATTTCGCATGCCAACTCATATGTTCAGCTGTTCTTGAAGACATATACAATCTTTTTAGCCGATGTGTTATTGGAAAATACCTTAGAATCTTAAACAGTATACTTGATTTTTTTGTAGTCACACCCTCTTTATTAGGCCTAAACCGATCATGACTGCAAAACGTGCACATTGTCATCTGTTCATTTTCCTTATAAAATAACATGCAATCGTTGGGACATGCATCGATCTTTTGGTATCCAAGACCCAACTTCTTCACCATTTTCTTACAAAAGTAATAGTTATCAAGTAATTTCTCACCGTCAAGCAACATACTCTTAATGGCCTTCAAGAGCGACTCAAAACACTTATGGCTCATGTTGTGATCAGCCTTGATGTTAAGTAATGTCGCCACTGCAGACAATGTAGTGTGTTTGGTGCAACCATGCCACAATGGCATACTACCCTCGTCTAACAACTTAAAGAAGTCTTTGGCATCAGAATTCATAGGTTGCTCTCTGCCTTGTTCCCAATCAAAATCTGGCCCTGCAATATCATGAACCATTTCATTCATACGATGAGTACTACTGCCCGAATTGTGTACTTCTGTGATGCCACCACCTCTTCTCTGTCCATGTGCCCACCAGCATTCTTCGTAATTTCTCATGAACCCAGAAACAAGTAAATGATAGTTTATCACGTCTCTGTCCATATAATTTACATTCTTACACTTCAAACATGGACATTGTATCTGCGACTTACTATTCATACATTCCGGGTGACTATACGCATAATCCAAAAACACTTGGCAACCAGCTCTAAATTCAGCTGTAGCACCTATCTGGGCACTTGACTTTCGTCGTGCCATCCAACTACGGTCTGAATAGAGGTCCATGATTCCACGGTACCTATGTTGACATGAATTATTGTATTCCCTTGTTAGAGATTTACAATTTAGCTCAATCCCATTTATGATGCTTATAAATACATATACATGTATATGTACATATATAACATGAGTGTGCATCATATATGATTATTCGGGAATTGAACAAGGATACATTCCAAAACAACCTAAAGACAATAGATTCCCAGGGATAGAATATGATTCATTGCATCATGCATGGTCTGCATATGATAGGACATTAGGTGATGAAACTATCTTGATGGTCAAGTTTGAAGAACAACCAATGGAATTTGAAATGTGTTCTAGAAACTATAACGATGCGTATATCAAGATTGCAGAAGAAGGCATACTATTAGCCCCTGTGAATACGAATGCATATATGGCCATTTGACTTATATATGAAGATTTAGACAAGTATGTTTTCTCGACTGTGAATTATGGATAAACTTCTTTGAACCTTCTTCTTGATTGAATTATGGATAAACTTAATTCCTAGTTATGTTTTATGTCATACTCATGTTTAAGTTATTGGATTGGTATAAGTATGATCATATATTGCAACCAAGGTTTTGGGTTAAGCCCTAATGTTCAAGTTATATAGCCATTTGACTTATATTTGAAAAAATTTGGCAGAATCTTCCCCTATAATACGGACTATCCACATGCACGAGGGCATGCATACTTGACCAATTTCAGGGCATAATTTAGGAGAATCCAATATTAGTAACAACAATAAGAAGCCCAAAAATTGTCCCAATTTCAGTAATATCAACAACAATTTATCTAAATTTCAGCAACAATATATTCAGCAGTAATGTTATATTCAAAATTTTTCCAAATTTCAGCAGCTGTTATTCAGTAATAAAAAATTATCCAACTTTAGATAATCTCATATTAAAACATGAAACCTAATCATGCATGTTCCCAAATTATTCTTGTGGTGTAAAGTGTGTGTATATACTTACAAAATTATACATATATGATGTATGTGTGTATATATATACATATATGTATCAATTAACTCATAAAAGAATCTCTCTTTTTTAAATTCATTGATTATCCCAAAAGTTTCATACCCATTAGGGTTCTACCCATTTTGAACAAGACACTGTAAATTAAACTAGATTTTCAGTCAAACCCATTTGGATTTTCAGTCAAACTCAAATTAAACCCAAAAAATTCAAGAAAATGGCATCTAGAAGCAGAACATCAACACATTCACATCTTCAGAAAAACAAATCATGCCCATTCAATCAACAATAACAGAAAAATAGTTTAATTTAGGGATTAATTAAAGGGGTTATCGGCGGTGGTGAAGGCGTCGACCGGTGATGTCGGTGGTGAAGGCGTCGGCGGTAGCGGCAGTTTTCCTCCCTTTTCTCTTCTCCTCCTACTCCCTTTTCTCCCTCTCGTCAGTGTCTCCCCCTCTTTTTTTTCTTCAGTACTGATCGAGCGAACTGCTGAACTTGATTAGGTTCATAAGAATCAGAGACCGCATGCGGTCGCTAATATTTAATGACGTGGACATATCAGCGACCGAACGTGGTCGCTGACAGAGAGTGGTCGCCCCGCCAAAGTTTCGCACCAAATTTTAGGAGGGAAATTCATATCAACAACCGAACAGCGACCGCATGCGGTCGCTGATATGAACTAGCGACTAGAATCCTATCGGTCGCAGATAGCAGTCGCTATTACTATTATCAGCGACCGGATACGGCGGTCGCTGATATTATTGGTCGCAGATGGCTCTTTTTCTTGTAGTGTTTCCACAGAGGCTCCATTTAAAACTAAATGAATCACTTCGTCCTCCTTTTAGATTTATTTTAATAATCACGTCTTATGAAGCTTCTATCTCAATTTTTCTTAAGTGCGTCGCCACAAACGCCAAAACACCCTAAAAATTACAAGTTTGGAAGTTAAATCCACACTTCTGGGATGAATTCTACACCAAAAGAAATTCAAGTAACCTGCCGAAATAATTAACAACCAAAAGTTCCATTAATACACCTAAAAGGCAACAAATACTCTCCAAATCCAACAATAATATGCAACTAATACCAAAAAAATCTTATGTATTTAAACCACAGAAAAAATACCCTGTGCGTTTTGTTTCCTTAAAAACTTTATTGACAGATTTAATCAAATTGAACAGAATTCTCTCTAGTAAAATGTCTAACATTAGTTCCAAGCAAAGCAAAATATTGGTACATTCCAAGCAAAGCAAAATATGGGTACATTTCAAGCAAAGCAATGTCATATAAAAGTAACAAAATACATAGTCTAATATCCAAAATTATCAAATTACATCCAAATCACATCTAAAAGTTACATAAAAAATACATCTGAAAATGCGTTCATCACTGAAACAGGAAGCCATCCTCCATGTTCCTTCACCTACACATAGTATAGACCCCTGATCATTAAAATTTAATATTTTTTAGTATAGTAAGTCAATATCATCAATCTCCTGCCAATGACAGAAAATAAAGCTCCATACATATTGAAGCTGATGCGCTGGTATATTTACCATCTGAAGCTGTTGAGTCAGGGTCTTTTGGGTAGTTGATATATTGCGGTGAGATCGCAAAAAATGTGTTTTTCGTGGAGTTGTTAATGGGTGACAATGACCCTCAACAAATATACTAACAACATATAAGTCTGAAGGTGTCATCACAATAGCAAGTTTTGCTTTACAACCCTCTTTAATTGATCCCTTGCGCCTTGTTGCCTCAATGTTCGCTACTGTTGTAGCATTCCCCTGTTTCCAACAAACAAACTCTTTTCTTATGATCTCACTTCTTTCCCGTCTCTTTTTTCTAGACCAATTTTGAACATTAAAGCCACTCTCTTTTGCATATGCATTGTAGAAACTAAAAGCATCATCTATTGTTTGAAATTCTTGACCTATTTTTGGTTTCAGCTCTGGTGCTACTTGAGGATTATACAAATTATCTGAAAAATTAGGATCTAACTCAACGTATTGTTCCTCATTTAGCCCACTCTCTAATTCAAAGTCTACATTCCCCCCTTCTTCTCGCTCTAAATTTTCTCCCATCTCATACTCTGCTTCAACATTATCCATTTTGATTAAAACATATAATGATCAAATTTGGTAATTAACTTTTCAGAATATGATAAAATTGTGAAAACCACAACTAAAATATATTAAATAACTGCAAGCTGTTATGTCAGTTAATGTCCCATTTAAAATCATACAGTATACCACAGGACCAGATTGGCCCTGTTTGGTTCATTTTAACATGCCTATTTTAAGTATCTTTGTATTAGAAAAGGAAAGAAAGTTGTACACTGGTAATCCACAAAACCAAAAATGACAGCTTTCCTTTATAGACAAGAATTTCGGTTCGAAATATGGGCAAAATCATGGCAGCTGAAATTCGGTTCGAAAGATGGGCAAAATCATGGCAGATGATTTTAATATAATTTTTTTTTCATTCGCTGCCATTTTTTCTTCAAATCAGTACAATTTAGACTTAGAACCAAACTGAAACAAAATGGAAGCAGTGTTACCTCGTCTTCTTCAGGATCAGAAGGGATGATTTGCTACTTCTATGATGCAAACCCTAGCTTCAAACGAGCAACTGAAACAAAATAAAAAGGGGCTTTGAGAGAGAATCGGGGAAAGAGGTTTTCATATATTGAGAGAGAATCGGCAGATTGGGGATGGGTTTGAGGTGAGAGAATCGGCAGATTGGGGATGACTTTGAGAGAATCGAGGATGGGTTTAAGGTGAGAGAGGAAGCAGCGAATTTCAGTTCTAAGTCTAAATTGTACGAATTTCAATTCTAAGGTATCCATTTTCAATTTTATGACCCGCTTTTGACCCGCGTGTCCTTTGGTCCGTTTGGTGGTTCATGGAATTGGTCCGCTTGAGATCCTGGCTGTATATATATATATATATATATATATATATATATATATATATATATATATAAGCATATAGTAACATGTAGTAGCTTACAATACGTTATTTAAGTTTCTCAACCAGCGCATGCATGCATGCATGTATGTTAGTAGCTGGCTATCCGAGGATGACGATCGATCCGGTCACGGGTCATCATTTAATTTAAAAATAGCCGGCTTGTAAAAACAAATTTCCCAAGTAATTAAATTACGTAGCTTTAAGCATTCGATAATTCCCGAATAAATTATTAAATAATTATTTTAATTTATTTGCATAAAATTAAAACGATTATTATTGTAAAATGAAGGTAGTAGAAGAAAAAGAACTGTTCTACAAGACGCAACTTTTTCAAGTTGTTGTATTAATTCCTGCCTCATGTATTTGACTCCGCCTCCAAACCAATTGCTATCACTAGTTTCGATAATTCTCAACCGCAGCCTCTCCAAGAAGGTCAATACTATCTCATTATTATCCCAATAATTCAGTACCACTCAATTAATTGATCCAACTTTTTGTTGGCTACAAATTTGAAAATTTTCAATTTACTGATTAGGATTTATACTCCCTCCGTCCTTATTTAAATGATATTTTAGAGTTTTTTATTTATTTCTAATTATTTGATATTTGTACAAATTTAAGAGAATTAATGATAATTTTTCTAAAATTACTCCTCATTACTCTACTTATTTTTTTGGTACTTTAAACTCCTATGTTATGATAAATTAATGATTTAAGGGAATTATAGATAATTGAGTACTATATTTAATGTTTTCTAATCATTATCTTAATTCTTGTGCGTATCTCTAAAAGATCATTTAAATAGGGACGGAAGGAGTAATTAACAACTGATCGATAAAATCTGATGGATACTCTTCATAAATTAACTTTAACGGATTGTAAAACGTCATAGTTTTAGCTCTTGAAGAAATTGATTGGTTGTTTGCAAGTACATCATTATAAGGATCGGATTACATATATAGTCCTTTGAATTTAATTAATTCTAGCTATATCATATAGGCTATTTATTCTTAATTAGGAGTTATGAGGAGAGGAACACATATCATCTATATTGGGTACTGTATATTTTAATATATACCACCACCCACCTAATTTTTTCACTAATTGACATTGGGATTTATAAAGTTTGAACAAAATTATATTCCTAGTTTAGCTAAGTCATGTATAACCTTCTAAACAAACATGCATGATCTTTTGTTTTTGGGGACAAAGTATACCTATAATTAATAATTTAGATTTTAGATTAGAGTCAAGGAACTATAATATCCCATGAAAATAAGACTTGCGAATAAACATAACTTTAGAGTACTAATAAATAGTTTTGATGCATGGTAAATTAAAGTTTTATTTGAAGTAGTAAAATTTTTCTTTTTCTTTTTCTCAGAAACCCTGAAAATGCAAATTACATGTATGATAGTTGGGGGAATATCTACACTATCCAAAAATGAAATTTGAGTTATGAACTTTCATGATACAAGTAGAAAATTTAATTTAAAAACAATGGAAAAATAAGACATGCCACATTCTACATCAAATTAGCATATATTTACAAGCACCCCACCCATAGACGAAAACAACTCTATACATAGAGAGAATATGTACAAACACCTAAAAAGAAAAATATGAGTCCAAAAAATGGAGGAAGAATGAGATATCTAACTACAAAGTTCGGGGAAAACAAACTCCACAAATTAAATTATGGGAGAAAATAATAATGCATACGAGAATAATGATACGTACCAAAAAGATCTTACATGGGAATTAAAGAGTCTATTTAGAAGAGAAAGGAGACATTCTCATATCAAGTACTACCTCCATCCCATAATAACTGTCGTTTTGATAATAATTTTTTTTCCCAATTTATTTGTCGTTTATAACTTTCTAGGAGAATAAATTATTTACTTTCCTATATCACCCCTACCTTCTATCATTGTCCCAAGAAATTTTTCTTTTTTATTAATAGTTTTCAACTTCCCATAAAGGGGTAGTGATGAAATTTCACACCAATTTTAGTTAATAAATGATAGTATTAAATGACTTTCTTAATCCATGTGCATCAAGTTAAAGCGACAGTTATTATGAGATGGAGGGAGTATGAAAGTTTTGGAGTTAGAATTTTTGGCTAGAAAAAAAACTTAGGCTAAGTGGCTAACAATGTCAGAATATGCGCATTTAATTTTCATGGTGGTTATTCCATGTCATTGATTATTGGACGCAACGCACACAATGCTCTTATTTTCTTTTAGTAGTTGGAATTTTTTAAAACCTTCTTGCATATATTATAATTTCTAACGGTGATTTAGTTTTACCAATCTAATAATCTTGTTTGTTAATATCCTAAATATTTTAGAGTATTTTTCTAAATATTAATTCAGTCATATTCTTCCATTAAATTTGATACTAACCATTGATTGCATGACTCAAGAAATATATTAAAAGGGAATGCCTCTTATTTGTAATTAAAAAATAAAGTCATACTAGTGCAATAAAAGTCTACACTCTTGTGTGTTACATGAAATGAATTAGCATTCAATGTTTTAAAAATAAATAAATAAATTTGCTTCTTAAATTAATAATTTATGAATATGATAGTAAATAAGAAATGAAAGTTTTTAATTGTCAAATTTAGTGTTTTGAAATGAAAGTATAGAAACCAAATAACATATGCTCCTTCCGTCCCTTTTTAAATGTCGTTTTAAAAAAGTGTTTTTGTTTCTTAGTATTTGTCGTTTAAGAATTCCAATTAAACATAAATTGCTTAGTTTCTAATATTAACTAAAATATTAAATATAATTTTGGTTCTCCTACTATTTGTCGTTTTAGAGAAGTGTGTTTATGAAATTAACACAAAATGTCAATTTAAGGAACTAATTGATGGGAAAAAAAATTTAGAGACGATTTTGAAAGTGGATGACAACTTGGAGGAATATGAGTGTCATTTAGCCATTTCACTTCATTTAATCGTTCAAAGTTTATGTAATATTAAAAAACACTTTTATGATTGTAATCTAGAAAAAAACTTTGATTATTAAAAAAATTGAGATGTTTTTTTATTAATTAAAACAATATCGTAATAATTATGATATAAATATAATATGATACTATATTTTGATATACTAAACTTTAAGTATGAAGTGATTAACATATTGATCTCTTCATTATTTTTCATCCTAATTTACCAAAAACTTGGAATAAAATATTAGACTAACCACATTCGTTTGTAACCGAAGCCAACTCATTTCAACTAATTCTAGACTAATTACATTTTAAAGTGAAAGTTAATTACAAGTCCAGTCACGTTTAGTTTAGTTAGAAAAAAAGTGTTGATTGCGTTTAGTTTGAAGTAATATTTCATGGTAATTAATCACATACGAGAGTATTATATATATATATATATATATATATATATATATATATATATATATATATATATATATATAGTCCCCTTCAGTTGAGGGATCCCTTAAATAGTGTTATTTGAGGATATAGTCCCCTTCAGTTGAGGGATCCCTTAAATAGTGTTATTTGAGGGATAGAGCGCTCAACCGTTGGATCTGTTTTAATGACTTTATGTGGCTGAGATTGTTTTACATCTTTTAACCCACTTTCTCCAAATAACCCAACACATCCATTAGAACTTATATCATGAATTCATCATTAGAACCCAAATCAAGAATTTAACACAAATTAAAAATAATCCATTAGAACTTATAGCAAGAATTTATCAATGGAACCCAAATTAAGAACTACCCATTAGAACTTATATCTAGAATTCATCATTATAACTGAAATAAAAAATTACCCATTAGATGTTTGATTCTCTTACTTCGTGTCTCTTGACTTTTCTTTTCTTTCAACAATAATAAGTCACACGAATTTTTATAAATCCATATTAAATCTGGAGATTTAATCTCAACTCGGATTTAAAAAACCTAATTCAAAAAACCCTCGTACATCTCCAAATTAACGCCCACAGCCTAGATTTTGTTAGAAAAAAAAAACTACATGGATACCTTGTAGAAATAGAAATCTTGCAAGTTGAGTTGAAAATTGTGAAAATGGTGGGTCATCTCTTCATCTCGAAAGGGTTAGTCTTCTCTTAGGCTTGCACGGGACTCTTCCTCTTTTTCCTTTTGCGTGCCTTAGGTTTTCTCTATCATTGGATGTGTTGGATTATTTGGAGAAAACGGGTTAAAAAAGATGTAAAATCTCAGTCACATAAAGTCATTAAAACAGATCCAACGGTCGAGAAATACTATTTGAGGGATCCCTCAACTGAAAGGGACTATATATATATATATATATATATATATATATATATATATATATATATATATATATATATATTCTACTTTTATATATTCTACTTTTATAAATTGTTCTTTATTCAAAAGGATTGTTCGAAGACTTAATTATTCTATTAAAAATCGATCAGTAACAAATTATCAATAGTACAACTTTACCAGCTGTTAACGCCAAGATCTTTGATGACGTCCCAATCACGTAAGACGTCCTAATCCTACACAGTAAACACGATCAACACCAAAAGCTTGACGGCTGGACCGTCGGGGGATAGCTCCGGCGTGAAAGTCAATACAGGCGTTCAAGGTTTAACAATGGAGGATGTAAAATGTCTAGTGTGTTGAGCTAGATGGAAAGTGTATGCGTACCTTTTGTTAGGAGACCCCCTTGCTAGGTTATACTCTCATACTCGATTTTTTGTGTCACCAACCACGATCTGACACAGCCCCCTGCTTCTCTATGGTCTCAGTCGTGTGCATGCAGGTTGTCACCTTTTTTCCACTGTTTCTGCCGCCGGCCGAATAAAATCTCATCCACATTAATGATCTGCAGACTTTTGGTCAACTGCTCTCCTTTTTCATCATTACCAGTCAAAGTCTTAGATACTAAAAGATTTTATAGACCGGCCGCTTGATCCAGCCCAATGTTAAGGAGATGCAATAAAGACAGGGTGAAGGTTAAGCCCAATGACTATAAGACTTAATAGTAAAGGTCCACTAGGCTAATTAAATGGGGAGGCCCAATCCGTCCGTCCCAGTAGAGAAAATATCGGGACCCAACACCAGCAAAAAGTTTTAAACAATGATTTAGCTTTAGTTATTTCCAATGCTTAAATAATGTCCAATTCTATTAAACAAAACAAATTAAGAAAACCTTGGTTTATGTTATATATATATATATATGAAGCACATGTGATAATTTGATTTTAACATGCATCTATATGTTCTCAAACAACAGAAATTGAACAATAAACAAATAAAATATGGTAGTGAGATACACATTTTGCACTCAATAATTCCAATAATATATTAAACATAACTGCATATCCAAATAAGTAAAGTATATGCGTGTCAACGGAGCTAAAATAAATCCAAAAGCCCATAAAAAAAAAAGCATAGGATAAGACACTGAAGGTCGCAAAGTAGCAGCCAACTAGCTAGAAAAATGCACCACCGGGCCACCGTCTCTCTCTTTCCATTACAACTTGTCGGCAGCTAGATTATTCTAGCCTAGCCTTTTTTTTTTAGTAATTAATAATACATGCATGCATCCTCATCAAATAAAGCACGAGTTACAGAGTCAAAACAAAATACTGCTATACTCTTCTGATTGGTGGCAAATAAAACAAAACAAAATACTAACTACTCTTTAATCTTCCCAATTGATGACCTAGTAAAGTTGGCTTTCTTGAGCTTTTCAGTAGCCTTTGAAAAGTCTTCTCTCGCCATACACTCCGGTTTTTCCGTGTTTTGACTTTAACATTTGGCATTTGGATTTTCTCTCTCCTCCCCGTATAAAACCAAACCACATCTCCTATTCCTAACCATTTCAAACCAATTTCACAACTCTTCCAAACAACTTTATATATCATCTTTCTGATCAACATTCAATTAAATCAAATCAAATCAAATCAAATCAAACCAAACTTTTTTGCTCAATTTCATAACCAAACCTTTTGTGGGTTTTTCTTATAACATCTTTTTCTCATCTGGGTTACCTTCAATTTCCTATTCTAATGGACGAAATCGAAGTTCCTACATTTTTTCTCTGCCCCATTTCTCTAGAAATCATGAAAGACCCTGTCATACTCTCCACAGGGATAACCTACGATCGTGTTAGCATCGAAAAATGGATATTCTCCCAGAAGAACACCACCTGCCCTGCAACCAAACAAGTCCTTCCCGACACAGAATTAACCCCAAACCACACTCTACGGCGGCTCATTCAGGCATGGTGCACCCTCAACGCCTCCTACGGCATCGAAAGAATCCCAACTCCAAGGCCTCCAATCAGCAAACCCCAAATCACAAAACTCCTCAACGATTCCAAATCCCCACATTTGCAAATCCATTGCCTTAAAAGACTCAAATCAATTGCCTCCCAAAATGAGACAAGCAAACGTTACATGGAAGCAGCCGGGGCAGCCCAATTCCTAGCCTCAATCATAACAAACCACAAAAAAACATTTTCGGATCAAAACGAAGATGGATTCGAATTCACGAAACCCGATGATGAAGCACTAAGCATCCTCTACCACATCCAACCATCCGAAACCAGCCTCAAGTCCCTCATAGGACAGAACAACGAATTCATCACATCCTTAATCCGAATAATGCAAGGCGAAAACTACGAATCTCGTACTTACTCCGTATTATTATTAAAGTCAATACTGAATGTTGCAGACGACATGCAAATTATAAGTCTGACAGCCGGATTGTTTCACGAGCTTGTTGAGGTCTTGCGTGATCAATTGTCACCCAAGGCCTCCAAAGCTGCAATGCAAGTGCTAATAAATGTTTGCCCGTTGGGCCGGAACCGGATCAAAGCGGTCAATGCCGGGGCAGTTTCAGTGATCGTTGACATCCTTTTGGATCATTCTTCGACAAGGAGGTATTGCGAGATGGCGCTGACGGTGCTGGACCAGCTGTGCCAGTGCGCGGAAGGACGGGCTGAGTTGTTGAAACACGGGGCCGGACTGGCAGTTGTATCAAAAAAAATTCTTAGGGTTTCGCGGGTGGCAAGTGAAAGGGGGGTGAGAATTATGTTGTCAATTGCCAAGTTTTCGGCAAGTAATCCAAGTGTTGTTCAGGAAATGTTGGAGCTTGGAGTTGTGGCAAAGTTGTGTTTGGTGCTGCAAGTGGATTGTGGAAGTAAGACCAAGGAGAAAGCTACTGAGATTCTTAAGTTGCATGCTAGGGCATGGAAGAACTCTTCATGTGTACCAGTGAATTTGATTTCTTCTTATCCAGCGTGAAGAAAAGAAAGAACTAGTTATACATTTTATTTTTGTGTGTACATAATTCAATTATTGTTAGTTAAACTGTATGTACGAATCTCTGGCCTAAAAAAAGGGTCTAGAGATAATTTTCCTAGAGATAATTAATTTTCTTATGATTTGATTCTTATTAAGAATTTAAAGTAAATTGTTTCAGACCATGACTTGATTGGGTTAAATATATATGTCCAGAGCAAATTATAATGACTCTTCCAGATTAATATCAATACTCAGAAGGGAAAAAAGTTTACTACTTGATTAAATTATTTACACAATAATATATATATATATATATATATATATATATATGTGTGTGTGTGTGTGTGTGTGTGTGTGTGTGTGCGCGCGCGCGCGCGCGTGGAAATCTGTGGCCTAAAAATAGTGTGAGAAAATTTTATTGTATATATGGATATGATACTTAAGCAACTTAAAAGTTGTATTCCCAGATCATGGTTTCCATGCTGTTGTTTCTCTTTTCTCTATATATATTTATTTGCTTGCTCACAAGTGTGATAAATGTTTATTTATTTATTTAAATCCAGAGCAAATAATCATTCCTCCAATTAAGTATCAAATTTAAAAATCTCTTAATTAGGGGAAAAGAAACTTGTTAGTACTTAATTAAATTAAGCACATAACAAATATTTGCAGATTTTTGAAGTGATGAAAAGTTCACAAGAAAAATTATGCAGGTACATGCAATTGATCTTCTCAGCAGCCATCCATGCATGAACTCAAGCTGATCGTATTAATTGAAAATGAAGGTACTAGAAATAAGTTGAACAAGTGACCTAATTAATTAAAGTCAAGTGGCATGCATGGGTCTACAGACTAAAATAAATAAGTATAAACAAGTAGACGAATTAGGAGTTAATTTCGAGCCGAAATGGTGGAATGGAGATTTTACCATTTGAACTACTCTAGAAATAAATAATTAATGTTCCAATATTAATTTTATCACGCTTTAGGGGTGGATCGGTTGTCCCCACATTTCAATGAACAACTTTTAAAAGTTGTATTTTAATTTAATACACAAATTCTTACAAATAAACAAGACTGATAAATTGAATATAAATTTACCTTAAATATGGAGGTCCAGTACAGGTCCATCCCATGTCCAATTACTAATACAATATATGGTCAAACATGTAGCAGCTGTGTTAATTTAATTGTCTTGTTTGTACTAAGACTAATACCTAAGCTTGCTAGATTTATTCAATATATATATATATATATCTTCGTCTCTATAGACTCATAAATTGTAATAAAAAGAACAATTAATAATTGATAGGAGATGAGGTGGGGTTGTCATTAAATAACACTCCTCAGTACTCTTAACTATATGCGACTGACAGAAGACTTGAGTTTGTGGTTTTGTCGCTATAGACTACAACCCAATCAACCATTAATCCTACTGCATGGTCAGCAAATTTCGCTGATACATGCATAATATATACCCTGTCTTTCATTTTGTTATATGTTAGAATGATATAAGTGGCATTTAAAATGGACCAAGGGTTGTTAAAAGTATAATTTTCAGGAATATTCTGGAAACTGTCTCTAGTGAGAAAAATAGAAGAAAAGATCGAGAACTAGAGTTTAGTACTCCCTCCGTCCTAAATTAACTGTTCAGTTTTGATTTTTTAAAGTCAAATTGACCATTTTTAAAATTAATATTTTTACTATTTTTGCTAAAATATAGGTGAAGTGATTATAACCAAAAGAAAGTATATTCAATTTATTACTAATCCCAATTTTTATAATTTTAGAAATATATTTATATATGCTTAATTATTAATTCTAAAAATAGTCAATTTGACTTAAAAAAGTCAAAACTGAGCAATTAATTTGGGACGGAGGGAGTAATTCCTAATTACAAAAAATGGGTAAAAAGGTTTGTTACATTATTTATGATGTAAAAAAAATATATAATTAAATTAATTACAATTACGTAATTGGTTTGTTACCAAGGTCCTAAACTTGTTTTGAATTAATTAAATTAATTATAATTACGTAAGTTCGCTACCTCTCAAAAAAAATATTAATAAAAAATGTTAACTAATGATCCTTGCGTATCATAAAAGTTCTTTTAAAAGTAAAACGCTAATTATATATTTTTTTTTACATCATAAATAATGTAACAAACCTTTTTACCCATTTTGAAACAACTTGCTAACATGACTTATTAGGTGATATCAATATGTATATAAATATATATAAATAATATATGATTGGTTGTTATGTGAGAGTAGACTTGTTGCTTCTTCTAAATAGATAAACAAATCTAAGATCCGATCTATGTAATTCTGGTCCCACCACTAGTAAGGAGATTTCATAACGCCTTTATGATAAGGGCAGTCTCGTCATTGACATATCCTACAGTCGTGGCATTACATTGTCCTTTTTGTCTTTTTGACCGTTTGTCTTTGTGCGAAACGCCTGATCCCACATGCTCTTCCCTCGCGTTTGGACAAACTCATCTACTATGACCGAATCACCCCCATTGCAACCTCCAAAATTCAGATAACTTTTGTTAAATACTCCCTGAATACTCAAAAGAATTATTAGAGGTATAATTTTTTTTTATACGTAAAAGAATGAGTTAAAATATATAGAGATAGATAAATATGTCATTTAGTAAGGTTTTAGTATAAAAAATAAAAATATTTATCACTTTATATAATCTTCTAAGCACTGGCGAAGTTACATACACCATTTGTAATTATTTTATAATGTAAGATAAATTTTAAAAAAATTAAGTATTATGTATAAATTGACCCCATTAAAATTTTATAAATTTTCTATTATACGGGGTCAAATTGAAAATTTATAATTTTGTCGATCAAATTTTAATCACATGTGACTCATATTATCTCAATATATGTATATCTTGTGAGACCACATATTTTATGAATAAATATTTAAATTTCTTGAAATATTTTTTTTAATATTATGGGGTGGATTTGATATAATGTTATAATTGTGGGTAATATTTATAAATTTTATAAAGTATGCAAGTTGTTATATAATATTCGATTGGTCGAGGAATATTCGTTTTAACAGGGAATATTCGTACGACGGCACAATCATTGATGAACCTCACAACAGAAGTAATGTCGTAGTAGTGAATGTGAAAAGATTCATTCAACTGAAAAATAATCTCATTTAGGAGTTGTATTAAATTAAGATTTTTAAAGAGTTTTTTTAAAGTGACAAACTTTTATAGAATTTGTAGATTTTAATGATTTTTGAAGATTTTAGAGACTTTTTTTAGAATGACTTTCATAGACTCCATGAAATAAGTAACAAACTTTTATAAATTTTTTATCAAGACTGTGATAGACTTTTGTGTACTTCTAATATATATCTTGCAACTTATATTAATTGTTAATTGTGTACAACATCTCCCTCTTTTTTCATGAACTAGAGTAAATCTCATTATTTCATTAAAATATTGTGGCATGAGATTTTATATATGTTGAAAGCTTTCGAACTGCCGCTTTCTCCCTTATCAATTTATTGTGTCTTTTCTCTCTTTCATCGATTACACGTACCGCGAGACAGATTAGGTTTTTAGTTGTGACGCCCCCAAAATTAGGTATACATCACCCATCTTGAGTCGTCAGATACATAGTACAGAATACAAATACAACTTAATAATACAACTGTCGTGTACAATACGATAAAACATAAACTGTGAGTTTGAATACAAATATTATCTTCTAGAGAGTATTCATACTCAAAAGGAGTCCTCATTACATTTATTAACACACCATTACATAGAATAGTGAGGACTACTAACTAATACTATCTTCGGACCATCACTCCGTTCCCCGACTTGCCCCAGCTACGTTCTCATTTCCTGAAGAGAACAGTGAAAGAAAGGGTGAGCTCAACTAGCCCAGTAAGAAATATTATGACTAAGATAATGCAGAATAAATTATCATTAGCCTTCAACAATGTTAAACTGATAAAATATAATAGACATCAAGTTTAACTGTAGCGGAACAAGCAATCCATTAAAAGAGTCAAGTAGAAAATAAACTCTACTATCTTTTATGATTTAAAAAGTTTTTCAACACTGTGATCGCTGAGACTCAGCTTAATAAAATAATCCACATCATCGAATCACCCCTGCACTACGGCCAAGGATATTCGTGTATTCATTAATGGTCATGATCATGCCAACAACTGTCCATCAATGCACTACGGGCCAATGAGGACTTTTACCACATCATTTGTAACATTACGGTCATGATTATACCGAATAATCCCTGGTCATAATCATACCAAGTCCATCTATGCAATACAGGCCACAGATGACTTTCAACATTTTATAAACATGAGGATGATGACAATGATATAAGAATTCAATAAAACAAGTTCAAGAATTAATTTATCCAAGAATGTCCAAATTGTCAACATGATACTGCATTGTGGAGTAAAATTCAAGAATGCTTAGAAGAATATTTTCTTGAAAAGATACTGGATGAAACGCAACTATCAAGGATATTCCACAAATTTCATGGAGTATAGAAGTCAAAACTTAACCAACTGAGTACAATAAAGAATGGAATAACAAAAGAAATCACCATGCATGCGATAGACCGCACAGACAGGTTATTCCAATAGAATAATAAATAATGGAACCAGGTCCGGCGTAAACGCACAAACAGGATATTCCGACAGAATAATAAATAATGGAACCAGGTCCGGTGTAAAACACACAGACAGGATATTCCAACAGAATAATAATAAAACGGAACCAGGTCCGGTGTAAAACACACAGACAGGATGTTCCAACAGAATAATAAACGGAACCAGGTCCGGTGTAAAACACACAGACAGGATGTTCCAACAGAATAATAGAAGAATGTCACCAAGTATAGGGTAGACCGCGTATACTGGTTATTCCAACAGAATAATAACAAATGGAATAACAGAAGTTCTCTTCATGAATATAAAAGAATAATATCCCTACCTTAAAAGAACTGGATATTGGAAAAGTGATGTAGCAGAATACTTTTATTCTCTCTCTCTTATTCTCTCTATACTTTCTCTCTCTATAGCTTGAATGAATTCGTGAAAAATAATGAAGCCCTAGGCCTCTATTTATAGAAAAACTGAGGGTGGCTCTTGGTCTTAACGAAGGGTCAAATGACTCTTGGTCTTAACGAAGGGTCAAATGACTCTTGGTAATATTGAAGGGACAACTACTATTGACGAAAGTAATTACTATTGACCAAGGTAAATACTATTGACGAAGGTAATTACTATTGACCAAGGTAAATACTATTGACCAAGGTAAATACTATTGACGAAGGTAATTACTATTGACCAAGGTAAATACTATTGACGACGGTAATTACTATTGACGACGGTAATTACTATTGACGAAGAGACTCTTAGATGATGACATATGGCCCCCCATAAAATAACCAAACTTACCACAACGTCTCAATTATTGATTTAATATAACATATTATACAGATGATACTATGACAATAATTTAAGAGATATGATGCAGCAATTACTGTAGCAATAATTGAGTATAGCTGAGTGACTTCTCACGTAAGCATCAATAATCAATACCGTGTGCTACTATGCAACCACGCGTATTACTGTACTTTTACTACCGAGTAGTTCAACAGTTTTAACGGTTTTAACGGTAACACCTCAGCCGTTATTTTTATAGAAAGATAATTCTGTCGTTTTCTCAATCCGACAATAATTCCGTTGTGGGGTCCACCAATGATTGTGCCGTCGTACGAATATTCCCCGACAAAAAGAATATTCTCCGACCAAACGAATATTTTATAACAACTTGCTTACTTTGCAAAATTTATAAATATTACCCACAACTATAACATTATATCAAATTAACTCCATAATATTCAAAAATGATATTTATAGAAAATTCATCTTTATTTATAAAAATTGGGGTCTTACAACCTCCCCTTCTTATGAAATTTCGCCCTCGAAATTAGGGTACGTACCTGGTATGTCGAAGAGGTAAGGATACCTTGATTTCATTTCTGATTCTAACTCCCAAGTCATTTCCTCAACATCGTGGTTTCTCCACAAAACTTTGACTTGAGGTATAACCTTGGAGCGTAGAATATGTTCCTTCTTATCCAAGATTTGAACAGGAACTTCTTCATACGTCAAATCCTCCGCTATTTCGTCCGGTTCTAACTCAATAATGTGGTTCGGGTCTTCCACATATTTGCGTAACATGGATATGTGGAAAACGTTATGAACACGAGACATACTTGGCGGTAAAGCGAGTCTATAAGCCACAGTTCCTACTCGATCGAGGATTAAAAATGGACCGATGAATCGAGGATTTAGCTTTCCTCTCTTTCCAAATCTCGTAACTCCTTTCCATGGAGCAACACGTAAGAACACATGATCTCCTACATCAAATTCCACGTCCTTTCGATGAAGATCAGCATAACTCTTTTGTCGATCTTGTGAGGTTTTTATACGTTGTCGGATCGTTTGAATCTTTTCTGTAGTCATACGTACCAACTCCGGTCCCAACAACGTTGCTTCGCCCACCTCATCCCAGCATACTGGAGAACGACATTTTCTTCCATACAATGCTTCGAATGGAGCCATGCCAATACTTGCTTGATAACTGTTGTTGTAGGAAAACTCCACCAATGGTAAGAACTTGTCCCAACTTCCCTTGAAGTCAAAGACACAGAGTCTTAATAGATCTTCAAGAGTTTGAATAGTCCTCTCTGATTGTCCGTCCGTCTGAGGATGATATGCTGAACTAAATCGTAACTCCGTGCCCATAGCTTTTTGTAAACTAACCCAAAATCGTGAAGTGAATCTTGGGTCTCGATCAGAAACTATGGATACTGGCATACCATGCAGTCTTACAATCTCGTTTATGTACATACGAGCAAGACGTTCAAGTGTATAAGTTTCTCGTATCGGTAAGAAATGAGCAGACTTGGTCAATCTATCAACAATGACCCAAATCGCATCAATACCTTGAGAAACCCTAGGAAGACCGGTAACGAAATCCATGGTAATGTGCTCCCACTTCCATTCTGGAATTTCAAGTGGTTGCAATGGACCTTTTGGTACTTGATGCTCCGCTTTGACTCGTTGACAAGTTAGACACCTTGAGATAAACAACGCTATCTCTCTCTTCATATTGCTCCACCAAAATGTATGACGAAGATCATGATACATTTTGGTACTTCCAGGATGGATTGCAAACGGTGTGTTGTGCGCCTCCATCATGATTTCATACTTTAAATCAGGGTTGTTAGGAACACAAAGTCTGGAGTTGACTCGAAGTATTCCTTCTTCATCGATTCTTGCTTCCGGCATAACACCTTCTTGCACTTTCTTCCTCATACGCATCAGCTCCAGGTCTGTAGCTTGAGCAGCTTTAACTTTATCGATTAAAGTCGGTTCTACTCGTATATTCGCCATCATCACATGGGTCCCTGGAGTCTTCAACTCTATCTCCATCCTTTGCAAGTCACACAAAATGGGCCTTTGCGTTGTTAATATTGCACTTGTACCCGCATATGATCTTCTACTCAATGCGTCAGCTACCACGTTCGCTTTTCCAGGATGGTATTGAATGGTATGATCATAATCTTTCAACAGTTCAAGCCAACGTCGTTGTCGCATGTTGAGTTCCTTTTGAGTGAAGAAATATTTGAGGCTTTTATGATCCGTAAAGATCTCCACTTTCTCCCCATACAAGTAATGCCTCCAAATTTTAAGTGCAAAGACAACAGCTGCCAACTCTAGATCATGAGTAGGATAATTCCTCTCATATTCCTTGAGTTGTCTTGATGCATAGGCTATGACTTTTCCATGTTGCATGAGAACGCATCCCAACCCTTTGCTCGAAGCATCACTGTAGATGACAAATCCCTCCGAGCCAGATGGTATTGTTAGAACAGGTGCTGAAATGAGTCTCCTCTTGAGTTCTTGAAAACTCTGCTCACATTCTTCGCTCCAACCAAACTTTGTATCTTTCCGAGTCAGCTGAGTTAATGGAGTAGCGATTCGAGAAAATCCTTCCACGAATCTCCGATAATAACCAGCTAAACCAAGAAAGCTACGTACCTCGGTCACTGATTTAGGTTGCTCCCAGCTTTGAATAGCTTCAATCTTTGCCGGGTCAACCGATATTCCACGACTTGATACTACGTGCCCAAGGAATGCTACCTCCTCCAGCCAGAACTCGCATTTCTTCAACTTGGCATAAAGCTTGTATTCACGAAGCTTTTGGAGTACCAGCCTCAAGTGTTGCTCATGATCTTCACGGCTTTTGGAATAAATAAGGATGTCATCAATAAAGACGACCACAAAGTGATCCAAATATTCCTTGAATACCCGGTTCATCATATCCATGAAGGCAGCAGGAGCATTAGTCAATCCAAAGGACATGACTAGGAATTCATAATGCCCGTACCGAGTTCTAAAAGCCGTCTTTGGAATATCCTCAGTTCTAACCTTCAGCTGATGATATCCAGAACGAAGATCGATCTTTGAAAAGAATTGTGCTCCTTGCAACTGGTCAAACAGGTCATCAATACGTGGCAATGGGTACCTGTTTTTGATGGTGACATGATTCAACTCCCGATAATCAATACAAAGTCGCATACTTCCATCTTTCTTCTTCACGAATAGAACAGGAGCACCCCAAGGAGAAGTACTAGGACGAATAAAGCCAATGTCTAACAATTCCTGCAGTTGGATCTTTAACTCCTGAAGTTCAATAGGAGCCATTCGATATGGGGCTTTGGAAATGGGTTTTGTACCGGGTTCAAGATCGATACAAAATTCAATTTCACGCTCTGGGGGTAGGCCAGGAAGTTCTTCAGGGAATACGTCAGGGAATTTATTAACAATAGAAATATCATTCAAAACTGACGTATTTTTGTTTAGATCTGTGACATGAGCTAAGAAAGCTTGACATCCGTTTTTCAATAAACGAATAGCTTTATGGCTTGAGATGACAGCGATTGATTTTAATGGTTTGGTTGCTTGAATTCGCATAATAGGTCGATTAGGAATATGAAAGCTAACAACCTTACGAAAACAATCAATTTTTGCATAATGAGTAGTTAACCAATCAATCCCTAGAATCACGTCAAATGCAAGTATTTTTAATGAAATCAGATCGATAGGTAATGTGTGGGTACCAACTTGAACCAAACAAGACTTATAAACAGTGGAGGTAATGAAGGTTTCTCCCAACGGAGTTTCCACAGATAAGTCAAAGTCTAATTTCTCCGGAATCAAATTTAATCGATGAGCGCAAGTAGGAGAAATAAAAGAATGGGTTGAACCGGTATCAAATAAAGTATAAACTTCTTTAGAGTTTATGATAAGCTTACCCGTGATGACCTCATTCGGGTTCCTTGCTCTCTGGGAGTTCACAACAAACGCTCTCCCTTGCACAACCGGTTTTGACTTTTCTGGGACGGCTTTTGGTGCCTCCATCCTAGCTGAATTTGTCTTCGGTAAACGACAAAATCGGGCTAAATGACCTTCTCTTCCACAATTATAACATGCTTTGGACGGCATCGCGCAGTTTGGACTGATGTGCCCCTCCCCTCCGCATTTGAAACATATGATAGGTGGTCGTTCTCCTTCCTTAACGACAGGTGCTGGTGCTGACGTCTTTCCATCATTGTTGAATCTCCTCTTCTTGAAATGTCCATTCTTATTGTTTTGGCCCTGATTACCACCGAAGTGGTTACCATTTCTGGCCTGTTGATTCCCTCCACGCTTGTTGTCACCGCTTCGATGACTGCTCTCACTGGTATTATCATTTTGCCGGCTGCTCTCTTTTGGTTGCGTTGTCTCGTTATCGCGCTCCACCAACTGAGCCCTATTTACAACATCTGAATACAAACACAGTTTATGAGAAACAAGATGTTGACGTATCTCCGGCTTCAAACCTCTTAAAAACATCCGCGTCATTCTTTCTTCATTATCCACCAGGTGGGACGCAAACCGGGATAACTCCGCAAATTTTGCCTCGTACTGCGACACGGTCATATTATTCTGCTCCAATTTGATGAACTCCACCTCCTTCATGTGACGAATACTCTCGGGAAAGTATTTGTCGTTAAACAGCTCTTGGAACTTCTCCCAAGACATCTTCAGTGCGGCAGGTTGAGTACGCTTTATCGATTCCCACCAGTAATCTGCCTCTCCTCGCAACATAAAGGCGGCAAAGGGAACCTTTTGCTCCTCGGAGCAACCCAAGACATCAAATATCTTGGTGATCTGCTTTATCCATGTTTCAGCTACAAGTGGTTTGGGTTCTCCCTTAAACTCCGGTGGTCCCAGCTCCTTAAACTGTTTAGCGGTGACCGCCAGAGAGTTTCCAGTATTTCCACCTACGTTGTGGACAGGAGCCGCTTTCACCTGTTGTTGCATGAATTGCATAAAGCCTCTGAACATTTGATCATTCATCATTTGGTCAGTGTTGTTGTTTGCATGAGGATTGACACCTTCCTGATGCACATTATCCTGATTATTGATATGTGGTGAATCAACAGTCGTCTGTGCTCCATTGCTATTCTCAACATTCTCAGATGCCATTTTCAGATACTGCCACAAAATAAAAATTAATTGATATGTCATATATTATCCTTATATTATGACCGACCAATTAAATACCATGCAAATAAACTTAGGTATGTCATACTAGCGAAGGAATTCCCCGTCTCTCCCCTCCTAGTTCTATTCTCACATCTTAGCCAGGGATCATATCCCTAAGCTCTGATACCAACTGTGACGCCCCCAAAATTAGGTATACATCACCCATCTTGGGTCGTCAGATACATAGTACAGAATACAAATACAACTTAATAATACAACTGTCGTGTACAATACGACAAAACATAAACTGTGAGTTTGAATACAAATATTATCTTCTAGAGAGTATTCATACTCAAAAGGAGTCCTCATTACATTTATTAACACACCATTACATAGAATAGTGAGGACTACTAACTAATACTATCTTCGGACCATCACTCCGTTCCCCGACTTGCCCCAGCTACGTTCTCATTTCCTGAAGAGAACAGTGAAAGAAAGGGTGAGCTCAACTAGCCCAGTAAGAAATATTATGACTAAGATAATGCAGAATAAATTATCATTAGCCTTCAACAATGTTAAACTGATAAAATATAATAGACATCAAGTTTAACTGTAGCGGAACAAGCAATCCATTAAAAGAGTCAAGTAGAAAATAAACTCTACTATCTTTTATGATTTAAAAAGTTTTTCAACACTGTGATCGCTGAGACTCAGCTTAATAAAATAATCCACATCATCGAATCACCCCTGCACTACGGCCAAGGATATTCGTGTATTCATTAATGGTCATGATCATGCCAACAACTGTCCATCAATGCACTACGGGCCAATGAGGACTTTTACCACATCATTTGTAACATTACGGTCATGATTATACCGAATAATCCCTGGTCATAATCATACCAAGTCCATCTATGCACTACAGGCCACAGATGACTTTCAACATTTTATAAACATGAGGATGATGACAATGATATAAGAATTCAATAAAACAAGTTCAAGAATTAATTTATCCAGGAATGTCCAAATTGTCAACATGATACTGCATTGTGGAGTAAAATTCAAGAATGCTTAGAAGAATATTTTCTTGAAAAGATACTGGATGAAACGCAACTATCAAGGATATTCCACAAATTTCATGGAGTATAGAAGTCAAAACTTAACCAACTGAGTACAATAAAGAATGGAATAACAAAAGAAATCACCATGCATGCGATAGACCGCACAGACAGGTTATTCCAATAGAATAATAAATAATGGAACCAGGTCCGGCGTAAACGCACAGACAGGATATTCCGACAGAATAATAAATAATGGAACCAGGTCCGGTGTAAAACACACAGACAGGATATTCCAACAGAATAATAATAAAACGGAACCAGGTCCGGTGTAAAACACACAGACAGGATGTTCCAACAGAATAATAAACGGAACCAGGTCCGGTGTAAAACACACAGACAGGATGTTCCAACAGAATAATAGAAGAATGTCACCAAGTATAGGGTAGACCGCGTATACTGGTTATTCCAACAGAATAATAACAAATGGAATAACAGAAGTTCTCTTCATGAATACAAAAGAATAATATCCCTTACCTTAAAAGAACTGGATATTGGAAAAGTGATGTAGCAGAATACTTTTATTCTCTCTCTCTTATTCTCTCTATACTTTCTCTCTCTATAGCTTGAATGAATTCGTGAAAAATAATGAAGCCCTAGGCCTCTATTTATAGAAAAACTGAGGGTGGCTCTTGGTCTTAACGAAGGGTCAAATGACTCTTGGTCTTAACGAAGGGTCAAATGACTCTTGGTAATATTGAAGGGACAACTACTATTGACGAAAGTAATTACTATTGACCAAGGTAAATACTATTGACGAAGGTAATTACTATTGACCAAGGTAAATACTATTGACCAAGGTAAATACTATTGACGAAGGTAATTACTATTGACCAAGGTAAATACTATTGACGACGGTAATTACTATTGACGACGGTAATTACTATTGACGACGGTAATTACTATTGACGAAGAGACTCTTAGATGATGACATATGGCCCCCCATAAAATAACCAAACTTACCACAACGTCTCAATTATTGATTTAATATAACATATTATACAGACGATACTATGACAATAATTTAAGAGATATAATGCAGCAATTACTATAGCAATAATTGAGTATAGCTGAGTGACTTCTCACGTAAGCATCAATAATCAATACCGTGTGCTACTATGCAACCACGCGTATTACTGTACTTTTACTACCGAGTAGTTCAACAGTTTTAACGGTTTTAACGGTAACACCTCAGCCGTTACTTTTATAGAAAGATAATTCTGTCGTTTTCTCAATCCGACAATAATTCCGTTGTGGGGTCCACCAATGATTGTGCCGTCGTACGAATATTCCCCGACAAAAAGAATATTCTCCGACCAAACGAATATTTTATAACAACTTGCTTACTTTGCAAAATTTATAAATATTACCCACAACTATAACATTATATCAAATTAACTCCATAATATTTAAAAATGATATTTATAGAAAATTCATCTTTATTTATAAAAATTGGGGTCTTACATTAGTTATTTGTTTACTTATTAATATATCTTGTTAATTCTCTTAATTATAATATGATTTAATTTTATCAACATATAAATTAAATTCAATTAGTTTTAAGGTCCAAATTTTACCAAATTAATTTTTTCATCACATATTAATACTTATTAACCCATATAAAATAAATAACTAGTTTGACCCAATAAAAGACAAAGTCCAATTAAATGATTTAAAATATAAATTTAAATGTTATTTATTTATTTACTCTCTTTTTTTCCTGGATCGCGAATTTGTATTTACACCACGAATTTTTGGGTTACCTCTTTACTGGCGATCCGAATTTTCACCTTTGTGTTTAATATTTGGAAGTATTTAAAGATGAAGTCAAACTTTGGATATGAGTTGATAGTTATAATTCTTTTTCTAAAATCTCTCAAACTCTACCATTTGATAGAAATCTGAAAATCTGTGACTTTTTGAATACCAAAATACTTTTATAGACTTTGTAAAAATCTTAATTCAATACCACCTAATTTTTAAAGACATTAAAAAAGTTATAATTGAATATCAGTAAACTTTTATAAACTCTTTAAATGTCTTACTTGAATACAACCAAACTTTTAAAATCTTTAAAAGTCTTTAAAAATCTTAATTGAATACATCCCCTTATAGTAATATTTAAAAAACTTTTATTATCTTCATATTTTTATATAAATTAGGACAATGATATTTTTTCCCCATGATATCCCAAGAAGAAAGTCCAACTAGCTCGAAATTTCTTGTCTTTCTATAGTCTAGTCAATTAATGTTGGAAGCAGCCAATTTAGGTAGGTTACTTATTCTACGATATATAGTAGTATTCCATTAGTTAGGATATTGGTAGCAGCTTGTACACGGTAATTGGTAAGTTAATTATAATCACCGGCTTAATTGATCAATCTGTCCAACTTAATTTGCCACCATTCTAGAGAAGTTAACCCTAAATATGATGACCAAGACTAACACAATGTCTCTGCTTGATTTGAGCCGTCGCTCGCATGCCATGTGCACTAGCTAGGCTCGTAACACCAAGGTATATACTGTCATATATCTAATAAACTTAAGAATATATTTTGATTATAAATATTATCAATTTGACTGTAAAGAGTCAATTAAGATAAATAAAATTAGCCAATTAATATTGTCAATTTGACTATATATATATATATATATATATATATATATATATATATATATATATATATATATATATATATATATATATATATATATATATATATGGTGCATTTAAGGTATGTACCATGCATAACCTAGCATTACTCTACTTTTTGAGAAGGAAAGAAACACTTATCAACATGTTCGTGTGGTACGTCGTCCGGTAGTATCAGCATTCGTACTTGCTTACCAGGTAATTATTATATCAAGCAGGAGCTACGTCTTACTTAACCACACTAATCAAATCGCATAGAACTGCATTGAATCAAAGGGAAAACAAAATTAAGAAAAATAAAAGGAATTAACTAGATTAAGAAAAAGAAAATGATGATCATACATTCAGAAGCTTAGGGAAGGTAAAGAGCGGAAAGGAGATTAAATTATCGTATTAATAATTTAATTAATTGTAAAACAAAAGTGCGATGAAAGATATAAATAGAATGATGCGTAATTTTGTGAGTGTTAAGGATAAATGTGACCTTAATTAGTTCAGCAGTGGATGAATAGGAAAAGACAAACCATATGGAATTCCGTACAACCTATTAGGTCAGGGATCAAATTTGAAATAAACAAATTCCAGAAAAAAAAAATAAAAATATAGTAAAATAAATTACAAAACAAAATAATGTTCAAATATTATTTTTAGTAACTGTGGGCAAGGAAATCGTACCTTGCTAGGGTTAGGGTTTCGTGTTGGCTGAGGAGGAGAGAAATCCACGAAGAGCACGGAATTGATTGGTTGATTGAAGAGGGGAGAACGACAGGTGGACGATTACTCCAACGACGCGTGACAGAACCCCTAGAATCCGGGAACCGTGTTAGGGTAACAGGGATTCCAAGAGCCTTCTTGAGTCCCTCGAGTTGAGAGAATGTTCAAACCCCTTTCTAGTGCTTTTAGGTGGAATCTCCGAGCCTTTAAGTCACCAAAAAGGGTCCTTTTAATCTTCTGAGAGTCCAAGCCTTCAGTCTGAAGAGAAGTCCCTTTCTAAATGGAATGGAAGGGGTATTTATAGGGTATTCTGGAAAGTAGTCATGTGCAAGGCACATGCCTTCAGGGAAATTTCAGAAATACCCTTTAGTTCTTAGAATAATGCCCCTATTGCCCTGTCCTTCTAGCCACCAATCCAATCTCTCAATCAATTCCCAAAATGAGCCACCTCCACGAGTCTTCCGCCTCGGGACACGTGGAGGCTTCTCCCGGTCTAGCACATTTATTTCTGACTTTTTCATCTTCATTCCATTAGGTTATGCGAACCCTAACTTGCACATTTAATGAGGTCGTGGAACCCTAATTGTGCACTTAATTTAATTAGGTCATGTGAACCCTAATTTTGCACATGGGCCCACAATAACATTTTTCGAAACTTCATTACTTAAAATTGGTGTATGATAGTCTCATTTTTATTAGTTACAAAAATTCACAAAGCAATTACAAAAGACCTCAAAACAATTTCTAAATTTGTATAATTATAAATTTAAAAAATACAACATATCGAATTTTCTCTAAAGTCGAACTAGTGGTAAGAATTAGGTCTAGCCGCTAGACGAGAAACAGAGAGAAAGAATATTATAGTGAAAGGGAGTATATGATATGAACTTTGCGGGTAACGAAATCGTACATTGTTAGCTAGAATTAGGGTTTCGTGTTGGCTGAGGATGAGAGAAATCCACGAAAATTACGAAATTAATTGATGAATTAAAGATGAGAGAAGAATGGGTGAGCAAATACTCCAATAACACGTAACAGAACTCTTAGGATCCGAGAGTCTTCTTAGGGTATCAAGCTCCAGAGAGCCTCCTTGAGTGTCTGAGGTTGAGAGAGAATCTTTCAGTCTCCAATCTTTCAAAAGTCCCTTCTTCATAGAATGGAATGAGTATTTATAGAGTTTCTTAGAAAGTTGTCACGTGCCAGACACGTGACCTCAGAGAAATTTCATAAATACCCTTAGTCACCAGAGTAATGTCCAGATCATTCTGTCCTTAGCTACCAATTCAATCCCTCAATCAATTCTCAAAATGAGTTGCCTCCATAAGCCTTCGCACTTGGAACTCATTGAGGCTCCTCCTTGATCTCATACTTCAAAGCCATTGTTGCTCAAACCATACTTTCCTGCTCTTCCTTCTTTATTTGAGAATCTCGTCGTCGGAAAACCTCAGCGCAAGACACAAGAAGACGTGCCCTAGGCGGCCGAACCTTAGGTTTGAGCTTCCTTCGGTTCTTTTCGTTCATTTCAGCCCTTCTTGGTCGGTTTTCATTCTTTTCTCATGATTCTTGGTCCTGTAAGAAACTCTTCTTGTCATGGAAAATCTAAGGCTAATCATTTCTTGGATTTTCACAAGATTTTAGTTTCTTTCTGTAGTTCGGGCTCATTGTTTCTATCATTGCATCGATCAAAATCCTTCTGGCACGCAAATCGAGAAAATGAGATAGCGCGCCCTAAGGGGCTGAACCCTAAGAGGTACATTGGCTTTCTTTTGTTAAACTTTTGTCTATTTTCCTTATTTTGTTCCGATAGATCCAACCAAATTCTGTCGGGGAAGAGAATTAATGATTTATCTTTTCTTTAAGAATGAGTCATCTTGGAGTGGTTTAACCCTAGGGTGGTCGAATCCTAGACGGCCAAAACCCTTGGATTTTTTCCTTTTTTTCTCATTTAATGTTTCGTTCATTAATTGGGGTCTTGTTCATTCATTTCTGTCTTTTTTGTCATTCATTTAATTATAGTGTAAATCCTAATTTGTGCATTTAATTCAATTAGGTCATGTGAACCCTAATTTGCACTTGGACCCATAGACTTTGAAAAAGTTAATACTACCTCCATTCCAAAATTAAATATATATTTTGACCTTTTAAAGTCAATTCGCGAAATCCTAAACTCAAATTGATATAAGTTTGTTCAAATTTTGTAAACTGCAAAGATAATAATTAGTAGTGTTTTATAGTTAGTTTACAATTATTATATTTGATGTATTAAAACTAAATAACATCATATTAATTTTGAATTTTAAGATTTCGCGAATTGACTTTAAAATGTCAAAATGTATCTATCTCTAATTTTGGAATGGAGATGGTATTTTTCAATCTAAATTTAATTTTTTTATTAAACACCCTAAAATTTTACTCTCTTTCTTTTTGACCCCTAAAAATTCAGTGGGGTCAGTTGACCTCATTGCCCTTAGGCTAGATCCGCCCATGTTTGAAACAAAAATTCATTTTGTAGGTATTAAAAGGATATATTCATATTCGAAAATCTTGAAATTGGAATTAATCAAATTCGCAGCAAATTAAGAGCAATTTGGTGCCATATATGACACTACTCAAAGGCTCAAATTTAGGTAATTTTGAATTGATTTCTGCTTATTTCAGGTAGAAACCAATAAGCATATATATACTTGTATCCAGTTAAGTTGCATCACTTCATAATTGCATCATGTATCACAATGTATATTGAAAATTTTATCCCAAAATTAAGCTAGCTCTGTCAAAGAGGGTTTGCATGCATTATTATTAGAATTAATCAAAGGAATCAGCCATGGATTTGTGAAGATAATAAATGACGAAGAAACTAATTGATACTTTTATTTAATGAGCTAGCTAGCTAGTCTTTCTTAAATAAACTGAGAATAACAGACTCCACAAGTTTCAAAAAACTATATATGAATATATCATCACACACACACATATACTCTCTTCATCCCTATTTAAATATAGTAACCTTTTAGAGATAGACACAAGAATTAAGATAATGATTGGAAAGCATTAAATATAGTACTCAATTGTCTATAATACCCTTAAATCATTAATTTATCATAGCACAAGAGTTTAAAGTACCAAAAAAATAGGTAGAGTAATGAGGGGTAATTTTGGAAAAATTGTCATTAATTCTCCTAGATTTGAACAAACGTCAATTAATTAGGGAAATATATATATATATATATATATATATATATATATAGAGAGAGAGAGAGAGAGAGAGAGAGAGAGAGAGAGAGAGAGAGATGAAACATAACAAGAACAATGAATTAAGTAAACCCCACTAGCTATATAAACATATTTCAAGGTCTAGTAAAAGTGGTACCATAATTGGGTAAATGATCAAGCATGGTTCTGTTTCCAATGATCAATTCATGACTCGGACCATGATCAGCTTCCGGTTCCATCCCTAACAGAACTTGTGTACCATGTAACGTTTGATTAGGAATATCATTAACAATATTCATTTGAGAATTAGACCACATCACCATTTTTTCACCAGGCAATGGTGGCAACTCATAGTTACTAATAATATCATTAGTACCATTCATAATATTCTTCTGCTTGTCATGATCACCAATCGATTCGTCCATCTCACATATATATAACAAATCTTTAGAATTATGAATATCTAACGACCAATCCAATAGATCAGTTGTACATTCGTTACCACAATTTTCCCGTAACAACCTACTCCCAAAATCCACACCAACATTCGAAAACTCAAACCCTATATGGTTTGAATTATACAATATTGAGGGCATTTCCAGTTGCTTAGTCTCGTCGAGCCGAGGCTGTTGGTTTAAAAAGTTGGCATAAACTACTGCAAGATCAATATTAGAGGCAGGATTAGTACTTGACTCGGCCATGGAATAATTACCATCCGCGGCGCCTCGGGAATTGCCATAAACGGAATTATCTCGAGAGGAGAGGCCATGCCTTGTTATACGTCGTCGGGTTTTTCTACCACCACCGCCAACCGGAACATTCCGAAAGGAGCCGCCTTTAGTCCAGTACCTTCTACAACCTTTGCAAAAATACCTAGGTTGTGTCAAGCTGTAATTGTTGTAGTAACAAAATTTTGTGATTGATGAGCCGCAACGAGGACAAATTGGCGAAATTTCGACGTAGGGCTTCCATCCTCTTTCCATTAGACTGAAATTAATCTCTCTCTCTTCCTCTCTTCCTCTCTCTCTCTATATATAAATTACAGGCTGGTGATACATATATTATAAATCTCCAATAGTAGTCTTTTATTAATATATATATATATATATATATATATATATGATGAATTATTATTGGAAATTGGAAATGCAGGTGTATGAGATTACATGCATGTGTGGGTGGGTTCCGGCACCGTGAAGGGCGGTGGAGGAGTCCGGTAAGTAGTGTCCCCGGGATGTCGGTGTTTGTTACACATGGCATGATGGTATTGGCAATAGAGGGAGCAAATGCCTTGAAGGGAAAAATTAGTTTGCTTTCAGGAAGAAACAGGTTTCATTATTAAAATAATTACTACTATATATATACACTTGATTTTAATGACGGATCAATCATATCATATTACATGATCTTCTTATTCATACATAATCTGAGTAAAGTAATTTTTTGCATTACTCTCATACTGATATTTCTAGCAAATTATAAGAAGAAATCGATCGCATGAAGATAAAATGGATGTAAGTAAATTAAAGCTGGAAAATGATAAATAACTAGCTAGATAAAAATTGTCCAATCGATTTTTCCAAACAAAGCATTCGTAAATTATATCGTACAACTTCTCATGTAATATTGACACTAGCACAAATGATCAAAAGGAAAAGAATACCACTAAAATCCTAGTTAATATATATATATATATATATATATATATATATATATATATATATATATATATATATATATCTTTTCCGAGGTTAGTTGGGATGTGTTTAATTTTGATCAACCGGATATATATATAGTGAACAAACAGTCTAAGGTGGTGTTTGATAAAATTGAGTGTTAAGACCTGAACAGTTTAGACGTCTGAATAATATAGAACATCTGAATACAATTGTGTCTGAATAAAAAAATGATGTTTGATAATTAACTTTTTCAAAATGTCTGAATAACAGTATTTTACCATTTTAACCCTCTGAACAGTTTAAACAAAACATGTTTGATAATCAGAAGCTCTGAATAGTATTTTAAATACATATTTATAATATTTTGACCACAATATGATAAAATAAAAATAAAAAGCGTACAAACCAAATATGTGGGACATAAATAAATTTTTGTACATAAATGGTAAATGGAAAAACAAATGCCCCGAGGATTACAAACAAAAATGTGGGACAAATTTCAACAATTCTATAGAAGGGGGACCATACACAGGGGCTCACTGTAGAAAACCTTTTGATCCCTGGGTCATCACTAGGAGGAATATGAGCAATAAACCAAATGAATTACAGAAGCTAAACCCAACGCATGTTTATAAGCAGTTCCAAGCACAAACAAAATGGGATTTCCAAGCTACAAGTACATTACTGAATCATGAAGCTATCACAAACGGGTAGAGCTTCTTCCTATACCAAGACCCAATCGGTAAAGTTGCTGCATCCAGGTTTTATTTTTTTTAAAAATTGCACAAATTCTGAGATGTAGATGTGATTTGGTTTTTATTTATCTTCATTGTGAGCAGTCATGGCGTTGTTTTACAGCTATAGCTTTGGATCGGTTCATAGAGCCCGGAGCTTTCCATTAATTGATCTTCGCCGGAATCTATGGAGCTTTATCACCGGCGACTTGGTGGGCTGCAAGAACAGAGGAGAGAAGAAGAAAAATGAGATAATTTCTTTAAATTTGTGAGGGTATTCTTGTAATAAAGAGTTCAGATGTTCCTCTCTTTCATCCAGACTTGATTCCATGTCTTACCGAAATAGAGGCTTACAGATGCTACAAATTTTTTATCAAACAATTATTTGGGTCTGAACAAAAAAGATGAAGAGTTTTCAGATGTAATAAGTGGTAAACAAACACCGGCTAAGAGAGTTATATTTATTTATTTTAACTATAGACAAACAGACAGAGGTGCCGTTTATACACAATCATAACATCTGTAAGAGCCAAGTGGAGGGAGTATAATTCAATTAAATAGAGCCTAGCTTTCTGCATGTATCGTGCAGACGTGCAAATGTTTGCTTAGAGTTAAGAGGTGGAATGTCTCTACCTAGCTGGCTACCAGTAGTACTAGTAAATATTACAACCTCCATCCCATAATAACTGTCGTTTTAGAAGAAATTTTTTTTTCCAATTTATTTGTCGTTTACAACTTTCTAGGAGAAACAATTATTTACTTTCCTATATCACCCCTACCTTCTCTCATTGTCCCAAGAAATTTTTCTCTTGTATTAATAATTTTCAACTTCCCATAAAGGGGTAGTGATGAAATTTCACACAAATTTTAATTAATAAATGATAGCACTAAATGACTTTCTTAATTCATGTACATCAAGCTAAAGCGACAGTTATTATGGGATGGAGGGAGTAGTAGTATAGGATTTTGAAAGAAATAAGCGAAAGGTGTCTTGGATCGTGAGCTTCTTGGATCATGAGCAACTTCAAATTATGTTTTCATGGGATCATGGGATACCTTTCTTAATTAGTACACTTATAATCCAAGATTCATAGTATCTCGTTAAATTAATTATCCCAAAAATATACTCCAATAATCACACACGCATATATATATATATATATATATATATATATATATATATATATATATATATATATATATATATATATATATCGAAATGCTACATTGCTACTCAACCGACCTAAAACAATTCAACTGCCAAATCAATTAAATCAGTTAAATATGTAGAATAAATAAACTGAGAATATATATATATATATATATATATATATATGCACTGGAAAGAAATCACCAAAAATGGTGGGCAAGTGAAGAACGCCCATGGCATGGCACGGCATGGTCTGGTCAAAGCAGAAGGCCGAGTAACGAATCAGAAAGAGGGTTGGTGATTTAAATTCTTATTATTATTATGTTGGGTGTTTCACCGTACCAGTGGCTTGGGAACATACTAAAACACATCTTACAGGTATTCTCTTCTTCTGCTTGTTTTTTCCACTTCTATATATATATATATATATATATATATATATATATATATATATATATATATATATATATATATATATATATATACGGAGCCGTTCTAAAGCGGACCAAATAAGAGGACCAAAGAACTGACCAAGACAAAAAAATACACGGGTTGGATTTAACCCGGAAAAACACGCGGGTTAAACCTGACCCGCGTGTTTTTTTGCCTTGGTTCATTCTTTGGTCCGCTTTAGAACGGCTCTATATATATATATATATATATATATATATATATATATATATATATATATATATATATATATAGACTCTCGATGGTACGGATTTTTTTTTTTTTGGTTTTTTTTTAAAACAGCTAAAAAAAAGTTTAATATTTTATGGAACTGTATTTTAGTCTGTACAGACCTGTTTTGTTATATGTATCCAAATCACATCCAAAACACTGTATTATGAAAAAATTCCAGTTCCATAAAATATTAAACTTTTTTTTAGTTGTTTTAAAAAAAAACAAAAAAAATTCCGTATTTTAATAAAATCCGGGAGTCCGGACTGGATCGGCTCTCTCTCTCTCTCTCTATATTTTAATCTTTTTTAAGCTTCTTGAAACCATATACCCGCAGTTGAATCAAATTAGGCTAATTAATGAGGCAACTCAAGGAAGAAAGGAGGGCCAAAAGAAAATGAAGAAGCACCATGTTAATTACAATTCCATGCTAAAATATACAGTGCAACAATTAGTATACAACACATGATCAATACAGGAAAGAATGATCCCAAAAATGGTTCCTCCGGCATCAAATTTGCCTGGAAGCTAATTGTATTGATATGTAGTTTATAGGGTGAAGGTACAATCCATAATGGATTTAGGCAAATGTAGGTTGTCTGGCTCCAAATTATACCGCTATAGCTGGCCCAGTCTTTCCTGTTAAAACACAAGGGAAACACAAATCTTGAGAATTATGATCTCAAAAGCTCGAGACATGAAGTGAAAATAGACTAATAAAACAGAAAAAATTGTTATTCACCACAATGCACAAACAAGAATCCAACTAGAAAGATGCCCGACCATAAAGTAGATCTAAATAGTCCCCTCAGCCACAATATGTCAATTGAACAAAATGATATATAATGATGGGAGTCAAAAATAAGAAACCCTTCAAAAGACCGGTAAGAATAAAATTAATGCTAATGCATATAGAGCACTGAGTTGTTAGTGTGCTAGTGGTTTTGTTTAGTGTCCATAACTAACATTTTTCATGGATCATTTTATATATATATATATATATATATATATATATATATATATATATATATATATATAAGAGAGATATAAATAGAGAGAGATGCAAAACCTGAAGCATCTGCATCAGCTTAGGATGCTGCTCCAGAAGTTGGCAAAGCTTATCTCGGTCGTTCAGTAAAGACTGCCAGAAAGGAAGAATAATAAATTTCTAATGAAGAATAGAAGCCCTTGTAAGAAGCGACTAAGCAAAAAGTTTATAGAGTATGTATAGAACAAATACCTGAATAGCTTCCGGGGAACTAAAATAGTGTTGTAATGACATTCCAATGTCGTCTGGTGGTTGCGGTGTACCATGCCTTTGCTGAACCTGCTGCGGTTGAATATTTAACTCGCTGCTGTTACATTGTTTGTTGAAGGTTTTCTTGTTGCATGGCTGGGTAATACACATGAGCTGGGGAAACTTGGGGTGGTGGTACCATCTGCAACTGTTGTAATTGTAACTGTACAGGACTTTGCAGCAAAGGCACGCCTTGCTCTGTCTGAGGTGATGCTGGAATAGGCGGCCTAAGATGCTGTGGCGGCTGTGGAGGACGAGGGAGTTGGGGTCACTGTAATGGCTACAACGGTTGCAACTGAGGAAGATTCTGCGAGATACAAGATAAGTTATTGAACTACTTCCATATAGACTAATGGGTATTGAAGTGGGCCTACTGAAAATCAAGGGCGGGAGGATATGAACTTAGTATGGCCCCAGATGCTGAAAGGTTGTTCAATCGATTATCGCTGGAAGGTGCAACAGAGGTCTGCAAAAATTCAGTTGATCCAACACTAAACTGATTGTAAATCGAGGACTGAGAAGTAGAAGTTTTAAAAGGTTGTAAAGTAGAAGGGTTGACAGAATAAGAAGGTGGTGTAGGAGGAAGCGGTGGTTGAGGCCTAGAAGATCCACTAGGGGAAGAGATGGATGCCCGTGCATACTTGGAATCTGGCAAGGAATTGGAGGGTGCTAGGGGAGGTAGAACTGTTAGCTGATGCTGACATCCGGACCTGCAAATAGTAGAGTCAATTAATACAACAAATCAGATTACCTGGAGTAAAGCACCAGTATAGAACTTTAGAAACTGGACCATATTTAACGTACATGGAAGCCCGGGGGAAGGGGGGATGCACTTCTGCCATAGAATTTACAAATGGAGACGACTGACTGTGAATAGGTTCTGCAGTTTGAGATAGTACAGGTGAGATTGTAGGTGGAGGTGGCATTGGAGGTAAAGGTGGTTGACTCAACTGAAAATTCTGGTCATAAAATCCTTGAGAACCAATACTAACTTGTTGTAGATTATTTTTCGGATAGAAATTAGGGTTAGGCATCATAGAATTGATTGGCTGTACTGAAGGTCCAGAAGTCTTAGTATGCATCGAAGCAAAAAACCGAGAACTAATTGTTTTTGCAGTAGAGTCAAATCCAATAGAAGTAGTAACTGCTTCATTCTCTGCTTCCTCAGACTGCACAGAACAATTCTTATCTGACAAAATATTTGGTTCTCGAGCCAATGAGATATCTGGACATGAAACTGACATCCTTGAAGAAAACTCACTCTTATTATTTTCATCAACATCAGATGCTAAAGGTGTATCCAAGTGAGAAAACTGACTACTTTCATTTACATCACTCTCCGTCTCTGCAACAACGGGATGAGGAGAACTTTGCTCAACTATAACAGAAGCAGGTGTAAAGCATTCCTCAGTTCCAGATCATAGCTTATTTTTGTTAAGTGCAATTTCCATGTAATAATCACAGTTAGTCAATAGCTAGTATTTTAAATGACTCTTAGAGTATGCAAGGTTAGTTTAGTATTATCCTAGAATAGCTGAGGACTTGTTGGTCCTTTTCTGTCACAATTCTGTTAGGAAATCTGTTGCTAGGTGCGTGCATGCTTGGATATAAGGGTGTAAGCATTAGTGTATTGGTCATGCTTTTGGAAATGAAATTTCTTTCTCTATCTTTCTGATCTTCTCCCTCCTCCTCTCTGAGATCTCTTTCCTTATACATAATTCTCCATTCTTTGATCATAAAATTCATACATACACTAATTGATTTCCAGTGGTTACACTGAGATCATATAATTCCTTACAAACCCATCCACTCAGTTGCATACTCTGTTGGGCTGAGCTAATAGTAGCTCATTCCTTACAAATTGGTATCAGAGTAGGACAATCCTACTATGGCCACTAACAACCAACGCCTCAGTAATTTGGAGGAGCAGATAGGTAGCCTCAAAAATGATTTCGGTGCTCAAATGAATGAACTCAAGCAGGATATTGATGTGAAGATGGACCAGATACTGCAGCAGATGATGAAAGGTTTTGAAGCCTTGTTAACACTCAGGATGCCGGTTGAACAGAATCGAACAGGTAATCACAATGATCCCATGGGTTCAATATTGGGTTCTATGAATAGTGGAGGTAATAATGGACATGATGACAATAGCAATAGCTGTGGCAATAGCAGTAATATCTTTAAATCTATCATATTTGAGTTCCCTAAATTTGATGGATCTAATCCTAGATCTTGGATTAGAAGGTGTAACAAATTGTTTGCACATCATGTTGTGGATGAGGAACAGAAATTGTATCTAGCTACCATGAATTTGGAGGGTGAGTGTGACAACCCCAAAACAGGTCCATTCCATCCAACCTATTCTGAGCCGCCAGATACATGGTA
This sequence comes from Panax notoginseng, assembly GCA_016801055.1. Classification (NCBI taxonomy): domain Eukaryota; kingdom Viridiplantae; phylum Streptophyta; class Magnoliopsida; order Apiales; family Araliaceae; genus Panax; species Panax notoginseng. The sequence continues at coordinate 160,103,766 of CM029012.1, read as the reverse complement.
CAGAAAATAACTACAACTTTATTACAACAATTGTCGTGCAAAATACAACAACACATATGCTGTGAGTTTGGATACAAATATATACCAAATGTGACTCATGTCCAAATCGTGGACAGCACCTCACAATGATACCTTACATAAAGGTATAGTCAAAAACTGTTTTAGAAATTAGAATCTTTGGGAAGTGCTCAAGGAAACCTTCATACATGGGAGGCCATGCGTCTAGGTTATGATAGATATCATATGGCCACAGAATTATCCTTGGTTTACCCAATAGACCCCAAAGAAAAACGAGAAGATTACTATCATATTCTTCCCAATGGTGAGTCTTCTCTTGACATATCATTATCTCTACTGTCTCTAATTGAGAATGATACTTCAAACAAACACCAAGATTATATAGGTAGTGCTCGTATATATACTCAGCAAGTGGATGAGCACATCCCTGTCTTATGATGACACGAGGTTGTATGTCGTTAAACATCTTGTATGATAGTGGCAAACCACCCTTCTAACATTGGGTACACCTTACCCTATTGGATTCACCAAATAAAACTACTAAATAAACTTTTTTATACTGCTTCGGGAGAACATCCACAGCTAGAGACCACCGTTCTATTTTCCCGTTACCCTCGCTCGACCCAGCTACACTCTTATTACCTGAAAGGAATTGTGAAGCAAAAGTGATGAGTATGAAATATGCTATATTTTTATTCCTTAATACTTAATCTTTTGTATTTATTTTGTGCCTAAATAAACTCATTATTCTTATATTTTTATTTTAGGTACAATTGAAGGGGTTTCATGATTTTAAAAATAAATTGGAGGATGTTTACGGGATTCCTAACAAATCAAGGATTCAACAATTAGTATCATAAATGGATTTGGATTCACACGGCAATGAGTTTAAGCACATGGCAATTGTGGAATTTATTTCCAATTTCAATTCTGAATTTTGGATTCTAGAAGATTAATTTTTACAATTCTATTGTAATTAGGATTTCTTTTAGACTAAGATTTATTTTCAAATTGAATTCTATTTCTTTATGGAAATTAGGGTAATTTGTAATTCTTTTTAGGGTTTGGATTTCTACTTCCTATAGGATTTAGGACTTTGTCTAGCACTATAAATAGAGGATGCTAGTCATGATTTTATTCATTCAATAATCAACTATCATCTATTGGAGTGCAGACTCAAGAGCATGTCAGGCTAGTTCTTTTTATTCAGTTCTAAAGGGAGGTGAATCCTTGTTACAAGTAATTGATTAATTGAGTATTATTATTTATTTCTTCTTGTGTGAAATTTCTTTTGATAATCTGTTTTCATTGATTGCATGTTAATTGATTTAATTAATTTAATATGGCCAATTGAATTAGTTTGATCATTATCATATGCTAGATTAAGATTGGTATTACATGTAATTGATAGCTGTCTTTATCATAAGTAGCAACTTAGTAATAATAATTGTGGACAAGCTTTTGTTTATTACTAAGATTATCAGAAAACAAGTTAAACAAATCGAGCTTATGTGTTTGTTGCTTGGATTAGCCTAATTCTCTATTTCTTAATGCTTCTATCATATTAAATCTAGAGAGCTTGTTCTAGGTTGTATGCTAGTTAGAATCTGGTGGAGAGTTTGTTTCATATAGTGATAATCTACGGAGAGTTTCGGATAGCAGAGCTTATTGTTATCTAGGGCTAATAATTTCATTGAAGGAAAAATAATAATAACTTGATTAATTAATTATTGTACTTGGCGAAACTGAACTGCAGAACTGAAGTTTTTTACATATTTGGTTAATTTCATCATTAATTCTTGTTCTCTTAGTTTAAAAATAATTTTCAAAAACCCCCATCTTTATTTTCTGTTTAAATAGTAGAATAATTTTAAAACAACTTTACTCTCTGTGGGATCGATCCTTACTTGCTACTGTGCTAATTATTATAAATTATGAAGTGAAGGTGAGGTTAATTTAGGAGTATCAACGACAGCTCCCAAAAAGGGTGAGCATAACTAGCTCAGTAAAGAATATCATGACTAAAAATAATTAAATTATCAATAGCCTTCATCAATAATAAATCAGAGATTTAGAACATATGATAAATGATAAAAATTTCAACCATAGTTGCAGCGGAACGAGCAATCCATTAGAAGAGTCAAATAGACTATAAAGTCTATTATCTTCTCCATGTTAAAAATCCACCAACAATGTTTTATCCCTGTAACATCAATCAACAGTTCCTTTCCACAATCATATGAATAACTCATAATCATAATTGTGATTCTAAATTTTTCTTCGCACCTAGGACGAAGAATATTTTCATCACCTGTCTTTACCTGAAACATCAAAGATCATGGTTATACCAAATCACAGTTCCTATTCATAATCATACTAATAAATCCATATTTGCACTACGGCCAAAGATATTTAACAACAGTTCATCTTTGCACTACAGGCCAAAGATATTCATCAACAGACCATCTTTGCACTACAGGCCAAAGATATTCAACAACAGTTCATTTTTGCACTACAGGCCAAAGATATTCATCAACAATTCATCTTTGCACTACAGGCCAAAGATATTCCTCAACAGTTCATATTTGCACTACAGGCCAAATATATTCATCAACAGTTCATATTTGCACTACAGGCCAAATATATTAATATCTCAAAGAAATATATAATCATTTCAGAATTTATATAAATAATAATTATAACCATGTTGATCATTTCACCTTTGCACTTAAGCTAAAGATATTCAATTATAAATTCAATGGTCATGATCATACCAGTCAACAATTCAACTTTGCACTACTGGCCAAAGAAAACCCATAGTCATGATCATACCAATAATTTATCCATCTTTACACTCAAGCGAAAGAGAATTTCAACATCAAGGTTATAAAAATGTTATATATGATAATAAAAATAATATGATCAAAACATGGATTTAATTTCAAGAGCAATATTCATAAATCAACTATAATTTGGTTAGAAAAAGAAACCAATTTTATCGTGAATAGTAACTCGTGAATAGTAACTCATGAATAGTAACTCGTGAATAGTAACCCATGAATAGTAACCCCGATATGAAAAAGATAGAAATTCCATAATAATATACATACCAATATTTCGGTATAATGATATTGAAAGAATAATATTTCTTAAGCTTATAAATAATTTATTTAAATTGTTTACACTTTACTAATTAATACATTTAATCATCATAAAATGTCAACTCTTACAATTTCATCATCAATAACCAAAACCCTCATAAAAAATCTGCATATACCTCATATAGGATTCTCAAGCCATAAAATCCTATTTTCTAATTTTCTTTCTTCACAAAACATATTTAATTCATTTACTCATAACTAGACTATTTTCATGAAAAATACCAAATCAGTTCCAAAAATATTTCTTTTCTGAGATTTAGCATAATATAGTCCCATAGTGAACATATATTTTTCTCAGAATTTTTAAAAGTAATTTACTATTTTTCATATAGCCAAAACAGCCGAATATTTAGACATTTATCAAAAATTATACTTTTATCTAAAAATTCTAAAATTCACAGAGTATACTCCTATCATATACATGTACTCCCAATAAAAATTTCATCAATTTTGGAGTTAACCACAAGGAGTTATAAGCGGTTACTTTTAAAATAGTCTTTTCTCATAAAATTTATAACTCTTAATCTATACATCCAAAAATCACCATTTTTGGACACAATCAAGAAAACTCATCAAAATATCATTTCAAAATTTTTGAAGGTCAGAAAAATTACGAAACTGAAAAACATAACAACCCTTAAAATCCCTTACTATCCCTTACCTCAAAAGAGCAGTACTTCTGATCGGTATAAGGCTGAAGGAAACTTGCACTGATGAATAGAAACTCACAGAATATCTAAATACTCACAAAATACACTCAATAATCTAGAGGGAGAAAGAGAGAAAACTTATAAATTCTGGTGTGATTTTCAATTATAACTTAGCCCTCTATTTATAGGAAAATGTTAGCACGCCGAATCAGACTTAACCTGTAACCTGATGGCTTTACCTGCTACTATTCCCACCCACCACATTTGAATAAAAATCTCAGCACATTTCTTTACCAATCAAGAGTGGGGCCCACCAATTCTAAAATTTTCTACCAAAATGATTAGCTCCGAAAATTCAACAATTTCTGAACCAGTCATCTCGTAAAATTCATAACAAATCATACGTTCATTTTTAACGGTTCAAAATTTGTGGACATATACTCAACTTATATATGTATAACATATCCAAATATTACCACGATCCAACGGTCGGATTAAAAATTATAACTCTCGCAAAATATCTCAAAAATCCTAATTTGATTTTCAATACCTCCGTTCCGACAAAAATACAGATAAAACACCTCAACATTAACTCCTTCATTTTTAACCACAAAAATATATCCCTCATTTATATCCACATAAAATAAATATTTCCTTATCATATGAATCAATAATTAATTATTCACAAATAATATTACAGAATCACATTTATGACAACCAGGCCGTTCCTAGGAAAGAGTGGGCTTTCCAATAAGGATTTATTTTTACTGGAGCGCAATTAGATGACCAAACCTCTCCTTAGACAGAACTTTCTAGACATTGTCAATAATGCTATCTAATAATATTATTCAAATAATATGAATTATTGATCTGATAATGGGAAATACTGTACAGTGACAATTATTGAACAACAATAATATAAAATTTTAACGTAGCAATTATTGAATCAATAAAATAAAATATTGAACAGTAATTACTGTAACAATTATTGAGTAGTGCCTTCTTACGTAAGAATCAATAATTTCAAAAATACTATGCAATACCGTGTGCTACTGTGCAATAACGCGTATTACTGTATTTTAACTACCGGGTATTCCAACAGTGTTAACGGTAACAACTACGCCGTTATTTGTAAAAACTCAAATTTGTCGTTTTCTTCACCCGACAGTTATTCTGTTATGGGGCCCACAAATGGCTGCGCCGTCGTACGAATATTCCCCGACAGAAAGAATATTCCACGACCAAACGAATATTCCCCGACAACAATGAATATTTTATAACCACTTGTGAATTTTGAAAAAAAAAATCATATATCACACTTAACTTTAACATTTATCAATTTAACCATTTACTGAATAGTAATTATAAGAAAAATTGAATACTTTTATTTCATAAAATTCGGGGTCTTACAATCTCCCCTCCTTATGAAATTTCGTCCCCGAAATTTACGTACCTGGTATTTCGAAGAGTTGAGAATATCTTGCTTCCATTTCAGATTCTATCTCTCAGATCATCATGATTTCTCCATTGCTCATCTCCCATGATAACTTCATTTGGGTTCTTCATTTGTTGGGAAGTCATGACAACCGCCATCCCTCGAACTACTCGGCTTTAACTTGTCTGGAGCAGCATTTGGGGTCATCATTACCGTTGGAATATACCTTTCTACAAGACATGTTCCTCCCTCAACTGCCTCTTCGTACTCCTCATTCATGATCTGAATCATCAATCTTCGATCCATATCGGATTCAGGTTGACCACTATGTACAGAGTAATTCAAAAATCGATGTTGGGTTCTCCCAATTGCTTTCTAAAAAGATAAATTCATATTATCTATTTTAGCCTTCTTAGATCGAACATCTCTTTCCACAATATCCACGTGTCATGCGACTTTTGCCCATGCATCACTGATTCTCACTCGTTCAGTTTTTTCTTATTTCAGCTCATATTCCATTTTTATCATCTTATACTCTGCCAAAGAATGCTTCTGTTTAAGCATCACATATCGGGTAACACAAGCTTGAATTGTTGCATCCTTTTGTTCCACGACCGCCTGTCGTTCTTCTGCCTGCTCTTCTAACTAATGAATACGATTTTAAAATTCTACATTTTGATCATATAATACCTCTAATAAACTCTCCTCAGGTACTTCTTCTTCCTCTTCTTCCTCAGTCTCAGCTGTTACCTCTGCGATTATCTCGGGTGCAACTATCAATTCTTCACTCACCACATAGATATCTCTAATTCCTTCTTCGTCTGACATCACATTATCACGGTTAGTGATTAGAGGTATCCCCACAGTCTCATTCACTCCATTGTTAGCATTCTCAGCTGCCATTCTCAAATACTGCCATAAAACAAGGGTTAATTAAATAAATTAACATATCACATAATATCCCAATATTATGACTGACCAACAAATAAGCTTAGGTAGGACACACTAGTGAAGGATTTACTCATCTCTCCGCTCATAGTTGTATTCCCCGATCTCCGCCAGAGATCATATCCCTAAGCTCTGATACCAACTGTGACAACCCCAAAACAGGTCAATTCCATCCAACCTATTCTGAGTCGCCAAATACATGGTACAGAAAATAACTACAACTTTATTACAACAATTATCGTGCAAAATACAACAACAAATATGCTGTGAGTTTGGATACAAATATATACCAAATGTGACTCATGTCCCAATCGTGGACAGCACCTCACAATGATACCTTACATAAAGGTATAGTCAAAAACTGTTTTAGAAATTAGAATCTTTGGGAAGTGCTCAAGGAAACCTTCGTACATGGGAGGTCATGCGTCTAGTTTATGATAGATATCATATGGCCACAGAATTATCCTTGGTTGACCCAATAGACCCCAAAGAAAAACGAGAAGATTACTATCATATTCTTCCCAATGGTGAGTCTTCTCTTGACATATCATTATCTCTACTGTCTCTAATTGAGAATTATACTTCAAACAAACACCAAGATTATATAGGTAGTGCTCGTATATATACTAAGCAAGTGGATGAGCACATCCATGTCTTATGATGACACGAGGTTGTATATCGTTAGATATCTTGTATGATAGTGGCAAACCACCCTTCCAACGTTGGGTACACCTTACCCTATTGGATTCACCAACTAGAGACCACCGTTCTATTTTCCCGTTACCTTCGCTCGACCCAGCTACACTCTTATTACCTGAAAGGAATTGTGAAGCAAAAGGGTGAGCACAACTAGCTCAGTAAAGAATATCATGACTAAAGATAATTAAATTATCAATAGCCTTCATCAATAATAAATCAGAGATTTAGAACATATGGTAAATGATAAAAATTTCAACCATAGTTGCAGCGGAACGAGCAATCCATTAGAAGAGTCAAATAGACTATAAAGTCTATTATCTTCTCCATGTTAAAAATTCACCAACAATGTTTTATCCCTATAACATCAATCAATAGTTCCTTTCCACAATCATATGAATAACTCATAATCATAATTGTGATTCTAAATTTTTCTTCGCACCCAGGACGAAGAATATTTTCATCACATGTCTTTACCTGAAACATCAAAGATCATGGTTATACCAAATCACAGTTCCTATTCATAATCATACTAATAAATCCATCTTTGCACTACGGCCAAAGATATTCAACAACAGTTCATCTTTGCACTACAGGCCAAAGATATTCATCAACAGACCATCTTTGCACTACAGGCCAAAGATATTCAACAACAGTTCATTTTTGCACTACAGGCCAAAGATATTCATCAACAATTCATCTTTGCACTACAGGCCAAAGATATTCCTCAACAGTTCATATTTGCACTACAGGCCAAATATATTCATCAACAGTTCATATTTGCACTACAGGCCAAATATATTAATATCTCAAAGAAATATATAATCATTTCAGAATTTATATAAACAATAATTATAACCATGTTGATCATTTCACCTTTGCACTTAAGCTAAAGATATTCAATTATAAATTCAATGGTCATGATCATACCAGTCAACAATTCAACTTTGCACTACTGGCCAAAGAGAACCCATAGTCATGATCATACCAATAATTTATCCATCTTTACACTCAAGCGAAAGAGAATTTCAACATCAAGGTTATAAAAATGTTATATATGATAATAAAAATAATATGATCAAAACATGGATTTAATTTCAAGAGCAATATTCATAAATCAACTATAATTTGGTTAGAAAAAGAAACCAATTTTGTCGTGAATAGTAACTCGTGAATAGTAACCCATGAATAGTAATCCCGACATGAAAAAAGTAGAAATTCTATAATAATATACATACCAATATTTCAGTATAATGATATTGAAAGAATAATATTTCTTAAGCTTATAAACAATTTATTTAAATTGTTTACACTTTACTAATTAATGTATTTAATCATCATAAAATGCCAACTCTTATAATTTCATCATCAATAACCAAAACCCTCATCAAAAATCTGCATATAACTCATATAGGATTCTCAAGCCATAAAGTCCTATTTTTCAATTTTCTTTCTTCACAAAACATATTTAATTCATTTACTCATAACTAGACCATTTTCATAAAAAATACCAAATCAGTTCCAAAAATATTTCTTTTCTGAGATTTAGCATAATATAGTCACATAGTGAACATATATTTTTCTCAAAATTTTTAAAAGTCATTTACTATTTTTCATATGGTCAAAATAGTCGAATATTTAGACATTTATCAAAAATTGTACTTTTATCTAAAAATTCTGAAATTCACAGAGTATACTCCTATCATATACATGTACTCCCAATAAAAATTTTATCAATTTTGGAGTTAACCACAAGGAGTTATAAGCGGTTACTTTTAAAATAGTCTTTTCTCATAAAATTTATAACTCTTAATCTATACATCCAAAAATCACCATTTTTGGACACAATCAAGAAAACTCATCAAAATATCATTTCAAAAATTTTTAAAATTTTTGAAGGTCAGAAAAATTACGAAACTGAAAAACATATCAACCCTTAAAATCCCTTACTATCTCTTACCTCAAAAGAGCAGTACTTCTGATCGGTATAAGGCTGAAGGAAACTTGCACTGATGAATAGAAACCCACAGAATATCTAAATACTCACAAAATACACTCAATAATCTAGAGAGATAAAGAGAGAAAACTTATGAATTCTGGTGTGATTTTCAAATCTAACTTAGCCCTATAGGAAAATGTTAGCACGCCGAATCAGACTTAACCTGTAACTTGATGACTTTACCTGCTACTATTCCCACCCACCATATTTGAATAAAAATCTCAGCACATTTCTTCACTAACCAAGAGTGGGGCCCACCAATTCTAGAATTTTCTACCAAAATAATTAGATCCGAAAATTCAACAATTTCTGAACCAGTTATCTCGTAAAATTCATAACAAATCATACGTTCATTTTTAACGGTTCAAAATTTGTGGACATATACTCAACTTATATATGTATAACATATCCAAATATTACCACGGTCCAACGGTCGGATTAAAAATTATAACCCTCGCAAAATATCTCAAAAACCCTAATTTGATTTTCAATACCTCCGTTCCGACAAAAATACAGATAAAACACCTCAACATTAACTCCTTCATTTTTAACCACAAAAATATATCCCTCATTTATATCCACATAAAATAAATATTTCCTTATCATATGAATCAATAATTAATTATTCACAAATAATATTACAGAATCACATTTATGACAACCAGGCTGTTCCCAGGAAAGAGGGGGCTTTCCAATAAGGATTTCTTCTTACTGGCGCTTAATTAGATGACCAAACCTCTCCTTAGACATAACTTTTTAGACATTGCCAATAATGCTATCTAATAATATTATTCAAATAATATGAATTATTGATCTGATAATGAAAAATACTGTGCAGTGACAATTATTGAACAACAATAATATAAAATTTCAACGTAGCAATTATTGAATTAATAAAATAAAATATTGAACAGTAATTACTGTAACAATTATTGAGTAGTGCCTTCTTACGTAAGAATCAATAATTTTAAAAATACTATGCAATACCGTGTGCTACTGTGCAATAACGCGTATTACTGTATTTTAACCACCGGGTATTCCAACAGTGTTAACGGTAACAACTACGCCGTTATTTGTAAAAACTCAAATTTATCGTTTTCTTCACCCGACAATTATTTTGTTATGGGGCCCACAAATGGTTGCGCCGCCGTACGAATATTTCCCGACAAAAAGAATATTTCACGACCAAACGAATATTCCCCGACAACAATGAATATTTTATAACCACTTGTGTATTTTGAAAAAAAATTCATATATCACCCTTAACTTTAACATTTATCAATTTAACCATTTACTGAATAGTAATTATAAGAAAAATTGAATACTTTTATTTCATAAAATTCGGGGTCTTACAGTGAGGCTGAGGAATGGTATGCAGGATTTGTTTCTGAAGGGTTGGTTCAGACTTGGACTGGCTTTGTGGATGAAATACTAGCTAGATTTGGTCCTGAGGCACAATCTAATCCAGTTGGTGAACTCAAAAACTTACATCAAGTTGGAACTGTAGATGAGTATAGGAGGAAGTTTGAGGAGTTGAAAGGATGGGCTCTACTAAAGAATCACACACTCAATGAATCCTTTTTCATAGACTGCTATATTTGGGGACTTAAGGAAGAGATAAGATTGGGTATACAGGAGTTGAAAGCCACTAGTCTCAAGGAGTTAATCAGGGTTTCCAGGGTAGAGGAAGCTAAGTTTGAGGCTTGGTTGAAAAGAAGTAGGTTAAGCACTAAATATGGTGCACTAGGAAGTTCACAGAAAAATACAGTGTTCTCAGCTAAACCTCCACTGCTAATTGGTAGCACCAGCCCAGTTACTCCTCTTAAACAGTTGGAGTATGGCAGGTCCCTTCCTATCAAGGGGTTGACTAATGAACAAATTGCTGAGAAAAGAAGGAAGAGATTGTGTTTTTCTTGTGATGAACCATATATTCCTGGTCACAAATGTAAGACCCCAGCTTATTAATGAATAAAATTAAATTTTCTCTAAATATTATTGTGAATAATAAGGGGTTAATTTGATATAATACTTTAGTTATGGGTGAAATATGCAAATTTTACAAAATAAGCAAGCGGTTATAAAATATTTATTTTGTCGGGGAATATTCGTTTGGTCGTGGAATATTCTTGCTGTCGGGGAATATTCGTACGACGGCGCAACCTTGTGTGGGCCCCATAACGGAAAGCGATTGGTTGAAAAAAACGACAAGTATAAGTTGTTTATAAATAACGGCGTAGTTGTTACCGTTAATACTGTTGGAATACCAGGTAGTTAAAATACAGTAGCACACGGTATTGCACCAATTATTGATTCTTACGTAAGAAGGCACTACTCAATAATTGTTACAGTAGTTATTGTTCAATATTTTATTTTATTGATTCAATAATTGCTGCGTTGATATTTTATATTATTGTTGTTTCAATAATTGTTGTTGCACAGTATTTTCCTTTATCAGATCAATAATTCATATTATTTGAATAATATTATTAGATAACATTATTGACAATGTCTAGAAAGTTCTGTCTAAGGAGAGGTTTGGTCATCTAATTGCGCGCCAGTAAGGAGAAATCCTTATTAGAAAGCCCCCTCTTTCCTGGGAACGGCCTGGTTGTCATAAATGTGATTCTATAATATTATTTGTGAATAATTAATTATTGATTCATATGATAAGGAAATATTTATTTTATGTGGATATAAATGAGGGATATATTTTTGTGGTTACAAATGAAGGAGTTAATGTTGAGATTTTTATCAATATTTTTGTCGGAATGGAGGTATTAAAAATCAGGGTTTTTGAGATATTTTACGGGGGTTATAATTTTTAATCCGACCGTTGGATCGTGGTAATTTTTGGATATGTTATACATATATAAGTTGAGTATATGTCCACAAAATTTGAACCGTTAAAAATGAACGTATGATTTATTATGAATTTTACGAGATGACTGGTTCAGAAATTATTAAATTTTCGGAGTTAATTATTTTGGTGAAAAATTCTAGAATTGGTAGGGCCCACTCTTGGTTAGTGAAGAAATGTGTTGAGATTTTTATTCAAATGTGGTGGGTGGGAATAGTAGCAGGTAAAACCATCAGGTTGCAGGTTATATCTGCTTCGGCGTGCTAACATTTTCCTATAAATAGAGGGCTAAGTTAGAATTGAAAATCACATCAGAAACAAGTTTTCTCTCTTTCTCTCTCTAGATTATTGAGTGTATTTTGTGAGTTTTTAGATACTTTAAGAGTTTCTATTCATCAGAGCAAGTTTCTTTCAGCCTTATACCGGTATTCCGACCAGAAGTACTGATATTTTGAGGTAAGGGATATTATTTTCTTCTTAAATAATATTATTTTCTTCAATATCATTATGCTGAAATATTAACATGAGTTTTTATCAAATTTGGAACTTTTTGTGTCGGGTTACTATTCACGTATACGTTACTATTCACCAATACGACACTATTCACGAATACGACACTATTCACCGAAAAATAAAATTTTCCCTTTTTGTCCAAGATGTCTATTATGGCTACTATCTTTGATTGTATCCATGTTTTGATCTTTATTTTTGAATTCTGCTTCACAATTGATTATTATGAAGTATTATTGATCTTGGATAAACTGTTATACGAATCCTTACTATTTGTCCTTCTGTCACACTGGATTCGTTCTTTTTAAGATATTTTTCATCATCCTCAGTCCTAAATGATGAAATTACTGAATATCTTTGGCCTGTAGTGCAAAGATGTATGATTACTTGATGAATATCTTTGGCCTGTAGTGCAAAGATGAACAGGTGTTGAGATGAACATGATTGACAGGTGATACAAATGAATATCTTTGGCCTGTAGTGCAAAGATGAATATTTGGATAAAGATGATTATTAATTGATGTTACAGGGATAAAATATTGATGATGGACTTTTAAATCTTAGAAGATAGTAGAATTCATTCTCTACTTGACTCTTCTAATGGTTTGTTGTTTCCGCTGCAGTTGTTGATCTAAAACTTGTTGTCGATTATATTCTATCAGATTTTTCCCTGTTGAATACTAATGATAATTTGTTGTATATTATCTTAGTCATAATATTCTTTACTGGGCTAGTTGAGCTCACCCTTTTCCTTTTTGTTCCATTTTTTCTTCTCAGGAGGTGAGAACATAGCAGGATCTAGTCGGGGTATGGAGTGATGGTTCTAGAAAGATGTTTTAGCAGTCCTCACTATTTCTGTAAAATTGTGTTTGAATAATTGTATTGAGGACTTATTTGAGTGTGGATATTGTCTAGAAGACAATATTTGTATTTAAACTCACAGTATGTGTTGTCGTATTTTGCATGACAATTGTATTATTGAAGTTGTAATTTGCTTTCTGTACCATGTATTTAGCGACTCAGAATGGGTGTTGTATACCTATTTTGGGGGCGTCACAGTTGGAATCAGAGCTTAGGGATATGATCCCTGACTGAGATGTGAGACAAGAACTAGGAGGGGAGAGACGTGGGTCAAGTAAATTACCAAGATATTCGATGTCTTGGGATGCACGGAGGAACAGAAGGTTCCATTCGCCACCTTTATGTTCCGCGGTGAGGCAGACTACTGGTGGGAGTCTGTGAAGCGTACCCAGCCTGACGCACTCAACATGTCCTGGGAAGCATTTCAAAAATTGTTCAATGACAAGTACTTTCTTGAAAGTATTCGTCATATGAAGGAGGTGGAGTTTATCAGACTGGAACAAAACAACATGACGGTGTCCCAGTACGAGGTGAAGTTTGCAGAGTTATCCAGGTTTGCACCTCATTTGGTCGAAAATGAGGAACGAATGACAAGGATATTTCTGAGAGGTCTAAAACCCGAGATTCGACAATATCTTATCTCTCATAAATTTTCTTTATATTCAGATGTTGTAAACAGGGCTCAATTATTAGAGCGAGATAATGAGTATGTGCAACCGAGGGACCACAACCAGGGTCATACTGGTGGCGGCAGTCATCGAAGCAATGAAAACCAGTAGGGAGGAAAACATTCGAACAAAAGCGGTAACCACTCTGGTGGTAATCGTGGTCGTGATAATAAAAGGAGAGAGTTGGGAGGAGATTTTAAGAAAAGAAGGTACAACAATGATAATGTGAAGACGTCAGCACAAACATCAACTGTTTCTAGGGGAGGAGAACGACCACCGGTCGTATGTTACAAATGTGGGAAAGAGGGACATATCAGCCCAAACTGCCCACAACAATCTAAAGTATGTTATAACTATGAAAAGGAGGGTCATATAGCTCGAGAGTGTTCTGTAGCAAAACCAAATTCAGCGGGGATGGTGACTCCAAAAGCTGTCCCGTATAAGTCAAAATCAGCGGTTCTTGGAAGAGCGTTTGTCGTGACTGGCCAAAATGCGAGAAACCCGAACGAGGTGATCACGGGTAAGCTAATCTTGAATTCTTATGAAGTTTATACTTTACTAGATACCGGTTCTACCCATTCTTTTATCTCTCCTGCTTGTGCTCAACGTTTAAACTTGACTCCAGAGAAATTGAACTTTGACTTATCTATTGAAACTCCGTTGGGTGAAACCTTCGTTACATCTACAGTTTATAAATCTTGCATGATCCAAGTTGGCACTATCACATTACCTGTTGATCTTATCTCTTTAAAGATACTTGCTTTTGATGTGATTTTAGGAATTGATTGGTTAACCACTCATCATGCTAAAATTGATTGTTTTCGTAAGGTTGTTAGTTTTCATATTCCTAACCAACCTGTCATACGAATTCAAACTACTAAACCACTAAAATCAGTCACTGTCATATCAAGCCACAAAGCTATTCGTTTATTGAAAAACGAATGTCAAGCTTTCTTAGCCCATGTTATGGATTTGAACAAAGACAAGTCAGATTTGAATAATATTTTTATTGTTAGAGAATTTCCCGATGTATTTTCTGAAGAACTTTCTGGTCTACCTCCAGAACGTGAAGTTGAATTCTTTATTGACCTTGAACTCGGTACAAAGCCCATTTCTAAAACCTCATATCGAATGGCTCCTATTGAACTTCAGGAGTTAAAAGTCCAATTACAGGAGTTATTAGACATCGGTTTTATTCGTTCTAGTACATCTCCTTGGGGTGCTCCTGTTTTATTCGTAAAGAAGAAAGACGGGAGTATGCGACTTTGTATCGACTATAGGGAATTGAACCATGTTACCAAGAATAGATATCCGCTACCTCGCATTGATGACCTGTTTGACCAGTTGCAAGGAGCACAATTCTTTTCAAAGATTGATCTTCGTTCTGGATATCATCAGCTGAAGATTAAAACTGAGGATATTCTAAAGACTGCCTTCAGAACTCGGTATGGGCATTATGAATTCTTAGTAATGTCTTTTGGATTGACTAATGCTCCTGCTGCCTTCATGGATATGATGAACCGTGTATTCAAAGAATATTTGGATCAGTTCGTTGTTGTCTTTATTGATGACATCCTCATCTATTCCAAAAGCCGTGAAGATCATGAGCGCCATTTGAAGCTGATATTGCAAAGGCTTTGTGAAAACAAGCTATATGCCAAACTAAAAAAATGCGAGTTCTGGCTTGAGGAAGTAGCATTCCTTGGGCACGTCGTCAAAACATGGAGTATCTGTCGACCCGGCGAAGATTGAAACCATACAAAGTTGGGAGCAACCGAAGTCGGTAACCGAAGTACGTAGCTTTCTGGGCTTAGCTGGTTAGTATCGGAGATTCGTGGAAGGATTTTCTCGAATCGCTACTCCGTTAACTCAGCTGACTCGTAAAGATACAAAATTCGGTTGGAGTGAGGATTGTGAGAAGAGTTTTCAAGAACTCAAGAGGAGACTTATTTCGGCACCTGTTCTGACAATACCATCTGGTTCGGATGGATTTGTTATCTACAGCGATGCTTCAGGCAAAGGGTTAGGATGTGTTCTCATGCAACATGGGAAAGTCATAGCTTATGCCTCGCGACAACTCAAAGAATATGAGAGAAATTATCCTACTCATGATTTGGAGTTGGCAGCAGTCGTTTTCGCGTTGAAGATCTGGAGACACTACCTGTATGGGGAGAAAGTGGAGATCTATACAGATCATAAAAGCCTCAAATATTTCTTCACCCAAAAGGAACTCAACATGCGGCAGCGACGTTGGCTCGAGCTGTTGAAAGATTACGATCATACCATCCAATATCATCCTGGAAAAGCAAACGTAGTAGCTGACGCATTGAGTAGAAGATCATATGCGTGTACGAGTGCAATGTTGTTAACACAAAGGCCCATTTTGTATGACTTGCAAAGGATGGAGATAGAGATGAAGGCTCCAAGTACCCACATGATGATATCAAATATACGAGTAGAACTGACTTTAATTGATAAAGTTAAAGCTGCTCAAGCTACGGACATAGAGCTGATGCGTATGAAGAAGAAAGTGCAAGAAGGTGCTATTCCAGAAGCAAGAATCGATGAAGAAGGAATACTTCGAGTCAACTCCAGACTTTGTGTTCCTAACGATTTTGACTTGAAGCATAGAATAATGATGGAGGCACACAACACACCATTTGTAATCCATCCTGGGAGTACTAAAATGTATCACGATCTTCGACATACATTTTGGTGGAGCAATATGCAAAGAGAGATCGCGGAGTTTATCTCGAGGTGTTTAACTTGTCAACGTGTAAAGGCGGAGTATCAAGTGCCAAAGGGTCCATTGCAACCACTTCAGATCCCGAAATGGAAGTGGGAACACATTACCATGGATTTCGTTACAGGTCTTCCCAAGGTTTCTCAAGGCATAGATGCGATTTGGGTTATTGTTGATAGATTAACCAAGTCTGCTCATTTCTTACCGATACGTGAGACTTATTCCCTTGAACGTCTTGCTAGTATGTATGTGAACGAGATTGTGAGATTGCATGGCATGCTAGTATCCATAGTTTCGGATCGTGACCCAAGATTCACTTCACGATTTTGGGTTAGCTTGCAGAAAGCTATGGGTACGAATTTACGATTCAGTTCGGCATACCATCCTCAAACGGACGGACAATCAGAGAGGACTATTCAAACTCTTGAAGATCTATTAAGACTCTGTGTCCTAGATCTCAAAGGGAGTTGGGATAAGTACCTACCATTGGTGGAATTCTCCTACAATAACAGTTATTAGGCGAGCATAGGTGTGGCTCCATTCGAGGCATTGTATGGAAGAAAATGTCGTTCTCCAGTATGCTGGGACGAGGTGGGTGAAGCAACATTGTTGGGACCAGAGTTGGTACGCATGACTACAGAGAAGATCCAAACGATTCGACAACGTATACAAACGGCACAGGATCGACAAAAGAGTTATGCGGATCTTCATCGGAAGGACGTGGAATTTAATATTGGGGATCATGTATTGTTACGTGTTGCACCATGGAAGGGAGTTACAAGATTTGGGAAGAGAGGAAAGCTCAATCCAAGATTTGTTGGTCCATTTGAGATTCTTGAGCGAATAGGAAATGTGGCATATAAACTCGCATTACCTCCAAGCATGTCTCGTGTTCATAATATTTTTCACATATCTATGCTTCGTAAATATGTTAAAGACCTGAACCACATTATTGAGTTAGAACCAGACGAGATAGCAGAAGATTTAACGTACGAGGAGGTACCTGTTAAGATCTTGGATAGGAAAGAGCATGTCATACGCACAAAGGTTATACCACAAGTTAAGGTTTTGTGGAGAAACCATGCTATTGAAGAAATGACCTGGGAGTTGAAATCAGAAATGAAAGCGAGGTATCCTCACCTTTTCGAAATATCAGGTACGTACGTCAATTTCGAGGACGAAATTTCATAAGGAAGGGAGGTTGTAAGACCCCAACTTATTAATGAATAAAATCAAATTTTCTCTAAATATTATTGTGAATAATAAAGGGTTAATTTGATATAATACTTTGGTTATGGGTGAAATGTGCAAATTTTGCAAAATAAGCAAGTGGTTATAAAATAAACATTTTGTCGGGGAATATTCGTTTGGTCGTGGAATATTCTTGCTGTCGGGGAATATTCGTACGACGGCGCAGCCTTGTGTAGGCCCCATAACGGAAAGCGATTGGATGAAAAAAACGACAAGTATAAGTTGTTTATAAATAACGGCGTAGTTGTTACCGTTAATACTGTTGGAATACCCGGTGGTTAAAACACAGTAGCACACGATATTGCACCAATTATTGATTCTTACGTAAGAAGGCACTACTCAATAATTGTTACAGTAGTTATTGTTTAATATTTTATTTTATTGATTCAATAATTGCTGCGTTGATATTTTATATTATTGTTGTTTCAATAATTATTGATGCACAATATTTTCCTTTATCAGATCAATAATTCATATTATTTGAATAATATTATTAGATAACATTATTGGCAATGTCTAGAAAGTTCTGTCTAAGGAGAGGTTTGGTCATCTAATTGCACGCCAGTAAGGAGAAATCCTTATTGGAAAGCCCCCTCTTTCCTGGGAACGGCCTGGTTGTCATAAATGTGATTCTATAATATTATTTGTGAATAATTAATTATTGATTCATATGATAAGGAAATATTTATTTTATGTGGATATAAATGAGGGATATATTTTTGTGGTTAAAAATGAAGGAGTTAATGTTGAGGTTTTTATCAGTATTTTTGTCGGAATGGAGGTATTAAAAATCAGAGTTTTTGAGATATTTTGCGGGGGTTATAATTTTTAATCCGACCGTTGGATCGTGGTAATTTTTGGATATGTTATACATATATAAGTTGAGTATATGTCCACAAAATTTGAACCGTTAAAAATGAACGTATGATTTATTATGAATTTTACGAGATGACTGGTTCAGAAATTGTTGAATTTTCAGAGTTAATCATTTTGGTAAAAAATTCTAGAATTGGTAGGGCCCACTCTTGGTTGGTGAAGAAATGTGCTGAGATTTTTATTCAAATGTGGTGGGTGGGAATAGTAGCAGGTAAAGCCATCAGGTTGCAGGTTATATCTGCTTCGGCGTGCTAACATTTTCCTATAAATAGAGAGCTAAGTTATAATTGAAAATCACACCAGAAACAAGTTTTCTCTCTTTCTCTCTCTAGATTATTGAGTGTATTTTTGTGAGTATTTAGATACTTTGAGAGTTTCTATTCATCAGAGCAAGTTTCTTTCAGCCTTATACCGGTATTCCGACCAGAAGTACTGATATTTTGAGGTAAGGGATATTATTTTCTTCTTAAATAATATTATTTTCTTCAATATCATTATGCTGAAATATTAACATGAGTTTTTATCAAATTTGGAACTTTTTGTGTCGGGTTACTATTCACGTATACGTTACTATTCACCAATACGACACTATTCACCGAAAAATAAAATTTTCTCTTTTTGTCCAAGATGTCTATTATGGCTACTATCTTTGATTGTATCCATGTTTTGATCTTTATTTTTGAATTCTACTTCACAATTGATTATTATAAAGTATTATTGATCTTGGATAAACTGTTATACGAATCCTTACTATTTGTCCTTCTGTCTCACTGGATTCGTTCTCTTTAAGATATTTTTCATCATCCTCAGTCCTAAATGATGAAATTACTGAATATCTTTGGCCTGTAGTGCAAAGATGTATGATTACTTGATGAATATTTTTGGCCTGTAGTGCAAAGATGAACAGGTGTTGAGATGAACATGATTGACAGGTGATACAAATGAATATCTTTGGCCTGTAGTGCAAAGATGAATATTTGGATAAAGATGATTATTAATTGATGTTACAGGGATAAAATATTGATGATGGACTTTTAAATCTTAGAAGATAGTAGAATTCATTCTCTACTTGACTCTTCTAATGGTTTGTTATTTCCGCTGCAGTTGTTGATCTAAAACTTGTTGTTGATTATATTCTATCAGATTTTTCCCTGTTGAATACTAATGATAATTTGTTGTATATTATCTTAGTCATAATATTCTTTACTGGGCTAGTTGAGCTCACCCTTTTCCTTTTTGTTCCATTTTTTCTTCTCAAGAGGTGAGAACATAACAGGATCTAGTCGGGGTATGGAGTGATGGTTCTAGAAAGATATTTTAGCAGTCCTCACTATTTCTGTAAAATAGTGTTTGAATAATTGTATTGAGGACTTATTTGAGTATGGATATTGTCTAGAAGACAATATTTGTATTTAAACTCACAGTATGTGTTGTCGTATTTTGCACGACAATTGTATTATTGAAGTTGTAGTTTGCTTTCTGTACCATATATTTGGCGACTCGGAATGGGTGTTGTATACCTATTTTGGGGGCGTCACAACAAATGCAAGACCCCACACTTGTTCATGTTATTGCCTTCTGAGGTGGAAATTGGTGAATGTGAGGAGGAAGTAGAGGGTGAAATAGAAACTAAGGAGCTTGCAGAAGAAGGGGGTTTACAAGAAGCTCATATAACCTTACATGCATTGTCTGGACACAGTAAGAATAATACAATCAGAGTGGTGGGCATGGCTAATGGGAAATTTCTCAAAATACTAATTGACTGTGGAAGCACTCATAATTTTCTGGATCCAGAATCTGCCAAGAGATTGAGAGCTCCAGTGCAGTCTACTAAACCTATTACTGTTTTTGTAGCTGATGGATTCAAGGTTAACAGCAATCAAGAGTGTGTGGGCCTTCGTTGGACAGCACAAGGGGAGGAGTTTAGTAATGACTTTAAGATTCTGTTTTTGGGTGGGATTGATGCTGTGCTAGGAGTGCAGTGGTTAAGGGATTTTAATCCCACTACATTTGATTTCAAGGAGTTAACATTATCCTTCATTAAAAATGGCAAGACAGTGGTGTTGCAAGGTGAATCTGATTTTGTGGTTCCTACTGTACAAGTCATGTCCTCTGGTGAATTCAACAACATCCTCAATACCACTACCCATGGATATTTTGGGTATCTATTTGGAATGGTTTATGATAACCAGGTCAAGGATGCCACTATTAGCAACAAGGAAGACTCTGTAAGGAATGGAAATGATGGAATTCCACAAGGACATGAGTTAGATGCCATACTTGAAGAATTTACTGGAATCTTCCAAGAACCTAAACAATTACCCCTAATAGGAATCACAACCATCATATCAACTTGAAGGAAGGAAGTCATCCTGTAAATCTGAGGTCATACAGGTACCCTCATGTGCAAAAAGAAGAGATTGAAAAAATAGTGAATGAGATGTTGTAGTCTGGTGTCATACAACCAAGCAACAACCCCTATGCTTTTCCAGTCCTGTTAGTTAAAAAATATGATGGTACATGGAGAATGTGTGTGGATTACAGATCCTTAAATGAACAAATTGTTAAGGACAAATTTTCCATCCCTTCCATTGATGAACTGTTGGATGAACTGCATGGATCAAGGTGGTTTTCAAAGTTAGATTTGAGATCTGGTTATCACCAAATCAGAGTTCATGAATCTGATATACAAAAGACTGCATTTAGGACTCACTCAAGCCATTTTGAATTCTTGGTTATGCCATTTGGCTTCACTAATGCACCAGCAACATTCCAGTCTCTTATGAATGAAGTATTTAAACCCTTCCTTAGAAAATTCATTCTGGTTTTCTTTGATGACATACTAGTGTACAGCAAAACCTGGGAAGAGCACATGAGCCACCTTAGAATGACCTTACTGTAAGACCCCGAATTTTATGAAATACAAGTATTCAATTTTTCTTATAATTACAATTCAGTAAATGGTTAAATTGATAAAAAGTTAAAGTTATGGGTGAAATGTGAAAACTTTTCAAAATACGCAAGTGGTTATAAAATATTCATTGTTGTCAGGGAATATTCGTTTGGTCGTAGAATATTCTTTCTGTCGGAGAATATTCGTACGACGGCGCAGACATTTGTGGGCCCCATAACAGAATAACTGTCGGATGAAAAAAATGACAAGTATAAGTTGTTTATAATTAACGGCGTAGTTGTTACCGTTAATACTGTTGGAATACCTAGTGGTTAAAATACAGTAGCACACGGTATTGCACCAATTATTGATTCTTACGAAGGAAGGCACTACTCAATAATTGTTACAGTAGTTACTGTTTAATATTTTATTTTATTGATTCAATAATTGCCGCATTGATATTTTATA
The DNA here is from genome assembly GCA_016801055.1 of Panax notoginseng. Lineage (NCBI taxonomy): Eukaryota > Viridiplantae > Streptophyta > Magnoliopsida > Apiales > Araliaceae > Panax > Panax notoginseng. The sequence continues at coordinate 160,081,732 of CM029012.1, read as the reverse complement.
TTATTGTTGTTTCAATAATTGTCACTGCACAGTATTTCCCATTATCAGATCAATAATTCATATTATTTGAATAATATTATTAGATAATATTATTGGCAATGTCTAGAAAGTTCTGTCTAAGGAGAGGTTTGGTTATTTAATTGCGCGCCAGTAAGGAGAAATTCTTATTGGAATTCCCCTCTTTCCTGGGAACGGCCTGGTTGTCATAAATGTGATTCTGTAATATTATTTGTGAATAATTAATTATTGATTCATATGATAAGGAAATATTCATTTTATGTGGATATAAATGAGGGATATATTTTTGTGGTTAAAAATGAAGGAGTTAATGTTGAGGTATTTTATCTGTATTTTTGTCGGAACGGAGGTATTAAAAATCAAATTAGGATTTTTGAGATATTTTGCGGGGGTTATAATTTTTAATCCGACCGTTGATTCATGGTAATATTTGGATATGTTATACATATATAAGTTGAGTATATGTCCACAAATTTTGAACCGTTAAAAATGAACGTATGATTTGTTATGAATTTTACGAGATGACTGGTTCAGAAATTGTTGAATTTTCGGAGTTAATCATTTTAGTAAAAAATTCTAGAATTGGTGGGCCCCACTCTTGGTTGGTGAAAAAATGTGCTGAGATTTTTATTCAAATGTGGTGGGTGAGAATAGTAGCAGGTAAAGCCATCAGGTTGCAGGTTAAGTCTGCTTCGGCGTGCTAACATTTTCCTATAAATAGAGGGCTAAGTTAGAATTGAAAAATACACCAGAAATATAAGCTCTCTCTCTTTCTCTCTCTACATTATGAAGCATATTTTGTGAGTATTTAGATACTTTGAGAGTTGTCATTCAGTGCAAGTTTCCTTCGGCTTTGCATTCCAGTCAGAAATGCAGCACTTTTGAGGTAAGGGATAGTAAGAGATTTTAAGGGTTGTTATATTTTCCAGTTTCGTAATTTTTCTGACCTTCAAAAATTTTGAAAAAATTTAAAATGATATTTTGATGAGTTTTCTTGATTGTGTCCAAAATGGTGATTTTTGGATGTATAGATTGAGAGTTATGAATTTTATGAGAAAAAACTATTTTAAAAGTAATCGCTTATAATTCCTTGTGGTTAACTCCAAAATTGATGAAATTTTTATTGGGAGTACATGTATATGATAGAAGTATACTCTGTAAATTTTAGAATTTTTGGACAAAAGTATAATTTTTGATAAATGTCTAAATATTCGGCTGTTTTGGCCATATGAAAAATAGTAAATGACTTTTAAAAATTTTGAAAAAAATATATGTTCACTATGGAACTATATTATGCTAAATCCCAAAAAAGAAATATTTTTGAAACTGATTTGGTATTTTTCATGAAAATAGTCTAGTTATGAGTAAATGAATTAAATATGTTTTGTGAAGTAAGAAAATTAGAAAATAGGTCTTATGACTTGAGAATCCTATATGAGGTATATGCAGATTTTCGATGAGGGTTTTGGTTATTGGTGATGAAATCTTATGAGTTTGGCATTTTAGAATGATTAAATACATTATTTAATAAAGTGTAAATAATTAAAATAAATTGTTTATAAGCTTAAGAAATATTATTCTTTCAATATCATTATACCGAAATATTGGTATGTATTTTATTATGGAATTTCTACCTTTTTATGTCGGGGTTACTATTCATGAGTTACTATTCACGAGTTACTATTCACGAGTTACTATTCATGAGTTACTATTCACGAGTTACTATTCACGATAAAATTGGTTTCTTTTTCTAACCAAATTATAGTTGATTTATGAATATTACTCTTGAGATTAAATCTATATGTTGATCATATTATTTTTATTATCATATATAACATTTTTATAACCCTGATGTTAAAATTCTCTTTCACTTGAGTGTAAAGATGGGTAGATTATTGGTATGATCATGACTTTGGGTTCTCTTTGGCCAGTAGTGCAAAGTTGAATTATTGACTAGTATGATCATGACCATTGAATTTATAATTGAATATCTTCAGCTTAAGTGCAAAGGTGAAATGATCAACATGGTTATAATTATTGTTTATATAAATGATTATATATTTCTTTGAGATATTAATATATTTGGCCTGTAGTGCAAATATGAACTGTTGATGAATATATTTGGGCGTAGTGCAAATATGAACTGTTGAGGAATATCTTTAGCCTGTAGTGCAAAGATAAAATATTGATGAATATCTTTGGCCTGTAGTGCAAAGATGAATTGTTGATGAATATTTTTGGCCCGAAGTGCAAAGATGACATGTTGTTGAATATCTTTGGCCAGTAGTGCAAAGATGAACAGATGTTGAGATAAACATGACCAACTGGTGATACAAATGAATATCTTTGGTCGTAGTGCAAAGATGAAGTTATTAGTGAACAGGAAATGTGATTTGGTGTAACCATGATCTTTGATGTTTCAGGTAAAGACAGGTGATAAAAATATTCTTCGTCCTGGGTGCGAAGAAAAATTTAGAATCACAATTATGATTATGAGTTATTCATATGATTGTGGAAAGGAACTGTTGAGTGATGTTACAGGGATAAAATATTGTTGGTGGATTTTTAACATGGAGAAGATAATAGACTTTATGGTCTATTTGACTCTTCTAATGGATTGCTCGTTCCGCTGCAACTATGGTTGAAATTTTTATCATCTACCATATGTTCTAAATCTCTGATTTATTACTGATGAAGACTATTGATAATTTATTTATCTTTAGTCATGATATTCTTTACTGGGCTAGTTGAGCTCACCCTTTTCCTTTTTGTTCCATTTTTTCTTCTCAGGAGGTGAGAACATAGCATGATCTAGTCGGGGTATAGAGTGATGGTTCTAGAAAGATGTTTTAGCAGTCCTCACTATTTCTATAAAATAGTGTTTGAATACTTGTAATGAGGATTTATTTGAGTGTGGATATTGTCCAGGAGACAATATTTGTATTTAAACTCACAGTATATGATGTCGTATTTTGCACGACAATTGTATTATTGAAGTTGTAGTTTATTTTCTGTACCATATATTTGGCGACTCAGAATGAGTTGGATGGAATGGACCTATTTTGGGGTTGTCAAAGTTGGTATCAGAGCTTAGGGATATGATCTCTGGCGGAGATCGGGAAATAGAACTAGGAGGGGAGAGATGAGTAAATCATTCGCTAGTGTGTCCTACCTAAGCTTATTTGTTGGTCAGTCATAATATTGGGATATTATGTGATATGTTAATTTGTTAAATTTACCCTTGTTTTGAAGCTATATTCTAGAATGATATCTGAAATACAGGAGATGAGCAATGGAGAAATCATGATGACAGGGAAGATGAAATCTGAAATGAAAGCAAGGTATTCTCAACTCTTTGAAATACCAGGTACGAAAATTTCGGGGACGAAATTTCATAAGGAGGGGAGATTGTAAGACCCCGAATTTTATGAAATAAAAGTATTCAATTTTTCTTATAATTACAATTCAGTAAATGGTTAAATTGATAAAAAGTTAAAGTTATGGGTGAAATGTGAAAACTTTTCAAAATACGCAAGTGGTTATAAAATATTCATTGTTGTCGGGGAATATTCGTTTGGTCGTGGAATATTCTTTCTGTCGGGGAATATTCGTACGACGGCGCAGACATTTGTGGGCCCCATAACAGAATAACTGTCGAATGAAGAAAACGATAAATATAAGTTGTTTATAATTAACGGCGTAGTTGTTACCGTTAATACTGTTAGAATACCTGGTGGCTAAAATACAGTAGCACACGGTATTGCACTAATTATTGATTCTTACGAAGGAAGGCACTACTCAATAATTGTTACAGTAGTTACTGTTTAATATTTTATTTTATTGATTCAATAATTGCCGCATTGATATTTTATATTATTGTTGTTTCAATAATTGTCACTGCACAGTATTTCCCATTATCAGATCAATAATTCATATTATTTGAATAATATTATTAGATAATATTATTGGCAATGTCTAGAAAGTTCTGTCTAAGGAGAGGTTTGGTTATCTAATTGCGCGCCAGTAAAGAGAAATTCTTATTGGAATGCCCCTCTTTCCTGGGAACGGCCTGGTTGTCATAAATGTGATTCTATAATATTATTTGTGAATAATTAATTATTGATTCATATGATAAGGAAATATTCATTTTATGTGGATATAAATGAGGGATATATTTTTGTGGTTAAAAATGAAGGAGTTAATGTTGAGGTATTTTATCTGTATTTTTATCGGAACGGAGGTATTAAAAATCAAATTAGGGTTTTTGAGATATTTTGCGGGGGTTATAATTTTTAATCCGACCGTTGATTCATGGTAATATTTGGATATGTTATACATATATAAGTTGAGTATATGTCCACAAATTTTGAACCGTTAAAAATGAACGTATGATTTGTTATGAATTTTACGAGATGACTGGTTCAGAAATTGTTGAATTTTCGGAGTTAATCATTTTGGTGGAAAATTCTAGAATTGGTGGGCCCCACTCTTGGTTGGTGAAAAAATGTGCTGAGATTTTTATTCAAATGTGGTGGGTGGGAATAGTAGCAGGTAAAGCCATCAGGTTGCAGGGTAAGTCTGCTTCGGCGTGCTAACATTTTCCTATAAATAGAGGGCTAAGTTAGAATTGAAAAATACACCAAAAACATAAGCTTTCTCTCTTTCTCTCTCTACATTATGAAGCATATTTTGTGAGTATTTAGATACTTTGAGAGTTGCTATTAAGTGCAAGTTTCCTTCGGCTTTGCATTCCAGTCAGAAATGCTGCACTTTTGAGGTAAGGGATAGTAAGAGATTTTAAGGGTTGTTATATTTTCCAGTTTCGTAATTTTTCTGACCTTCAAAAATTCTGGAAAAATTTGAAATGATATTTTGATGAGTTTTCTTGATTGTATCCAAAAATGGTGAATTTTGGATGTATAGATTGAGAGTTAAGAATTTTATGAGAAAAGACTATTTTAAAAGTAATCGCTTATAATTCCTTGTGGTTAACTCCAAAATTGATGAAATTTTTATTGAGAGTACATGTATATGATAGAAGTATACTCTGTAAATTTCAGAATTTTTGGACAAAAGTATAATTTTTGATAAATGTCTAAATATTCGGCTGTTTTGGCCATATGAAAAATAATAAATGACTTTTAAAAATTCTGAGAAAAATATATGTTCACTATGGGACTATATTATGCTAAATCTCAGAAAAAAAATATTTTTGAAACTGATTTAGTATTTTTTATGAAAATGGTCTAGTTATGAGTAAATGAATTAAATATGTTTTGTGAAGTAAGAAAATTGAAAAATAGGTCTTATGACTTGAGAATCCTATATGAGGTATATGCAGATTTTCGATGAGGGTTTTGGTTATTGGTGATAAAATCTTATGAGTTTGGCATTTTAGAATGATTAAATGCATTATTTAATAAAGTGTAAACAATTAAAATAAATTGTTTATAAGCTTAAGAAATATTATTCTTTTAATATCATTATACCGAAATATTGGTATGTATTTTATTGTGAAATTTCTACCTTTTTGTGTCAGAATTACTATTCATGAGTTACTATTTACGAGTTACTATTCATGAGTTACTATTCACGAGTTACTACTCACGATAAAATTGGTTTCTTTTTCTAACCAAATTATAGTTGATTTATAAATATTACTCTTGAGATTAAATCTATATGTTGATCATATTGTTTTTATTATTATATATAACATTTTTATAACCCTGATGTTGAAATTCTCTTTCACTTGAGTGTAAAGATGGGTAGATTATTGGTATGATCATGACTTTGGGTTCTCTTTGGCCAGTAGTGCAAAGTTGAATTATTGACTAGTATGATCATGACCATTGAATTTATAATTGAATATCTTCAGCTTAAGTGCAAAGGTGAAATGATCAACATGGTTATAATTATTGTTTATATAAATGATTATATATTTCTTTGAGATATTAATATATTTGGCCTGTAGTGCAAATATGAACTGTTGATGAATATATTTGGCCGTAGTGCAAATATGAACTGTTGAGGAATATCTTTGGCCTGTAGTGCAAAGATGAAATATTGATGAATATCTTTGGCCTGTAGTGCAAAGATGAATTGTTGATGAATATTTTTGGCCCGAAGTGCAAAGATGACATGTTGTTGAATATCTTTGGCCAGTAGTGCAAAGATGAACAGATGTTGAGATAAACATGACCAACTGGTAATACAAATGAATATCTTTGGTCGTAGTGCAAAGATGAAGTTATTAGTATGATTATGAACAGGAAATGTGATTTGGTGTAACCATGATCTTTGATGTTTCAGGTAAAGACAGGTGATGAAAATATTTTTCGTCCTGGGTGCGAAGGAAAATTTAGAATCACAATTATGATTATGAGTTATTCATATGATTGTGGAAAGGAACTGTTGAGTGATGTTACAGGGATAAAACATTGTTGGTGGATTTTTAACATGGAGAAGATAATAGACTTTATGGTCTATTTGACTCTTCTAATGGATTGCTCGTTCCGCTGCAACTATGGTTGAAATTTTTATCATCTACCATATGTTCTAAATCTCTGATTTATTACTGATGAAGACTGTTGATAATTTATTTATCTTTAGTCATGATATTCTTTACTGGGCTAGTTGAGCTCACCCTTTTTCTTTTTTGTTCTATTTTTTCTTCTCAGGAGGTGAGAACATAGCAGGATCTAGTCGGGGTATGGAGTGATGGTTCTAGAAAGATGTTTTAGCAGTCCTCACTATTTCTATAAAATAGTGTTTGAATAATTGTAATGAGGATTTATTTGAGTGTGGATATTGTCCAGAAGATAATATTTGTATTTAAACTCACAGTATATGATGTCGTATTTTGCACGACAATTGTATTATTGAAGTTGTAGTTTGTTTTCTGTACCATGTATTTGGCGACTCAGAATGGGTTGGATGGAATGGACCTATTTTGGGGTTGTCACACTTACAATTGTTGGAGACTAACCAGTTGTATGCTAAAAGAAGTAAGTGCAATTTTGGAATGGAACAAGTCAAGTATCTTGGGCATGTCATATCACATGAAGGGGTTTCAACTGATCCAGACAAGATAGAAGATATAGTCAAATGGCCCCAACCACAAACTCTTAAGGGATTAAGGGGATTTTTGGGTTTAACAAGTTACTACAGAAAGTTTGTGAGGAACTATGGGACCATAAGTAGGCCTCTAACTGAATTGTTAAAGAAAGATAGATTCCTTTGGACTCCAACGGCAACATAAGCTTTCTTGTCCCTTAAAGAGGCTATGACCAAGTCACCAGTACTAGCAATGCCTGACTTTTCAAAACCTTTTGTGATAGAAGCTGATGCCTCATACTATGGATTAGGTGCAGTCCTCATGCAACAAGGCAGACCAATAGCTTACATGAGCAAAACCATAGCTCCCAAGCATTTGGGATGGTCTACTTATGAGAAGGAGCTTATGTCTTTAGTGCATGCAGTAGGCAAATGGAGACACTACATATTGGGGAATAAGGTTCACATAAATACTGATCACCAAAGCTTGAAATATCTATTAGACCAAAGAGTCTCTACTGTGAACCAACAAAAATGGATTACCAAGCTGCTAGGACTAGATTATGAGATTATTTATAAAAGGGGGAAAGACAATGTAGTGGCAGACTATTTATCCAGACCAACAGGTGAGGGTTCTAACCCTTCTTACTGCTCAGCCATCTCTGCATCTGTTCCTCAGTGGATTGCAGAACTAGCTTCGACTTGGGAGGCTGATGAGGGCCTTAGGGACTTGATAACCCAATTAGTCATGGATCCTAATTCTCTGCCAGGATATTCTTACAACAATGGCATACTCAAGTTTATGGATAAACTAGTGGTGGGACCTGATTTGGTACTAAGAAATAAATTACTTGCAGAATTCCATGCTTCGCCTTTAGGCGGCCATTCAGGCATAAGAGGAACATATGAAAGAATCAGCAAGTACTTCTTTTGGCCAAGTTTGAGAGCTGATGTAACCAAGTGGGTAAGAAGTTGTGATATATGTCAAAAACAGAAGCATGAGACAGTGGCAAATCCTGGTCTTCTTCAGCCAATAACTGTGCCTGAAACTCCTTGGACAGACATATCTATGGACTTCATAGAGGGGCTGCCTAATTCTAAAGGTCATACTGTTATTTGGGTAGTAGTGGATCGACTCACTAAGTATGCTCACTTCATTACACTCAAACATCCTTTTACAGCTCAAGATATGGCACATACATACATTGCTCAAATCTATAGACTGCATGGTTTCCCTTCAACAATTGTATCTGATAGAGACAAAGTCTTTATTAGCTTGTTCTGGCAATCCTTGTTTAAGTTGGTGGGAACTAAGCTGCACTTGAGTTCAGCCTACCACCCTCAATCGGATGGGCAAACTGAGAGGTTGAATCAAGTATTAGAATGTTATTTGAGGTGTATAGTGACACATAAACCAATGTTGTGGACTAACTAGATTCCTATGGCAGAATGGTGGTATAACACTCACCATCACTGTGGGTTAAAAACTTCACCATTTGAAGCTCTTTATGGGTACAGACCACCTTACTTCAATTTTCATCAACAAGGAAGAGTACATGACTCAACCACTAGAAGTTTTTGCAAGGACAGGACTGATTCTCTTAGGTTGCTCAAACAGAATTTGATTGAGGCTCAAGCTAGGATAAAGCATTATGCTGATAAAGCAAGATCTGAGAGGTCTTTTATGGTGGGAGACTTGGTTTACTTGAGGATTAAACCATATCAGCAAACTAGTTTAACACACAACAGATTTGGAAAATTGAGTCCTAAGTATTTTGGGCCCTTCATGATATTGGAAAAAATTGGCAATGTGGCATATAAGTTACAGCTTCCAGTAAATGCCAAAATACACCCAGTGTTTCATGTCTCTTTATTAAAAAAATGTATTGGAGTTAATTCTTCCAGCTCACCTACACTACCTCCAGTCAGTGATCAAGGGCAATTTCTGGTGGAACCCGTGGCTATATTGGATAGGAAGATGGTCAAAAAAGATAATGCTGCTGTGGTGGAAGTGTTAATGCAATGGTCTAACACACTTCCCTCTAATGCAACTTGGGAAGAGTGGGACATGTTCCAGAGCAGGTTTCCTCACTTTCATCCTTAAGGACAAGGATTCTATTAAGAGGGAGGGATTGTAAAGCATTCCTCAGTTCCAGATCATAGCTTATTTTTGTTAAGTACAATTTCCATGTAATAATCACAGTTAGTCAATAGCTAGTATTTTAACTGACTGTTAGAGTATGCAAGGTTAGTTTAGTATTATCCTAGAATAGCTGAGAACTTGTTGGTCCTTTTCTGTCACAATTCTGTTAGGAAATCTGTTGCTAGGTGCGTGCATGCTTGGATATAAGAGTGTAAGCATCAGTGTATTGGTCATGCTTTTGGGAATGAAACTTCTTTCACCATCTTTCTGATCTTCTCCCTCCTCCTCTCTGAGATCTCTTTCCTTATACATAATTCTCCATTCTTTGATCATAAAATTCATACATACACTAATTGATTTCCAATGGTTACACTGAGATCATATAATTCCTTACAAACCCATCCACTCAGTTGCATACTCTGTTGGGCTGAGCTAATAGTAGCTCATTCCTTACAGCAGGCTGCAGTAAATTGTCATCAGGTTGAGGAAAAGGCAATTTATCGTCAGAATCTGACTCCTCACCATCGAACACTATATCAATTCCTTGAAGATCATCATCAAGATCCGGTTTCAGCTGCGTAGATTTACCCACCTTCTTGGCATCAGATTCGCTTTCCGGAGGTGCAGCTTTCACTCGTGGTGTTCCTATGCTGCTCTTTTGCTTCCTACAAGTAGAGCCAATAGAATTATTCATACTGCTATGATAAAGATGCTATATATTTATCAAAACTGTTGGCAAGCCCATTGAGGCAAACTAGAGTAAATGGATAATATCAAGTCTGCTAGTCCCGTATAGAACCTAAAGCCCTAAACGGGCTCAAAATAACTCACTAGATTGATCTCAAGTATGCACACATACAAGTACCATATTTGTGCATAACAAAAACAATTAATAAAATTAATATTCTTTTTATCCTCTAAAAATAACTCCCAAAATTTTCATTACTTGGAAAAGCTCATACTGCAAACAAGATGGAGCTCATTTTTTGCGTGATAATGGCAAAATAAAAACTACAAAACTTTTAATTGAATTTATTATAATTTTGTAATTAGACCATTTTGTGAAAAAAATTGGATTGCCAATTGAATTTTGTTTAGACATAAAATAGATGTATCGAATATTATTGTTGTTATGTATAGGCTACTAGCTAGTTGAGTATTGGTTAAGTATGTGTGCCACCAAGTATACTTGATGACCAAGTTCTATAATAAATTAATAATATACTCTAATAATGTCTATAGACACTATCCTACAATCCTATTAACACTCCCTCTTAAGCTGAAAGTCTTGTATTATAACTTATAGTTTGCTATAAAACATATCCCAAAAATAAAAAGATTTAAAACAAACATAAAATGAAATTATGCTATCCCCAACACTCTCGCTCAAATTGAGATCATCTTCAATTTCCACCAATAAAAAAAATAAAACAATGATTGTTTATGTCCAAAATTGATTTCTCACACAGAATACACAACTTCATACACCTACTTTCTAAGGATATTATGTGCAGGCTGACGGAGAACACTTCTCTCCAACAACGATGAAGGACTCCTTGCCTTACTCAATAACGAAAGACTCTTAAGCTTCCTAACAAATTGAAGAACACACTCCTTCCACAAAACTTCTACCATAAAAATCCTATTCTCTAATAAAAAATCCTACTAAATATTTCAACTCGAGATATCAATTTCTAGGGTTTTCAAATTAACTCTGAAAAATGCATGCATGTTCTCTCAATATACCAAAAAAATAAACACCTAAACAAAATGATGTAGGACGTAAATTAATAAATAAATAATTAATTAAAAGTGGTAAATTAATAACAAAAAATAAAAGAACTAGGGTGATCCAACCGCATGAAAATCACTACCCCTAGGGTTTTTCAACCGCAGTAAAGAGGAAAAGTATTGATCACAATCAATAATCAATACTTATATATAAATATATCACAGCCTATCCTTTAAAATCAATTTCAAATCAATTAATTAATCTAGCTTCCAAACACACCTAATTTTAATCAATTGAAATCGATTTGATTTTTAACAGAGTTAGTCATACATGTAAGTTATGAAAAGGAAGAGTCATGAACATTAACATTTAAAATATATTTATTAACATTCATAAACATTTAAAACATCATTAAAAAAATAATTAAAAATCTGGAAAAGGAAGAGTCATGAACATTAAAAAAATCTTTAATAAAATCATTAAGTATACGACTTCTCACTAAACAGTTACAAATGAAAATTTAAATACATTTAATAAACATTAACATTTAAAATATATTTATTAACATTCATGAACATTTAAAACATTATTAAAAAATAATTAAAAATCTGAAAAAGGAAGAGTCATGAACATTAAAAAAATATTTAATAAAATCATTAAGTATATGACTTCTCACTAAACAGTTACAAATAAAAATTTAAATACATTTAATAAAAATACTACTTATCATAGTACTTCACCCTATAAAAACCTCATACTACACACAAAAGTACTCTACCTCTACATTTGTTTCTACACTTAAAGGTCAGATTAACAAGAAAGTGGGATGAAATCAATTTGAATACTAGACATATTGTCAACACCACAGCTATATTGCTTGATGAAAAGGTAGTATTTTAAATTTTATATTACTTCATAAATAAATATATATTACCAAGAATTAAAAGTTGTTATATTATAAATAGATTATTTATCTTATATATATTATGTGCAGGATAATCACGTGATACTCATTTTGAGATTCAACCAATGAGCACAATACATCAAAAGATTGAACGAAGACAACATATACATTATCAAAAGATTTTACGTGTAGATATAAAAATAATGTATTATAAAAAAAATATTCTTCTCATTGTAATTTTAATAAATTATATAATTTGTTATTCAAACTAGCACGTGCGTTGCACGGGCTACCAACTAGTTAGAATAATTTCAATATTAAATTATGTCCAATAATTTGTCAAGACATACATATTTATAATAAAATGAAGCTCTAATAGTATTAAGCCCATTAACAATTGGGCCTCAAAATAAATAACTCAATACTAAAATAAACCAATAAATAACAAGTCCACGAACTAATTAAATAAATAAATAGACACGGATAAATATATAACTAAATAACAAATCATCTACAATGACAACGTCTCATGGATCGATCCCTATCAACTCTCCTCGACTGCGAAAATGAAGTTTTTGACAAAGTGAAAGCCTTGTGTCTCTTAAAAAAGTCTGGATAAAGTCGACGGAACTCCTCAACACTAAGCCATGTACAATCATCTGGAGGCATGTTACGCCACTTCACCAAAAACTGATGGTGACCGCTTTGTCTGGTCGACACAACCCACTCATTAAAAATATCATCAATAGCGTAACGTTGTGTAGGAACCATTGGAGGATCAGGTAAAGGAGGAATATGTATAGACTCATCAGGGTTAGCAAGTGTAGGCGAAATGGGGGAAGTAGTAGAAGAAGTGGAAGAGGGGTTAGAATCATCAGAAGGATCAGAAGATCCATGATAAGGAGTAAGGTCTTTCACATTGAATACATGACCAATGCCCATATATATGATCACTCGGAATATCCAACTCGAATGCATTAACACTAACCTTCTTTCGAACTTGAAATGGACCCGTCCTCTTAGCATGCACTTTCTTCCATATGCCAAGATGTAATATCTCAACACAGTGTCGCAACATCACTCGATCATTCTCATTAAGCTCTTGATACATGCGATGAACATATGCAGCAGGTTAATAATTTTCATTGCTCAAATTAATTTTCTTTCTTATCTCAGCATGCAAATCATGAATGTGATGTGCAAGACTCTGCATAATCACTACCCCTATATGCAATGGAAATAGGAGCTAAATCAACAGGTTTCCTGGGTTGATAACCTGTGTAAGCCTGAAAAGGACTTACTCCAGTCAAACGATTAACTGGACTATTATATGCAAACTCAATCATATATAGGTAAAACTTTATCCCATGTAGCTACATAATCACTCACAAGACAACGTACCAAATCACCTAGATTTCTATTAACAACCTACTAAATTGGTGTGTCTATGTAGTTTTGATTGACAAATTGATGAAATATCAAAATAACTATTAATGAAAATAATGAAATGCCAAAAATACCATTAATAAAAAATTATAAAATAGTAAGACACAAACTTGTGTGCTTGAGACACACGCTCCATTTTTCGTGTGTGTGTGTGTGTGTATATATATAATCTAAAAGAGGATGCTACAATTGAATTAATTTATTTGATCATAAAATTAGTAGATAACTAGATACAAACTCCCGCGTTGCTGCGAGATTATTCAAATTTTTAATAATAAATATATGCGTACAATTAATAAATTAAAATATAATAAGAAAATAGTATATTATTGTGCGATGATCAAATTTTACACAGAAAAATAAATGAATATACATATTTCAAATCTTGGTGCTAGTAGGTAGCAGCATTCTATAATCAATTAATTAATAAAAGGGAAAGTATATATTTTTGTTCTGTGAAGTAAACAATCATGCTTACTACAAAAGTTTTACTGCAAAATGTGTGAGGGAAACTTGAATCAAGCTAAATAAACATTGACAAAATCATATTGCTCTGTCCCGCAACAAGTGCGAAATAGGACATTGATCCCAAAAATTCTGTAAGGAAAATTAACACTTTCAAAGTCTTAATATCCTTAATCTTATCAAACTCTTAAATCTGATCAAACACACTTATTTATGTGACTTAAAATGAAGATACTAAATAATCAAATTAAGAAATAAATACAGTTCCTTACTGTTGATATAAGAAACGTGAATAACTCTAATCTAAACACAAACTTTCCAATCGAAAACCCACCAAAATTTTCAATTAAACACGATTGACAACACAAATATCAGATCAATCAAATCAATTGCAAACATTATTCCGCATATCAGCAACTAAATGCAAATGTAATAATCTCAAATTTTAGCACATAATATCTAAAAATTTAGAAAATAGGCAAACCAATGAAATAATTTCACCTGCTTCTGGGTTATGTTTCACACTCCTGCATATAGCTGTAACCTGTAAGTAATAATGTGTGTATATAATAGAAGAAAGACAGAGAGACAAAACGGAAAAGAAGAGAAAAATTGTCCGTAAAGAAGAAGAAGTCATGGTTGCTATTCACTTATGAGAATAAATAATTAGCCTGATTAATATACGTATATATATGTATGTATATGCATGGAGGATTAGGTCAGGTGATCATTAACATTATTTCAAACTCTAATTCAGTTAGGAAGTTTTATCCATATAAAATTTTGCTCATTGGTTGTTGAAGAGATTAAATTCTACTTGGTTTGTTATTATTTATCCATAATTTTAAAAAGGATATGATATAATTAAGATAATTGGTTTGTTATTATTTTTCCATAATTTTTAAAATGATAGAATATAATTAAGATAATTGGGATATAATTAAAATTATTTAAGATGGACAGGTGTTAAATTTGTAGAAGGACATCTGTCAATATACGGTGTCATGTACTGTGATTTAGTATATATAATAATATATAATAGATTACAAAAAACAAAGAACCTAAATTAAAATAAATCCCAAACGCCAAGATAAGAAAAAAAAAAGAAAAAGAAAAAACATCTCACACCATACCGAAAAAACATAACCCATATATCACACGGGTTGCAAGTTTGTTAATTGTAAAAAGTCAATAAAAAACATTATTTGGAATAATGTACTGCATTTTTAATATATTTACGGTAAATTCAATTTATTTAGGTACTTCTGTATTGTAATTTATCTGCTAAATTTAAAATTATTAGGAATGCACTTATAGTTATATAAAAAAGTAAATTCTTACATTTTCATTGGATAAAATATGTGTACCCTTCACGAAATCAAAAGGATGGAGACATATCACGTAGAGAAAAGTTCAGATAGCATAATCTAGAGCTGTACTGTCCAACAACAGTGCTCAGCTGTACCGGAAAACCATAGGGACTATTTCACTCAATTCTTTAGATTTTGTGATAAGGAAACATGTAAAAATATCAAAAAATACAGGTAAAAATAATATTCCACTAGATTTTTGAGTCTACATCTAATATAATAACATAATCCTAATTATATCGTTATTTTTCACATAAAACATAGAAGGAATAAGAATCCTATTTCTAAAGATGACTGCAACAAAGTACAAAAATCTCAATGCCGTACATCGTGACTATGCAACAACTCAACCACAGCATCAACCACACGCTTTCCCTCATCAGAAATATTCAGGCTAGGGTCTTCAATCTTCCTCTTCAGAAGTTTGTCAAGTTCCCCTCGCAGTTTCTGCAAAGTCATCACCAAATCAACCCTTTCATTATCACATAGGTGTCCCATTTGCTCTTTTGAGTAACTAAATTATAGCATATGTTAAAGGAATCAATCAGAGAAAGAGAAGTTCTAAAAGATATTACCTGAATCAGCTCCAACACACTCTTCGATGCCGAGAAATGAAGGTACCCATCAAGCATCTCAATGCGATCTCCAGTTTTGCTAGGAATAAGATTCCCACCGAACATAAGTAGGGCATAATCTGATATGTTTGTTGAGTCTCGTATGTAAATACTGGTAGTCTTCACCTTCTCCCCATATACCATGAAAGGAAGAGGGAAAAGATGAACTCCAGCATTGACAGATGCCGGATGGATATCAACTTTCCCAACTTCTTTGGTGTACAGTGCTGTCCTCTTCCCTCTTCGTTTACACTGAACAACATTTGGGTAGAGCCCTGCACAAAGAATGGCGCACACCATCTCCAAATCATTGCTATACTGGTTATAAGCCTGCACATGCAGATAGTAATCAGATATTATCATTCTTGCAAGCCATTTTGAAGTATAATTTTTTTTTTCCTACTTCCCTTTCTCAGTTTCTCTAATAAGCCCTTTTCCCATGCCAGGGGAAGAAAATTATGGAAAACACTACAAATTCCATATTCCAAGAGATCATAAAGAAAACTACAAATCTGGTAGATGAACTTAAAATCATATATACATACATGTACTCTCTTCAAAAAAAGAGGACATATTTCGAAAATAATAACTTACATTTGCACCCCTGGATTTATCTACGAAGCCAATGTCTGAAAGTAAATTTAGAAACTGGTTCCTCATATCCTCCATCATCTGCAAGGTTAACGGCGACAGAAAATTTTCCCAACAAAAGGCTCTTTCCTTTCCGCTACGTTTTGCATTCTTCCATCCTTCAAATGCTTTGAGTACCGCTATGTGGTCACTGCATCAAAAGTATGAAAATCTTTATTTATCGGAAGTAATAGTCAGTGCCAATGTTATCGGGAAGGAGGTGCATGTACAAGTCATTTAACCTAACCTGCAAGAATCACCAGCAAAGGATCTTTTAGCATCATCTGCTTCCTCTTTCCTATTTATTGGAAGTACAAATGGGTCGCGATGTGCAAGTGCAGATGCAATGGTTAAAGCAGGATTTAGGCATTGAAAGATGGAACCCATAAGAAGCATCTTTCCAATATTTGGCTCCAAAGGCAGAGTACATAAATGACGTCCTGTTCAATAAAATTCATTAAGAAAAAATTTCAAATTTGATAACTTAGGAACACAACAGATATCCAATACTACATACCAAGTGGAGTAAGCTCTTCTGTATCATCTAAAGCCCCAATTGTTTTTAAAAGTTCAACAGCATTCTGGACAGAGAGAGGATCTGGAGGCTGAAGTGCCTTCCCCAAGAACAATCCAATAGCTCCAAGTTTTAAGCTCTTAATATGCAGACATAACTCTTGCAAAGGGGTACGAAGAATTTCAGGTAATTGATACTGGGGCATAGCATCATGAATCATTTTTGGATATAATCTATAACAAACTCCAGGTTGTACACGGCCAGCTCGGCCACGTCTCTGTAAATGAAGAATAAATTTGTAATGACTACCATGAAGTGTAACGCCACCAATTGTTCGATCAAAAAAATTTATACAATAACATTTTCATAAAGAACAACTTCAGAATTAGTGATATTTCCATGGTATGTAGAGAATACCTGATGTGCAGAAGCCTTAGAAATCCAAGATGGTAATAGACAAGCCAGCTTGTTTAGAGCATCATAACTAGTCTCCTTGGCCTTTCCACAATCTATTACATATACAACATCATCTATAGTAATACTGCTCTCAGCAATGTTCGTTGCTATCACAATTTTTCTGCATACATCAACATATTTGGAATCTAAGCACAGAGATAAGTTGCAAGTGCAGTTGCTTATTGACAATACTACAATAGATGCAGTAGATTCTAAAGCAGTTGTTCAACTACTCACAACACCATGAATTATATGAAAAGTTGATCAGAGCCCTTCCATCCATGCAGATCTAGTGGTGCATATGCCGAAATGGTAGCACAAATCAATTGTAAATTGTATTAACTATAGGGCCCTGGCCGGCTACCCCCATCCTTTGTGTACCAAGAGGGTGGGGTTACAAACCTTAGTAGTGGCTAAGGTTGGGTGTGTTTAAATGACGTCTCAAACTAGCAAAAGTAAAAAAGTTAAAAATTTTGAAAACTGCATTTTCTTATGCTCAAATTTTATTATTCTTCGTTTTTGATAGGTAAATTTAGCCCAAGTATGGGGATTGGAAACAACGAACTTGAGGTTATTCCCCAAGGCCTTAGCCGTTCCCTCACCTTTGAGGTTCTATGCTCAAATATTGTTAGACCACAGAATAAGATTGAATAAGTAAAACTGATAGTGAGGTGGTGCCTTCCTTCTTTAACCATACTCTCAAGCATCCTAAAGGAAAATTATATTTAGAAGACAAGTTCATATAACCAATTTTTCTCTGTCTTCTAAAGTTGATTGTAATTAGTTATGTGCATGAATCATGAAGATTGTAAATGGCCAAAATATGATATTCCATTCAGTTTATTAAACTTTGTTAACTTGAAATTTTGTCGTAGGATGGAGGAGGGAGTAATAATTATTCAGTTGAAAAATCTATTCCCACCGCCAGAGAGTCAACAGGAATGCCAAATATGGTCATTCATAAAATTCAGAAAGGTATTAAGAACTATTACCTTTCAGCTAGAATTCAGGTGATCTCAGTATTTATGAGAAGTAATTTGCTGCTAATGCAAAAAGGCAAAAAAAAACATAAATACGTTAATACATTTCTTAAGGGTTTATTTCTTTTGAAGTCCACAATACATGCAAAGTTGTAGAGTAGTTAGCTGAAGATATGAGAAGATAAACTACTTCGAAAAAGAGTCAAAAGGCTAACATAAACGGATTCACTCCTTCAATAGAGAAATAATGTAAAAATTTGGCCTTGAAATTAATGATGCTTACCTCATGTTTAAGGGTGGACGATCAAATATTTCACGTTGATTCATGGTTGGCATAGAACCATGAAGTGGAAGAACTAAAAACGTGTTGGTATCTCTAAGAAAATTGTTACTTTTAATTCTGTCAAGCAGCTTAGAAATGTCATCCCAACCAGTCAGAAATACAAGTATTGCTCCATCACCTTCATGGCAACAGATATACTCAATAGTTGCTTCCACCTACAAAAGAGTATTGTATCTTTAAGATGAAGAAGTATTTCCAATGGAAAAGGTTCTAATGATATGACTATGGAACCTCCGAAACATATGAGATTTATTCAAAGTATACTTATAGAGTAAGAAATAACACTGCTACAAAGTGATATGACAATGGAACCTCTGATACATAAGACATAATTTGAAGTATGTCTTTGTAGTAACAAACACTACTATAAGATTAATTAACAATGCCATTTAAACCAAGCGACTTCTTTACAAGTAATGAAAAATACATAAAAATCAGTAAAGAGGATTAAAGTTTCATAATAACATAGATATGAACGAGAAAATCTCAACTTATTTTTTTTTAACCATAGTACACTTGGAAAGGAAAAAAATTATATTAGATCCAATGTCCCAAAATGACGATGATAATGAATAAATAGTAGGAAACCTATGAAAGTCATGTGTATTATGAATATATTCATTATTCAATCCAAAAAAAATACAGTAAATACACATGCTACAGAATAAAGATAAAATTATGTAAATATACATACAAGACCCAAATCAAGCTGCAAACCCGACCAAGCTTCAAGAGATTGTCTTGTACTTGCACTGTAGCTTTTGTATAGAGAATCAATGTCGGCGTCCTACAAAATAATAGAATGTAATTACTGACGTACAAACTATAAAATAGAGTAGACGAATGTCAGTAAAAAATTCTTGAGCGATTAGTATCAAAACATTGCCTACTTGTTGCTAGCTGTGTTACTCGGACTCGGGTGCGGGTGTCGGGTTCGGGTACGAATCTAAGTGTCGGACACGTGAAGTCAAAAAATAGAGGATACACGGATATGGATCCGAATTTGGACACAGGTGCGGGGATACGGTATGCCAAACTCATATAGACATGCATTTATCATGAAACTTTAGGGGTTGAAGTGCAAAAATATAAAGAAACGGGCAGAACTGAAATTACTGAAACTTCAGGGGCTAAAATGGAAGAAAACAAAACTACAGGGATTGATAAGTAATTTTTTAGGAGCTATTTTGAACTTTTAGAAAACTTGAGGGACTAAATTAAAAAACTATGGGGTATCTAAATGAAATTTTTTAGAGATATTTATTCCCACATATCCTCAAATCTCAAATACTCAGATCGTTGGAGAAGAAAACTCGTCAAATACTCAGATCGTTGGAGAAGAAAACTCAGTGTCAGAAGAAAACTCTGGAGAAGAAAAGGAGAAGATTAGAACACTAAAAGATGAGAAGAGAAGAAGATTAGAAGAGAAGAAGAGGAGGAGAAGAATAGAAGGTAAGTCTCAATCTCTTACTCTCTATCTCTCTTTCAGTCTTTCTTCCCTTTCTTGTCGCTCATGTCCCGCTCAGCTTCATTCGTTCAGCCGTATCCGTATTGAAATTGCCCTACCCGACACATATCCCGCACCCGCACCCGAGTCGGATCGTGTCGACACGGGTACTCCATCTGAAACAGTCGAGTCTGAGTAACACAGGTTGGTAGAAATGTTCGAGTACAAAGCAAGGAATATCAACTATATTATTAGATCATTTAACTTGGCATATAGTACTACAAAGTTAAGCCAAGTGCTATTTTTTTATATAAAAAAAAACCCTCCACGAGAGCAACAAACAACCTAGTAAAGATGATATGAGTTTTATCAAGTTCATGCACAACTTTTTCATCAGCAAACATATCTTATTTTTATAAGTATTAACAACCATATCTATGCTCACATTTATTTTATTTTTCTGGTAAAATTTTCCCTTAAAGCACCCAAATAATGCACAAGCCATGATATATACAGAATAAACAATTGCACATAACATGGGAGCATAAATAGGACATATAGCTAAGGCTCTATGCTCCAAAAGGAAACTCTGAAATTCAATTGAGAAAATAAAAATAAAAGGCCTCAGCCAGTTTTACTAAGAAGTTCAACCATAGATTAACAAGTTTCTCAGTTTTAAGGAAAGATAAAATTAGAGTACCACTCTGCAATGTTGAAAGATAAAATTACATTACCAACCACAATGTTTAAAGTATTCTAGGGACATGGAACCAATATTGTAAAAACTTATATAGTAAGTAGATCAAGTAATTCCACCAAAAAATGGATATAGGAGTACAACTGCAATACTGCATGAACATAAATGATGAGTGGGTTGAAAACCTACTAATTGGGTATTATTTAACTTAAAATATTGTGTGTTTCTAGTGTTTTTCCTTGTTACTTGTTTATGTTTTGTGTTGCTTTGCAGTAATAGAGACAAGGATGTTTTTAGAGCTGAAAAGGGGAGAAAAAGGTGCAAGATTGGGTAAATTGTCAGAGTGGCGTGGGGCGCGTTGCAGGAAAGCTAAGGACGGTGCGGGCCCTGCCAGGCTGAAAGAGAGACACTACATGGGTAGCGCGAGGCGCGCCAATCTGACCGATTTAATTAATTTTTGTTTCCTTTGAGCTCCAAAGTTGAGTCTTATAAGGATTTTGACTTACCTAATGTATTAGGGTTCTATTAGGGTTTTAAATTTTTTTATATATTTATATATTTTTATTGGATTCTTTATTTTGTTTCTTTGTAATTTCTTCAACTGTGATTGCATAGTTAATTGTGCATTCAATTAGGATATTCGTTTACATAACATTCATTGATTCATTTTTACAAAAAAAAAACATTTGCATTCCTCCACGTAGGATGTTATTTTAGTAAAAGTTGCATTGTGATTGAGCATTAAGCATTGAGCTATGGGAGTCTAGATGATGGCCAATGATGAGTTTGGATGACTCTAATTTGCCAAAAATCCTCATTGTGCTATTCATGTCTTCTTTCACATTCAAGCACGCCAGTAACTATCAGTGGTGATTAAAAACTTTACATGTGATAGGACATGAACACTGATTAAAGTTGAACATTGGTTGATACATAAGTTTGGGGGAGTCTTGGTTTCATATAATTATATATTATTAAAAAAAACAGAAAAAAAAATATTCACAAGGAATAAAAGCCGACTTAGTTCAATTCTGTAACATTTGTTACTCGAACAAGTAAGCTCTAGGGATGTCTTTACACTCAACGCCCTAAAACTGTTTGGTTTGAGAGTCGTTGGTCGAAAATTTACTAAACGGGCAACTTTGAAAAGCTTAAGAGGGTTGAACATTGCACAAGTCAGACAGATAACAAACAGTGAGATGGAGCGTAACACGCACCCGCGAAGCATGAACACTTAATAAATTATATTTACTTGCTTTAAAGATTGATTTCCCTATTCTTTGTGTGGATGTCATGTTCGGTTGAAAATTGGTGAGAAGGGTGAGTGTGTACATGAAATTGATCACATAAATAACTTTGAAATTGCTGATATGATATTGAACACACACAAAAAGAGGCTAGAGTTGTGTTAGTGAGGTGAGGATGTGAGGATGTGAGGATGTGAGGATGTGAGGATGTGTGTGATTGTACATGATGCGAGGTTAACTTTAAGTTAAGTGTTTATCTCTGAGGCATTTGCATTATCTAACTATTGTGGTTCTTGCTCGATCTCATTAGTTGCATTCATTGTGTTTAGTTTGTGTTATTATAGTATGTGGTAGGATTGCTTGAGGACAAGTAATTGCTCAAGTTTGGGATATTTGATGAGTGAGTTGAAAACCTACTAATTGGGTATTATTTAACTTAAAATATTGTGTGTTCCAGGTGTTTTTCCTTGTTACTTATTTAGGTTTTGTGTTACTTTGCAGGAATAGAGGCAAGGATGAGTTTTAAAAGGTGCAAGATTGGGCAAACTGTTAGTGGCGCGGGGCGCGCTACAGTTAAGCTAAGGACAGCGCGGGATATGCCAGTCTGGAAGAGAGACACTACATGGGTAGCGCGGTGCGCACTACTAGCTGAAGGAAACCGACGCGGGGCGTACCAGTCTGACGGGTTTAGTTGATTTTTCTTTCCTTTGTACTCCAAAGTTGAGTCTTGTGAGGATTTTGACTTACCTAATGTATTAGGGTTCTATTAAGATTATAAATACTTGTTTTTAATTAAGTTTGAGGTTACTTTTTGACTGCAATTCATTGAGAGCCACTTCTACTGGAAATTGGAGATTGCTTTGGAGAACACACAAACTTGAGATGTTATTTAATTTTAATCTTCTAGTTTTTATTGTGATGACGAACTAATTTCCCAATTAGAGGTACAATGGAACCTTTTGCAATTTAATAATTCAATTACTATTATTTCTCCTTATTAATCCTATTGAGTTGATTATTATATTTTGTGCTTAATTAAATAATTGTTTGACCAACAATTAATATGATATCTTTGATGGAATTGAAAGAAAAAATCTTAGATTAGATCTGAATATAATAACGCATGAATTTGTTGATTCTTGTTAATGATAACATAATAGTGTACGAGACGAAAATACTTGTATGTCATGCGTAACTTTGTTAGGAGTTTGTGCTTAATGAATCTATTTTAAGTGTCTTGTATGAAAATAACAAAATAACTGAAATAAGTCTTTTTATTATTCATTGAAAAATGTTAATAAATTGATAGGCAATCCTAATTGGCAACTAATTGAATTAAATAAAAGGAAATACGGTAAGGAGATTATTGCAAAGCAATTAGGGAAATTGTACTCCTATGTTTTAATCATCTGGTGATCAATCTTTATTATTTTATTAATTTTAATTCTTTTGTTTTAAACAATTTCACAAATCAATTGGAGTGACTATTTAAGTGGGTTAAATTGCTAAAAAACTTGGTAATATGAGTAATTATTAGTATTTGTTTCCTGTGGGTTCGACAACCTTTCTTACTTTTATATAACTTGATTGACCGTCTGCACTTGCACATATTGTTAGTATATAAAATGGACAACAATAAACTACCTCAAATAACTCAGTCATAGGATCACTTTTGGACTCTTGTTGTCTCCTCATTCTCCTTGGGTTTCCCTGGTAGGTATCTACCTGCGATTGGATACAATAACGAGTTTTCTCCAATACATCTTCTAAAAATAGCTCAGCCACAGGAAAAGTTAACCCCTGCCAAAGTAATAAAATAAAAAAATAAATACAAATGTGTGGAACGAACTGAGTGCATATCAACATGTAATAAAGTAAAGACTGTACCGGGATGTGGATAGTTGGTGCACCACCAAAGTATTTGGAGAACAAGTCAGCATTAATAGTAGCACTCATTAGAATAAAACGTAGATCAGAGCGACGAGGAAGGAGGTCATGCAAAATTATTAAAAGGAAGTCCTCGTTCATGCCTCTTTCATGAATTTCATCCACTAACAAGTGGGTAACTCCTGTTAAATTTGGGTCCTCAACCTGTAATTAAGTGCAGAGAAAGAAATCAAAAAGTATTTTTGGAAGAACAGAATAACAACTTACTAACTTATGGATAACCTAATTGCATGAATTAATTATTTCATTCTAGTAATTCATGGTAAGCAACAGATGTGATACTAGTTGCATATAACACAGTCCAGAATATACGTCACCAAATGAAATTCTGAAATCATGAAATTTATAGGTCAAATTTCAAAAGTATCAAAACCAAGAATGAAATTTTTTATGAAATTAAAAAAACTCCTAGATATCAAAGAAACATGGAAATTAATAATCACAGAAAAATTCTGAGTCTAAAGAAAAACATAATGAAAAGATAAGAGTTAAGAAGCACTGAAGCATCAACATACACGTGAAAAGGGGGGGAAACGCAACAAAACAAGCAACATATTACCAGCTGCCGAAGTAATACGCCTGTAGTGCAAAATAACAATTTTGTCTGAGCTGAGCGCTTGGACTCTAGGCGAATCTGGTAACCAACAGTTTCACCAAGGTTCTCTCCCCTTTCAGAGGATATTCGAGCTGCAACAGATATGGCAGAAATACGACGTGGTTGAGTGCATATAATGTTGCAGTCAGCACCACGTAGAGACGATATTTCCTCCTCTAGAATGAATTGAGGAAGTTGTGTAGTTTTTCCACAACCTGTCTCTCCAGAAACCACCAATACCTACATCGCCACACAAAATTAAAGAGAAATAGAAAGTGTATTAAAAAGGTTTGCAATCATCTACTCAATATTCATTAATATGATAATAAATGAGCAACAGTGTCAACTATTCAGGTAGAAAACCCACCTGATTTGCTGCAACAGCTTTCAAAAAATCAGATTTCACTTTGTTAGCCGGAAGCTTTTTTCTGAAAGCCATCATTTCCTTAACAGTATCGCATGCCTGCAAGTTCAATATAATTTCACATTTATGTCACAAAATTCAGATATTGTCAAACAGCAAATTAAGAACAGCTAAATCATCATAGGAATCAGCTAAACTAATATATGTACCTTCAGGTGCTCCTGTCTTTGTTGAAGTTCAATGTGCTGCCTCTCCTTGGTAGTATCATTCTGTAAAGATAAGACAGGTTTAACTATATCTGCGAGAGATGATTTTTGGGCATTCTGCGAGGAGGCTTCAGAGGAATTATTGACAGATACAGACCCTCCTGAGCTACCCAACAGATTTTCAACTCTCCTCTCAGTTTCTGTAGACATCCGTATCTGCAAAATGGTGGAAAAGTCGATCTAAGGTATTAGTCATAAGAAAATTGGAGTTTACTGGTGATACGAATCATGTTTACCTCTTTCTGTGCAGATCCATGGCGTTCATCAAGATCTGCTCGATAATTTGGCAATGGAACTTTGCTCACAACAAGCGCCTTTCCTTTGTTATAAGCATGACTTTCTTTCCACAAATACAAAGCAAGAAAATAAATTATAAGGTGAAAGATTATTTGTGGCTACTGGCTACCGTCATAAGAATATATCTTTAAGAACCCTTAACTGCATTGTTCTGTAAATTGATGCAAAGGGACACAGCAAACAAACGTTATCACGAGTAAAATTGCACCATCTGTACTAAGGTTATCCAAAAGAACCCCAACCCCCCAAATAACAAATTGATCAAAAATCCATGCGGAAATTAGTACATATTATCATATTCAACTACAGTTTCACTTCATTGTCCGTTGTACCCTTGCTCCAACATTTGCTAGTTTCATTCAAAAATATAGTTAAAGAGACGTGAACAAGTGATAGCTCGATCCAAGTAAACTCAATATTGTCTTATTCCACCTATTTGGGGTTGACACCTGTCATTTACATGCATCCTATTTCGCCATTCAGGCAAATATTAGGCAATATCTTTTGTTACACCACGAGTTGAGGGAAACTCAATTATAAGCAGGCACACACATGTATATATACATGTATTGGTAACTCTGAGATATATTTGTAACAAAAATTAGCTCAGTCAAGGTTTGATAAAGAACGAGCTAAAATTAAGCTCTAATTTACATTAGTAATAAAGGATATTTACTCGTGTGTATGTGTATTAATAAAAAAGGTTATGGAACACTAGACGCTCCGATTCTTAATTAAATATGACACTGCAAGATTTCGTATAACTTACAAGTAGAGTCCTAATTGATAAGCCATATCAGACAATGTTTGTTGATCCCCTCGACTGAAATTACGCCTGATTATCATCTCTTGCTCCCCTCCCCTCTTCATTTGTTCCATTTTCCCCCACAATTCGTTCTCATCAAGAACCTCCATCTGAACACCATCATCATCATCATTTTAAATATGGAAATAAAGATGCATTCTTTTCTCATCATGTGTGTGAATAAATAATACCTCTGCTGCTTGTTGTCTCAGGCGCTCAGCTCGCCAGACAGGGTCCCACCAGCGCTGCTCGCCACGTCCACCCCCGCGTCCCCCACCACCACGGCCGCCTCCACCGCGCCCTCTGGAAGGGCCTCCACCGCGACGGCCACCTTGGAAGTTAGGCCGGTTAGACATGGCGGACGTTGATAAATGAAGACGATACAGAAACCTTTTTGGCGCGGCGAGAGTGATAAATTTGTACACTGAAGAGTCGTTAGCGCCGACGAGGCGCAGGGACATTTAATATAGTCTGGTTAGAGTTTGGACTATGGAGGTCAACTAGGGGAAAATAAAGGGGAAAAAATGAACGGAAAGGAATGTGCTAGGCGGAGCAGAAAATGTTTTTATTGGTATTAATATTTACTGCTACTATTATTTTTAAATTTTAAATAAATTATATTTATTTTAAATATAAACAATAAAAAAGAAAAAAAATATCTCTTAATTCTAATAAAATTAAATAAATTTATAATAATTTAAGATTTTACAAATTAAATAATCAAACAAAGGTCCTATTATTTCATAAAGTGAAGTAATATTTATCGAGTGATATTTAAGTGTTTTACCTTTTTTTTATTCAATGTAATCCCTTGCTCAAAAATTATATTACCAGTTTTGTTAAGGGCTAAAAAAATTATTATGAATTCTAATATATGTTGTCCTTCATTTCTTTTTTTTATATAATTATTTATTATTAATTAAAAGTTATATATGCAATAGATAGTTTTTTAAAATTCAACACTTTTTCATTTTGTAATCAATTTATAACTAATTACTTTTGCGTATAATAAATCAACACAATACAATTGTAGTATCTTTTAATAGATTTTTTTAATTGAATTATTTGTGATAAAACTTTTTGTTTTCAACATTAATATTTTATATTAAAACTCTTCTTGACAAAAACAATCATAAGACCTTTTTTATTAATTAGTGTATAAATCGTTAAGTTTCAACATTAATCAACAAAAAATAATCTTATACAAAAATCATATTTTAAAAATTAAATCATCTAGGCTACGTTTGTTTGTAAGAATTATAATTCCATAATTATAATTAATGAGATTATAATTCTGAAACTATTAATTCTAGTAATATAATCCCGATATTATAATTATAATCTCAAGATTATTAAGTCGTTTTAAATTCTAGACTAATAATTTTAAGTTTAAATTTAAAAATAAACAAAATATTTGAGATTAGTCATATCCCTATCCCAAGTATAATTAAATAAACATAGCCCTAAAGTGAAACATTAAATTAATCAAGTATTTATTAACATAAAAATCATATTTTCATTAATTTTATTTGATTTACTATCTTTAGAAACAGCAAATCAATAACGAATAATATTAAAAAAACTATAAACTTTAAGTATTTAAAAAAAATTGTATCATAGTTTAAGTATTCTATTATATTTTACCTCTTTTTTTTCAAAACTCATAAACACCCAACATTAAAGAATAAAATAATAGGTCCAGTGAAAATTTACATCAAATATTGGGTATATATTAATTAGGCCGTGGAAAATAAATATGAGACGGATCGACCCGTATCGGAATCGTTTATTAGGTTATAATATACACATGATTACAAGACCCAAAATCAACCCACAACTCATTCTGACCCGCACTATCTTGCACAATTGCGTCTTTCTCGCGGTCATCTGCATAACATCGTTCTTCTTCTTGAATGAACAAGATCTGAACAGGCAAAGCCGTGAACCGAGTTGATCCGTGTGAGTTGGCGAGTAGTGTCGCCATTATCAGTAGTCGGAAATTGGTAAGACGATAGGGCAATTCGGCGGAAAAATATAATGGATCCCGTGAACTCGCCACTTGGACGAATGTTATTGGACGAGATCACGCCGGTGGTAATGGTACTCCGAACCCCTCTCGTCGAAGAGATTTGTCAGAAGAATGGCCTCAGCTTTATTGAAATGGTCAGCCCTTTCTGTACCTTCAATAATATCGATGGTACAGACACTACTAATTTCCACTCCTCTAGTATACACATTTAGTTCTTTTTAGTTTATATTTTTTTAATATATAGTATATCTTTTGATTTGTTGGATAGTACCTGTAAGGACTGCGAATGATCAACCCTACAGGCTACAGAAGTTCAAATTGCGATTGTCTTATGCATCAGATGTTCGGCAACCTAATGTAGAGGTATTTGTTTCTTGAAATCTTTTGTTTAATATTAAGATATTGGACAAACGTATAGAGTAATTTAAATACCATAAAACTAGGAACCAAAAAAGATAAAGCTTGAGCTCACTTGAAGCTAAATCTGCTTGAAGTAGTAAAGGTGTTAGTTATTGTCTGAAACAATTACTTAAACATAGCATGTAAAAATATATTCCTGCAACATAAAGGTGTTGTGGAAATTTACCAGGTTGATTATAAATGATCAGTGGTACTTAAATTTTGTTTAAGTATGCTATGACATAATGTTATAACTAGTTCAGTAGGACTTCCAGTATTTTGCATTCACATGTTGCTATCATGTTCTCATTCAGTCAAGGAAATTAATGACTGCAAAAAACAATTCTCCCCCTTTTCCACAAAAAAGTTTGTCAATTTTTTCGTTACAAAAAAAGAGGGCCCTGTTTGTTTTATTGATAGTGTAAAATAACACAATATCCTCAAATTTACCATCACAATTTCACTATCACGGCATCACTACTAAACTAACACTCAACGTATTTAGGGAAATCATGAAAAAAATCCTTAAAGTTCAAAGGTTGCATATTTGTCTTTTTTTGTGGACATAGGGATTATAACTTGAGTATCAAGTATTGATTCATTTTTTGATTAGTTATATCCTGCATTTTTCTTTATCTGGGCCTCCCAGATTGTTCTTTCTGAGTATTATTTTTTTACTCAACTAGGTGGCAAAGGAGCGGTTAAAACGAGTTATTACTTATGCAGGGGAGAAGGATCCTTCGAACTTGTTTTCAGATCCACCGCCTATTGAAAGTGTGCTCACTTGTGAGTCGTACTCCATTCTAGTAATCTTGAAGGAAATGGTTGAAGTCACTTAATAGCTCAGATATTTTTGTCGCACTTTCACATTGCAAGTGGCTTTAAAATGTAGATACCACTTCAAAGGATATTGTTTTTAAAGCACGAACTTTCCTCCCTCTCCTGCTCACCTATCTCTGTGTTTATTTTTATGGTTTTTTATATATTTGGTTAGGTTTCTTCTGTGAACTTTTTATGGTTAGATTCTAGATCTGAGCATTTGGCTTGTTATAGGCCTGATGCTTTTGGCTATTCTTTGCAGCATCTCAACCTGAATGTATGCCAACATGGTTTCAATATTTTAATAAAGAGCTTGTACGCGCTGTTTCTTTTTCAGACCATGAAGCGTTTGACCATCCCGTTGCGTGTGAGCTTATCCATTCTATCCCTCTCTCTCTCTCTGTCTCGTAGATCACAGTCTTCAAGTATTTTATCCTTAATAAATTTAACTAAAGCTTGTTTTCTAATTGGCTGCAGGTCTCCTGGTTGTTTCTTCGAAGGATGAAGAGCCTCTTAACAAATTTGTTGACCTTTTTAACACCAACCAGTTACCCCCTCTGTTTAATGATGGTGCTATGGACACTAAGATTCTGAAGCATTTTTTGTTACTCCATGATAACCAAGATGGACCGTCGGAGAAGTATGCTAGCTCTTTCATATGTAATATTAATGTTATTAGATATTACCTTTCAGCCTTTCACAATGAGGAAAAAACTAGCAAATCATATGCTACATTGTTTGAATGCTGGTAGCACATCTGTCCATATATTGCTTTATTATTTACATGAGATAATATGTACTAAGATTTGCCCCAAATTATCTAAAGACAAAAAAGTAGTCTGTCAGCATTGTCAGAAGCCATAACTCAGTAGGATAAGGCAATCACCCCTTGTGGTCACCCCTTGTATATTGCACAGATGTGTTTACTGTAATTTGTTCTTGACATATTTCTGGTATTATATTTTTTTCTTTCAATGGACAGATATTTCCTGAATTTAGGATTGACTGATATATGGCATTCATGTTTATTCCTGCCTTTTTTCTCAGTGCAACAAAAATTTTAACAGGAATGAGGAGTACATTTGGCTTACACGATTGTCGATTGCTGTGTATTAACTCCTCTCAAGATGGGTTATTAGATCATCAAGAAAACTTATGGGCTCCTTTTGTAAGCTAACTTCTTATAAGTTCATCTTGTTGCTCTTTGAACTGAGGGTTTGTATTATTGATAAAGTATGTAAAGACTGTATATGTGTCCTGTGACAGAAATCTGATGCTTCACCTACCCAGAGTCTTGGTTACTTTCTTAGCATTGATGATTTGGACGAGGTTTTTGTTCTATTACACTTCTTTAGCTTGATATGCTGACACGCACACACACATATTACACACATATTTTTATGCTTTAGGATTGATGCTAATAAATTTCTAAGGTTTTACATTTGACCCAACTATCAGTTTGTTTACGTTGGAACAGTTGAGAAACATCATGCAAGATTTATCATCCAAACACATCATTCCCCAGATGGAACAAAAGATCCGTGTTCTCAATCAGCAGGTTTTTTATTTCTTGTTTTGGTTTCAGATATGAAGACTGGTTTGTACTTCCCCTATGAAATGTTTTGACCTAATTGATTTTCATCTTTTCCTCCATACTTTTATGAACTTCAGGTTTCTGCAACAAGAAAAGGTTTTAGAAACCAAATAAAAAATTTATGGTGGAGAAAAGGGAAAGAAGATACACCAGATAGCTCCAATGGTCCTATGTAAGTTCTGTAACTTCGTTTTAGCTATATACTGCCGAATGTTTGCTCTCTCTTCTCTGGTGGTAACCTAAATTAATTTTGTATTTCGACCTATGAAGGTATACTTTCAACTCCATTGAATCACAAATAAGAGTTTTGGGCGACTATGCCTTCATGTTACGAGATTATGAGCTTGCTTTGTCAAATTATAGACTACTTTCCACAGATTATAAGCTTGACAAAGCATGGAAACAGTATGCTGGTGTACAGGTACTTAAATACCTTTTGCTATTATGGTGCCTTTGCATTATTGTTTTGCTATTGTATTCCCATCCAGTAGAGGTTTTTCAAAGCCTGTGAGGATACTTAGTAGGAATATTGCATGCTTTACAATCACATATTCTGATGTTTTTGTTTGTACGTGCAATTGTGCATTTACTGCATATCTGGAACTTGCCCTGTTTATGTAGGTTTCCTAAGCTCGTAAACATTAACATCTTATGCTGATAATGCGCAGAATTGTACCAATTTTATTTTTTCATTCACAAATGTCTTTGAATGTTGATTTGTACCTCAAAACATCAGACTCTTTTTTAATATTATTTATTTAATACTTCAATTAATAAAAAAAATAACTTTACACAAGATGCATTGGAGGATGAAAAAATAAAAGAAGTTTCAAGGAGCTTCCAGAAGGGAAACTAATAATTAGACTACTGTATCTATTTATTCTATTATAGCCAAAATTCAATGCAAGAATCATAATGGACACCACATGAGTAGGAGAGGTCAAGTCCAAAAGTACAAAGGTTTGAAGAAATCACACTTGGTATCTTGGATTTCCCTTTATTGGAGATACCTGTTTCCCTAATTCCCTTATTCCCTTATTACCTCTTTCTGGCAGTTACTATATCGTGCACGAGGTAATGTGTTAAACCAGTGAACCTCAAACAATGAAGAACCAAAAACCAGTGATCAGAAGCAAGAGAATAGTAACCCAGTAATAGGGCCAGTTTCCTATGAAAGCATCTTTTGAGTTTGAATTATTAGTTTGTTGTCCTTGTTTGTTAATTATTTCCCTGTTGCCCTTTTCCTTTTCTTCCTTTTTTGTTTTTCATTTTTTGGGTATATTCATGTTGGAAAACAACCGACACATTTTTCCTCTGTTTATTGTTCAACAATTTTTACTTAGATCAATGATTTTGTGTATCCCTCTCTTTTGTGGCATGTTGTTGATTTACCTTTTCAAAAAAATAAGTGGATGCCTTCTTACAATTCAGTATTTGATTTCTTTGTTTCACAGGAAATGATGGGACTGACATTCTTCATGTTGGATCAGTCGAGAAAGGATGCCGAGTATTGTATGGAAAACGCATTTCACACATATTTAGTATGTATAGTGTTTTTCCCTCCTTAATAAATAAAATTTGAGTGGGAAACTACTTCAAATGACTGCTTATTCATGATTATTTAGTATGTATGGTGCTATACTTTTTTTTTTTTTGAAATGCAGTACAAATTAACCAACTCATGATACCCTGGGAAAGTATTAGTATCACTAACCACAAAAAGATGTTTCAGTTCTCTTTGTACTTGAAAATCTTGGTTTGAAAAAGATGTACTTATTGACCTTTGTCATTGTATGCAATAATCACTTACAGTTTCTTGTTTTACATATTTCGATGTTTTATTCAGAGGATTGGGTCATCTGGTCAGCGAAATGCTACACGGTGCGGCCTTTGGTGGGTTGAAATGTTGAAGACAAGAGATCAGTATAAAGAAGCTGCCACTGTTTACTTCCGTATCTCTGGTGAGGTAATGCCCAAGTTTGTGATAACAAATCTGAATAAGGTCGTGTATAGCAGACTGCTAAATAAGTATATTTTCTTAGGAACCTCTACATTCAGCTGTGATGCTGGAGCAAGCATCTTACTGTTATCTGTTAGCCAACCCACCCATGTTACGCAAGTATGGATTTCATCTCATCCTTTCTGGTGATCTCTACAAGAAATGTGATCAGGTACCTAAAACCAAATCATGCAATAGTTTGTGTGGATAAATTCTGTAATTTTTTTTAATTTATAAATCTGGCTTGTCCATCATCAGATAAAACATGCAATTCGAACGTATCGAGGTGCTCTTTCAGTCTTCAAAGGAACGAAGTGGAGCCATATCCGAGACCATGTTCATTTTCATATTGGAAAGTAAGTGTGAGCATTTGTAAGTTGCTTGTGTCATGAATGCATTAGTGATGGTGGCCATGACATAGCTAGAAGGTCTACATAACCTGATTGTGTTGCAGGTGGTATGCAACTCTTGACACATTTGACGTGGCAATTAAGCATATGTTGGAAGTTTTAGCCTGCAGTCATCAATCAAAGACGATACAGGAGATATTCCTCAGGGACTTTTTTCAAATTGTGCAGGTTAATTTTCTGTTTGTTAAATTTAAATTTCCTTTTGGGTTGAGGAGGTGTTCAGTGTTTTTTTTATTTCTTCTTTTCTCTCCTTGCTTTAAGTGCAACTTCTTGTGCAGACCACTTCTAACTTAAAACTGCCAAGCTGACTAGGTTAATTCTTATCTAACGAGGGTATTGAGACCACTTTCTATGTCATAGTAGTTTATTCTTTGGAAAAAGATCTTATAATAGTTACTAATATAGGTGATTTTCAGTATGATGTGAGAAATGGTCTCATGCATCCTCCTTGATTATCAGCGAACATAGTAAGCACATACTACTTGGGCTATACATTGAACTGAATTTCCATAATAAGTGCTGTTGGTTCAACTACTCAATTTCATAGTAAGTGATGCTGATTCAACTTGTTGGCCTCTTGTATTTTACTTTATGTATATGTTTAAGAGAAATGATATTAGTATGAAAAGTGAGTACATACTGAACTGAACAAAGCCATTTTATCCCGAAGTAGTGGGACTTGGGGGGTAGGCTGATAACGTAAAAACAGAAACTTAAGAGAAGAGGAAAAGATAAAGCAAATACCTAAGAAAAAGATATATTCAAATAATAGAAGTGAAAGGTTATAAATGGAATAAAAATATATCCACCTCTATATAAACGCATCAACACACATTCATAGATACAATGCTAGAAAGTGAACACAAAAGAAAAACTGAGGGACAAGAAAGGCGAAAAGATAAAAACAAGAAAACAGATAATAAATGACAAAAATAAAGAAGGAAAAGATTACATACTTTGTGTAAGAATGCCAATGAAGGCTCAACTCATTCTACAACATCTGAAATGTTTGAGAAACAAAAATCCAATGGAAAAAAATAAAATCTTGAATTATGCAAGAATTTTGGAACTTTGAAGTGTTGAGATGTTATAATTATCAATAAAACGACCATATGGGTAGTGGTTGAGAATAGCTAAACATTCTTGCTATCTCTATGCTTTTTACTTACTGATAGTTAGCGCTTTGGTTTAACCCGCATATCAATTTTGTTAATAATGCTTTGGCCTTGCCTCCAACAATTGCGACTCAGAATTGTTTCATGATGATTGTATTGTGTTAGAAAAATACTGTGCTAATAAAAGAAATATCATATATCGTTGGAGTATTTCTACAACCACTAGGTAATTTGTCACTGACCTTGTTCTCACATATTAGGTGCATAAAGAGGTTTGCAATCTTCAATTATCTTGAGATATGCGTAACTGTTTTTGCATTCAAAATAATGGTCAAACCAACTAATCCAGGGTTCAACCATTTCCCCCCTTTTTTTGTACATTATGCTAGGGTTTGGAAAGGTTGTTTAAGCAGCTCTTCTTTTGTTTCTTCAAGTAGGTTAGAAAATCTAACTCCCTGTTCATCTACAGATAAAGAGGTTGAGGCAAAATTTTAGACTAGCTATCACGCCATTCATATAATAGTTGTGATTTATCTTTTATTCTAGTAATTTAGCTTCATATATTGGATAAGTTGATCTGCCATCTGGCTGTTTCCACTTTATGTTATTTCCTTAATACATTCAAACTAGATGATTTGAATGTTAATAATGTTGTCTTTTTTTTCCCCTTGTTTTATTTGATAATATAGAAAGCGGGGAAAACTTTTGAGGTCTTGAAGCTTCAGTTGCCAGTCATCAACATCCCTTCTCTCAAGGTTGTTTTTGAAGATCATCGGACTTATGCATCTCCTGCAGCTGTAAGTTGAATTATGTTTATGTTTTATCTACTCAGAAATTTAATTTATGTGGACGTTTCATTAATCTGACAATGTCATTCAATAGGCTGGTGTTCTGGTTTAGTACTTGCTATGTCGAGGTTGATGCATGCTATTGTTATCTAGGAAAACTCTGTTCTTTCTTTGTATATTAATTTAGCTTGCAGCCTTATCGCCTGTTTCTGTTATTTCGTTGCTCTTAATGAATTTTCTGTGTATATTCTCTGGTATTTACGTCTTTGGTTCAATTTTCCCCCCTTATAAATCATGGATTTAGGATTTTCTTTTGAGTGCTTCTTCAAAATTTCAGGTTAGTGTTAAAGAAAGTTTGTGGCGGTCTTTGGAGGAGGACATGGTACCATCAGTGTCTGCTATAAGGACTAATTGGCTGGAATTACAATCAAAGCTTCTGTTGAAGAAGGCTAAGGAATCAAATGTTTGTGTAGCAGGAGGTATGAAGTTGATGGTGATTAATTGTTGTAGAATTAGATAGTGTAGTTTCATCTTTTCTTCAGTAATGCTGTTCCTCCATTGTCATTCAAATATACTTTGATGTATTAGGGGATTTGGATAGTATTAGGTTTCCTACACGGTGACTGTTAAGTCACGGTGTGATCATACTTGCTGGTGTGATCATACATACTGAAGGATTTCATGGAAGCTACTGTCATACTCCTCCCCCTTAAAATATGCAAATCACCGTATCTAACCAAATAACTTTTTCTGGTTCTTAAAATTGATCACTGCTAGTAAAAGTTGTACACAAAGATAGCATGAAAGGTAGCCAGTAATATGTATAAAGATTTCCGAACATCATCACAAAGCCTAAGAAGCAAGGATTCATATTTGCCATAAGCATTTTTACAAATCTACGGAAATAGGGATTGGAATTCGGCGGGGATTCAACACATTTAAAATATTAAATAAATTTATTTGTATTAATATGATGTATATTTTCAATTCTTATCGTTTACACAAAAAAACTACAGAAGAATTTCCCCGAATCCTGCTGAACTCCGAACCTGGATTCTTCGGTTCACCAACCTACAGAACAATTCTGGCTTCTTAGCGCATAGCCAGTAGTCAGAAATTTTTAGCTTCACTCCTACAAGCTCTCAATATGTATGTCGTGATTTGATAATGCTATCATAATATCAGATTATACTATGCAAATTCTTCTATCTGAAAAGGTCTTGTTCATTATTTATATTATAAGAAAGTGCAAGAGATGTATTCGTTATTGCCATGTCAATTTAGTTTCATTAACATTTCATGTTTTACTTGCAGAAGCGATTACTGTAGATATTGAATTCAGAAACCCACTTCAAATCTCTCTTTCCGTATCTAACATCTCACTAATATGTGAGCATTTTGCAAGCTCTGATGAAGTGAAAAACGGTAAGTTTTCATACTTCTACAGTTTGCTTACTATCTGTGTCTAATTTTCCTTCGTCTCCATCTGTAATTCTTCCTCTGCCGCAGAAGGGATCAATTTTTTAAACACCATGCCTTTTAAGAAAAGATGTTAATATCCTATTTAACTTTCTAAATCAATTAAAATAACAATATTTATTGAATGAAAGTTGGGCTTTTAAACACTTTCCAATAAGGGAAAATTCGGAACATCATGTCACTTTTTAGTCTAATGAGATTCTCATTTAGACAGAGGGAGTAGGTTTTTTCAGTTATTCTGAATCGTTCTGTTTTATACATAATTTTAAGAATTTAAGTATTCACCATTTAATGGCGCAGATGCAAAAAGCTCAACTACTGAGAATCACAATGACGAGGATCTTGGGAATTTGGTCAAAAGCAAGTATGTAGATACTATATTTTCTAATTTTGCCACCTAAAGTTTTCTTCTAGTTGGTGAAGCTATGTTGGCACCGTTTGATAATGATATTCAATTGTGCTTAAAATTATTAAGGATCATCTTTCATTGTTATTGCAGGGAACTCAGCTCAGATATGTCTTTATTTACAGCGACTGAGGTAGACATCTCACTAGGAGGAGGTGAAACAGTTACGGTGAGTTTCGTGTTTAAAAGTTGATTAATATCACAATAAAATATTTTTGTAGGTATTTGGTGCTAGCTATAGAATTTCATAATCATATTAAGCGAAGAAGCGAGGATATTACTTCAGGGGGTCAAAATTTTGAAATCTTAATTTCAATAGTTAAGGGAGTAAATTTCATAGTCTAGTGCGATTGACGGCCA
The DNA here is from genome assembly GCA_016801055.1 of Panax notoginseng. Taxonomy (NCBI): domain Eukaryota; kingdom Viridiplantae; phylum Streptophyta; class Magnoliopsida; order Apiales; family Araliaceae; genus Panax; species Panax notoginseng. The sequence continues at coordinate 160,044,001 of CM029012.1, read as the reverse complement.
ATTTTAATAAATAACTCAATTATAATACTATTAGAGTAATTTTTGGTCAAAATTCAGCAGGGACAATTGCCCCTCTGGTGCAAGCAATAGCTTTGAACCTAATGCAATGTTACCCGATTTGCCGATATGTTCACACACCCATCTGCCGTATTTGGCAGTTCCTTCTAAATTTCGAGTAAAGGAATTGTTGCATGTAATCAGACATGAAATTACCAAGTACCTGCGAGGTACTACCTGGTATCTGTTAGGCGAAGGAATATTAGTAGAAATTAACAAAGTTAAATGACGATCTAGTTTGTTATGAGGGTTCTAGTAGGAGTGACATGGTTTGAGAGGTTGCTAGGTGTATTAGCATGGCATGTGTTATTGGTGTATGTTAGCTCAAGTCCTATTCTAGTATAAATAGTGAGCATGTAATGTATGATTTCATTATTAATGAATTAAAGTATATCTTGCCATCTCTCTCTATACTCACACATATTCTCTATCTATCTTCTTCACCAGATTATTTCAATCTCTCTAATTCGTTCCCTAAATCCTCCAATATTGCTATTGTTTGTGTTTGTTCGTCATTTTGATCTTCCAGGTGCATCTAAAGGTTACTCCCAGAGTAGAAGGTGTCCTAAAAATTGTTGGTGTAAAGTGGAAACTGTCTGGTTCAGTGGTTGGTTTTCACAACTTTGAGCTCGACTTGGTGAAAAAGAAAGTTCCAAAAGGAAGGAAGAAAACTAAACAGTTTCCTAGCAACAACCTAAAGTTTTTAGTGATCAAGGTGCATGCCTTTACCCTTCTCTTTTGTGTAATTAAGTCACTCATTTAATTGTGTTGTGCTGACTTTCCTTATCATTATTTTTTATTTTTTTGCCTTAATCTCCTATTTCATTTTTTTGCATGTTTATTTATTTATTTTTTCGCTTAAACTTCCTAAAATATCCAGCGCTTACCAAAGCTTGAAGGCTTCATTCAACATCTACCTAAAATAGTTTCTGCTGGTGATTTACGACGTCTTACTCTGGAGTTGAGGAACCCATCAGAAATTCCTGTGAAGGTAAGATGCACACTTTTTATATACCAGTTAAATATACTTGGTTTTGCATAACAGTCAAAGACGTGCAAGCAAATATTTTTTGCCTCTCTATTCCTGGTGAGATTATTCACAATGAAGTCAATCAGTTTACAATAGTTGTTAACAGTTTTTCGAGTGCTTGGATCATCTCAAGAAGTTGTTTTAAATAGCCTACTACCTTTCCTTTTAATTTCTTCTCATATAGGTAGCTTACCCCTGCATCGAGCACAGTCCTCTTTTTATACTCCTCTCTGTCTCTCTCTCTGTCTCTCTCTTATATATATATATTCCTCAGCATGTATGCATGTAGGTCACATTTAATTGATGTCCCTTAAGGAACATCCAATATAGTCAGTTTATGAATGGTGATGTCTTTTGGCAGAATATGAAGATGAAGATTAGTCATCCGAGATTTTTAAATGTAGGGAATCAAGAAGTTTTGAATATGGAATTTCCTGCCTGTCTAGAAAAGAAGGTGAATCCAGCAAAAGGTGATGCACAGGGTAAAAGTAAAGCTTCAGATAGGATTTTTATTTTTCCTGAGGTCAGTGTCAATCGTCTTCTCAGTTGGATTAGTTGTTGATATTCTAGTATAGTATGCATCATGATTGTGTCATCCTCTTCTTATCTTGATACTTTTTCAGGACACGGTAATTCACGGTAGAAACCCATTTTTGTTGCCTCTTTGGCTTTGGGCTGCAGCTCCTGGGAAAACTTCCTTGTATATAACAATTTATTATGAGATGGGTGATACATCAAGCATCATGAGATATCGTACCTTACGAATCCATTACATTGTGGAGGTACTCTTATATAAGAAACCCAAACATTTTATTACTTTTTCACTTTTTTACATGTAGAAGTATGAATAATATCTAATGCTAATCTATCTTACAAAATCAATAAATGACAGTTACACAACTGTTTCACTATCAAGCTGTTCTAGCACTGTTACTTCTGGGAGGATATATAATTAGGCTTCTTGAAAACAACTTTGTTGGCATGTTATGTTATGCTATTGTTGATTAAACTAATTTTACTTGTATGAGTGGATATTATAATCTTACAAACTGTTTCTTGAGCACATTACTTTCTAGCTTAAATTGGACTGTATATTTAATATCAATAAATTGTTCAAACGTACCATTCATAATAAACTAATTAACTGAATAAGTGATTTATGCTATTCAGTTCTACAATTTATATCTATACATGCATTTTTCTTATTCAAGTTATTTTATAGGTGTTACCATCTCTGGATGTGTCATTCCAAATCAGCCCTTGTCCTTTAAAATTGCAAGAGTACCTTGTGAGGATGGATGTTGTCAACAAGACAAGATCAGAGAGTTTTAAGCTTCATCAGTTGTCAGCTTTCGAGAATGAATGGAAGATATCATTATTTCAACCTATTGATACCATTTTTCCTTCAGAATCTCTAATGGCTGGTCAAGGACTGTCATGTTTTTTCAAGCTAAAGGTTAGTATGAAGGACTGATTTTGGTTCCTCTTTTTCCATAAGGATCCTCTAGTTCTTGCTCAGGCAGCAGCATGAATTATGCTTTTGCTTTTTATGATATTATTTTGAATAACTCCGTTTACTTTGATTTACTAATGCTCCACCAAGAAGTTGACAACGCTTTGTTTATGTAATTGGGACTCTACTCTTCCGGTAGGTCACGTGTCCAAATGTTTAGGTGCACCTTGAGCTCTATTCTCAAAATCTTGCTTTTCTCCTCTTTAGATGTCTATAATTATACAAGTTTCTGTTGTACTTGAACAAGTTATGCGACATGCTTGAATATTTCTTGTAAGTTAATTAATTAATTTTTTTAATTTTAAATATGGGGTTCCTAATAGATCCCCATATAGTTTAAGTGGTCATTACTTTTTTTCCAAGTTTTATAGAGCTTATAAATATTTTGTTAATCATACATACGATTTAATGAATCTTGCACCAACAATAAAATTTGAGAATTGTTTGTTTTCCTTTGGGAATCTAATTTTGTTTCGAATATACTAGGCGTTCTTCTGCTTTCTATTTTGCTCCACGTCACAACTTTATCTAATTTTGAAGTAAATCTATTATAGGTTTACTTTTTTTTTTGTTGCTAAAATCTATTATACGTTGACAGTTTAGCTCCATGCCGTCAAGTTAATCAACTCTTCTGTTTATACATTTGGTTGACTCTTTGTTTCAGAATGGCAAGAAATCAGCAACTGGCGAAGACAATGCCTCTTCTCTTTCGACTTTAGTAGGAGCTGATGTGAGTTTGAGCCATGGCAGCAATGAAGCAATGTTTGACGTATATAGCTCGCCTCTGATTGATTTTCATCATTGCGAAAGACTGCACCAGAGAGCATCTGAGCAGGTCATTTATTTTCTTGCCATGTGACAGTATGAACACTAATTAAGAGCTTTCTTTGTCTTTGTCGTCATCATCATGTCTATGTAGATCCCCTTCTGATGGGTTGTATAATCCTATTTCATTATTTCATTATCCCATACTTGGGGACCACATTACTTATCAAAGGAGAGAGAAAATAATACTGAAACATTTTTGTAACGTTATTGTACTAATGTAGTTTATATATAACAAGATGGTGTTATATTGGTAACTAATGGCCTAGTGAACCAAAATTCCCTACTATACTTGTCCAGGTTGGATACAATAACCACTGTGGGCTACTTGGGAGTAGAAGAAAATGTAGTTGTAATAAGAAGAAAAATATAGTTGCGATTACTTGTAGTTTTTGCAGTGTGGAGTAGGTGTGTGAAGAACAGATGTTACTGTACTGTCTTTATGTCATACTGAACCTTTCTTTATGCATGTGTCAGGGGCATCAAACAGTGGACTTCATATTGATCTATCAACCGCAGAGGAGCAACAACACTTCAGGGCTACCCCAAACCAATTCCCTCAGTATATCTTCACACCATGCATGTCATTGCAGGCAAGAGTTGTACAATAACTCTCAGTTATACATGAACATTCTAAAATCTTTATTCTATTTACCGACATTTTTATAACAATATATTTTTTTCAATATATATTTTGAAATTATAGAGGATATTCCTAATCCAAGTTTATATTTTATTTGTTATCTGATTATTTTATATCTTTACAATATTGCAAACACGAGCCATTGATGTTGATAGAGGGACATTCCTTATCCAAGCTTTGATTTTGTGTGTTACCTAATTATTCATGTATTTTGTATCTTTACAGTACTGCAAGCACAAACCCAATATGTTGGCTAATGGATGGCCCACGGACCATACACCATAATTTCATTACTTCACTCTGTGAAATTAAACTAAGAATGACCATCCACAACTCATCAGATGTTGGTGCATCAGTTCGTGTTAATACCTTTGATTCTACCCTGGTTGCTGGCTCCTTAAGCACGGGAAGTTCTGCTCTTTCTGGAAATGAAGCAGGATGGCATGATTTGTCTCTGTTGAATGACGTCAAAGTTACAGCCGCTATTGCTAATACTGGAGTTCGGAAGTCAATTTCACCAGAGTGTGTTCCCCCTTTCATTTGGTCAGGGTCAAGTTCTACCCGTGTCAAGCTTGAGCCAAAGTCCACAATTGAAATCCCTCTCTTAATATGTGTTTTCTCTCCCGGAACTTATGATCTGTCAAACTATACTTTGCATTGGAATCTTGTATCCGTCACTGACCACGAAGATGCTCGGTCGGGGATATGCCACGGGCATCCTTATTATCTTACCGTGTTGCAACGTGATTAAGATGATGTATGTGAAATTTTGGTGTTCTTTTCCCAAATTGAACCGAGTCGTATTGTTTGTATATTTTTTTTTGTATCTCAGCTTGTAAATTATGGTCGTCGTCCGATGTATTCATTCATATAACAATAGCAGGTTGCAAACAGAGAAAAAAAGAATAAACCAAAGATAGCAATTGGAATTTGAAGTAAAAGTAGAAATTATTCTTAGTTCCTTGTGTGAGCAATGAAATGGAGATGAATCCATAAAATTACTCTTTCTGATTGGAAATAATGGGTGTTCGGCTTCAAAATGTAAATTGGAATTTGGAAACCCCCTTCCTTGTCTTGTGCTCTTAGAAGAAGGCTGGTATGAAAGTTGTTTATTATGCGCTGGTAGTATAGAGAGAGATTACCGTGGAAATAATTTTTTTAGTTAGTTTGTTTGTTTGTTTCTGTCCGTCCTTGGTGCGCTATCTTTTGTAATTGGGTAATGTCAAAATTTTTAATTCACAAAAGGGTCTACGATGATATAGTAGTATTGTTACGTTGGTAGAAATGTCAACTTATTTACGAGTGTACCAGTACTATTATTTAGTTACCTAATAGTAATTGGCAGGCATGTTTTTTTGGTTTTTATTTTCAATTTCTTCTCCCCTGTAATCCCATTTTTTCATGATCAATTATACAATCAGATCAAAAATCCCAAATACCCAGTGCCTCCTCCGTCTCGTTTATTTGCCCAACACCTCTGGTTTGTATTTGAGGAGTCCATTTTGTGCTTTCTGGGCTTTAATAACAAAATCTATAAACCACATCCAATACAAACAAAATCAGAACAAGAAAATAGGGGAGTCAATTTATTTTACAATAAGTCTTGAGCACACCAACAACAATTGCCTACCCCTAATAATAATAATTACAATGACTCAACCAAAAATTATCATAAAGGAAGCAACTTTTTTTTTCTAATAATAATAAGCAGTAGAACGGAAGAAGAATAAATTCATTGAATTTACTGTATATATTCATTCACTTCACTTTCACTTCACTTCTGCCAGGGCCTTATGGAGAAGATAATAATGGCAATAATAATAAGCAGGAGAATAATCCCATAACAATACCACTTCCTGGTGTTCCTCTGTGTTTTCTTAGCCACTACCAGCTGCTGAGTTCCACCTCTCACAAAAGAGCTAGCCCTCTCCACCTGATTCTCTATATTATCCAATTGCTCCCCTTGACTCTCCACCAAAACCGCCATATCCAAAAAAACCTGATGCAATTCCATCAAATTCCTCTCAATCCCCTTCACCGCATCGTGCCTCTCTTGAATCTCCAGGATTGTCTCCATCACTTGCCCCCTCCCCTGCTCCTGAATCGCCTTCTGCAGGAAACTCTCGCTCTGTCCGGTGGAAATTAGAGAGTCTAGGGTCGAATCGTCGGCCTTCTCTCCGGTCACGGTGAAGTACCGGCGCTGGACGGTGTCCCGGTACTCGGCGGCCATGCGCTGGCGGAGGTCGTGGAAGGAGGTCATGGAGTCGTGGAGCTTCTTGCGGAGGCCATTGACGACGGAGGTGCGTGTTCGGTCGGAGGAGCTGCCGGGGCCGCAGCCGGGGAGGGTGCGGTTGGCGGCGTTGGAGCGGTCTAAGGATTCGAGGCGGAGTTTGATAAGCTTGGCCTTTTTGAGGGAGGAGGAGACGTGGGCGTCCATTTTGGAGCGGAGGTCTTTGACGGATTTGGCGTTGTGGAGGGTTTTGGATTGGTCGTGGGAGGATTGGAGCTGGTTGTAGAGGGTTTCGAGGTGTTTGAGCTCGTCTTTAATGGCTTCAACATCTTGGAAGAATTTGTCCAGATTTACACCATCTCCAGCTCCTCCATTACTGGACATCTCAATGACGTGGGAAGGATTTTGATCATCGTTGTTGTATCGAGAGAATGAGTCGGAGGTAAATAGATCGTTCATCTTTGATAATTTAATTCCCTTTTGTTTTATTTTCAAGTGGTTGGCTAATTGAATTGAATGGAGGAGAAAATTAGTGGTGAAATATGAAATGGAATGGTTAGGGTGAAGAATCAATGAAGGGGAAGTAGAGGAGAGAGAGAGGAATTTTGGAGAGGAAAGAAACGCGGGAAGGAGGAGGAGGAGTTGTTGTAGTCAAGTCTACTCTTTTCTTTCTTGTTGTTGGTACTAATGGCGGCCTGGCCTGGCCTGATAATAAAAAAGAAAAGGGCAGACTAGTCAAATGGGTGGGCGGTTTGAAATAAGAGGAGAGAGAAAGTCAAGTGAAATGGATAATTAGGAAAATTAATACATACAGAAAAACGTGAATGAAGCGAAGCAGCCGGGAAAGAAAGAAGGGGAATCTGTTGAAGGAGTCGTTACTTTTTAATTATTATTATTATTATTATTATTATTAGCGTGGGAATTGCAAGTGTAAACCCACCAACGATTTACTAATAAATAAATAATAATACAGTAGAATTTCTATAAATTAATATTGTTAGAACTGAAATTTTTTATTAATTTAGAGAGTTATTATTTAATCGATAAATTAATAATTTATTAATTTAAAGAGTATTTTTTTATTCGGTGAATATAAATTTAATTATATTAAAATTATTGTATTTTATTAATGTTTATATCATACTTTTTTTATGCAATATATCATACTTTTTTTTATGTAATGTATCATACTTCTTAAATTAATGTAATAATAGAATTCATTGTAAGTGATATTAATTATTTTTAATAATTAAATAATGTTCATTGTATCCGCTTTTCAAATTACATTCACATTTTATTTCAAAAATAATTATATTCAATAAGATTTGAATTTCAAGACAAAACATTATTTTAATTTGATGGGACCATATATTAAGGATGAAATTTAATTATATTTGAATTTCAAGAAAAATTAAGGATGAAATTAAGATAGATTTGAATTTCAAGACAAAACAAACAAGAATAGAATCATATTTTATAAGATTATCCTAGATATATTTGTAATTTAAAAGAATTATTAATTTATGATTTTGATGAGACCATATATTTATATAAGGATTTTTTTAAAAATTATTATTTTATCGAAATTATTAATTTATCCCATTAGCCCAAGTCGGGACCGGAAAAAAAAATTATTTTAAAAAAATTATTAATTTATAGAGGTTCTCCTGTAATAAGAATAATAGTAGAAGTAATTTGTTTGAAAATTTTCATAGTTGTTGTCTGGTGTCATTTCTACCAGCCTAATTGCATCTTTGGTTAAACAATTTGGGATTTCTTTCTAGAAATTAGATTACTCATTCAATTTTTTTTAACTTAAGATTATTAGTCTATAAATAATAAAAGAATGGGAGATTATTTAATATTGTTACTATAATCTATTACATTCATCTATACTCACACTGACTGAAGAGTTCATCTCTTTATAATTTACCAAATTCTCGTCTTAAAATGATTTGAGTGTCTTACATTTTCTAATGTTATGGAAAATTTTATTTTTTTAATGGCATACTTGACACCATTTTTTTAAAATAATAATTTTTACTCTATAATGTGTAATATGAAAAAAGATGTTAAAATTGTTTACCTCCCATCAGCCGCTGTGGTTAACGTGTGAAATAAACAAATACTAATTCATTTTTCGTTTAATTTTATCAGGTTTGAATACTTTTCTCTTGTAAGTACCAGACACCAGTACCAGTCTTATTCGAGTAATTGTTTTCCCCATTGGCTTCCGCTCAAATTGAATTGAGCCCAAAATTCCCAAGTCGGGGGGAATATAAATATAATAATAATAATAATCTTTTGATGAGATCTGAATGACCAAACCCAATATAATATAATACTGTAAATGGAGCATCCCTAATTTGTGCAACATTACTACCTGAAAATCTAAAGGTTTGAGCAACTGAAGATCAAGGAAAATCACTGCTTGGCTGGCTGGCTGGCTGCACTATTCTAATCCAAAAACAAGGAAAACACGACACACGACACAGAGAGAGCTGAGCTGTGTTAGTATTACTTCATTATTACATACATACATACATACATACATACATACATACATACATACATACATACATGATTGGATATCATCATGTGTGTGTGTGTGTGTGTGTGTGTTTTGCAAGTACCAGAAATCACAGCTAGGAGACTACTTTAATATATATACCCACTACATTACATTCCAAAATGTAAGATCACTTTGTATTTGTAAAATATAAAAACATGTCATCTTATATTTTGTAACGGGTGAATATTGTTTTTCTCGAAATTATACCGGCCGGCCCATCTGATCCTACAATTTCGAAACGAATAAACAGTAATAAACTTTAAAAGTTTCGTAAAATTCATGAGCCAATTTTTCAATATCATACTTATTATTCTATAAGCTTTAACTTGCCTAAAGAAGGAATTGATCTTCAACACATTTTCTAATAAAGATCAATATGGTACCAAATATAGTAGTACAAGCTAGTAATGTTGGTGGAGAAGAATGACTACCCAACACTCACTTTAGCTTTTTCCACTAGCCAACACTGATCGAGTTCCACCAGAGGTTTGTTTGTTTATTTGACATGGCTTCCAACGCTCTGTTGAGTTCAGCAATACCTTGAACAAATAGATTCGTACGTTCAGATCTAGCAGCCTTGTTCCCCAAATTTTCATAGGGTGTCATCCAAGATTCTGAAAGCTATAAGTTGAGGGTAGTCTGGTCTGTGAATCTCCTCCTCAACAGAAACTGTTTAAACTAGTATAGAATGTACCGTGTTGGGATCCTCACTATGCATAACTAATCAAAGACTAACAATGCATGACTGCATAAAATTCCAGCTATGCCATTATATATCTGGTTCGGTGCGAACCTTATGATGCCTCCAGGCTTTTTGACCTCAGTATTCAGGGAACAAACATCCCTTGCATGCCCAGTAGAGGATCCACATCATTAACGGCCATCTCATCATCATCTTGAGAATTAACCATCACTGCCAGCACCTGCTGACCTGCATGCAATTATTTAAAAAAAAAAGCTAGCTGATTCAAAAAATTATGAAAGGGAACTTAATCTGATACCCAGTCGTAAGAATAAGTTTGTAAAATCATTTTAGGTAAAGACAGCATAACATCAGAGACATACGCTGTAAGGCAACAATTATCAAGAGTTGAGACCAATAATTAAATAGCTCTTGATTAAGACAAGTAATGACTCGTCTCATCCATGTAGAATCTTGATAAGAATTTTTCGCAAACAAAAACAAGTCTTGATACGATTTCTTATTATATAGTATTACAGCCCTCAGTTTGCACAAGTTAAAAACTGCATGTGAAAAGAGTTTGGCAAGAAAAAAATACAATTTCAACCATGCATCTCAAAATGTTTCATCCATAACTTCATTATATTGATCAACTTTCCCTAAAGATTGGCTTTATGGGACCAGGAAAATACATATAGCCTAAAATGAGAAAATTTATAAGATTAAGATTGGCTTATGGGGAATTTTTTTTAAATTGAGAATATGGTGAAATGTGTAATCTAAAACTTTATGCTCTCGTTGAGAGTTGAACTCAAGACCTCCCGCTTACTAAACGGGTGCTCTAACCAACTGAGCTACGAGAGCAACTTGGAATGTTTTCTACAGATTTTAAATTTAGTCCATTACCATTAGTTTGTCCACCAATTTAGATTTGGTTTGGCGGTTGGCCCATCCTTTGTGAATAATTGTTTTCTTTTCTGTGCTTAAGCTGAAACATAATCAATATCCAAAAAAGAATTTCAAAAAAATAAAAGTATTAGTGCATGTCAATCAAAAAAAAAAACAAACAAACCCATGGCCAAAAATAAAGAGCAACTAAGATTTCTAAGCTTGTTGATATTTAACTTAGTGATTAAAATTGAGGTATTGTGACCTTATGTTATGTTTGGATTGAAAGAATAGAATGAAATAAAAAATAGTACGATCATTTTGGAGGGTAAATTATTCTAATAAAATGAAAATTCATTTCATCCTTTTGATTTTTAATTAATTCATGTGGGATGTGGTGTTATAAAATTCATTCCAATATAATAAAAATATGTGACAATTTTGCCATCATATATATTACAATACCTACCACCAGGGACAGACCCAAGATTTAGGTCTAGCAATGGCGGACTTTGGTACAATATATTTAATAAAATATATAAATAATTAGTATAAATTTAACCATTACATATAAGAGTTTTTTTTCTTCTCATTTTTACCATGAATTCATTAACCACAAAAGAGAAACAACATATTGACCATAATTTATATGAAGTTTGTAAATTCATTCTCGTAATTAGGGTAAAGACCAATGGGAATATGAAATAGATAATAAATTATATAAGAATTGTCTTTAAACTAGTGTCAAACTTTACATTTTGAGAGAAATTTTTTAAAGATACAAAGTTGTTAGAGTTGGAGGGTGTGAAAATACAAGTTTATAGGCAAATACATTAAAATAATTGCATTCATTCAATCCAAATGCAACATTAATATCTTAAGTTCGATCCTCACTTAGGTGAGTTTATTTCTTCCTTTATGTGTTTGGTCTGTGAGTTTGTTTCTTCCTTTTATAATAACGAGGCTTAATTGGTTATTGATTTTATAATAGTGATAATATGCTTGATTATGAATTATATTGCACTCTCTAAGAAATGAGAATTCAAAAAAAGAAAGTTAATTTTTGATATTTTAATTTAAAATTAATATAATTTTTTATTTTTAATAAATACACGAATTGTGAACTATCTAAAAAGTGCTAGCAATCATAAAGTTGGTCATTTTAAAATAAATTCTTATTTATTTTAAATTTCACAAATCTTAACTTTTAAAACTCAAAGTGGAACCTTTTTGGAATGAAGACACGGTAGTATATAATATGACTCGTGAACAATGAGAAACTCCTTCACTAGGTCTCTTGTTGGCCTCACCAATATAATAAAAAATGGAGTCTTATTATACATTCTAAATTATACGATTATTATTAATTTTTTCAAGTTAATTTAAGATATTTTAAATTTAAAATTAATATAATTTATTAAAAATTGTAAAACAATAAAATTTATAATAAATTATATTTTTTAGATATTTTACAATTTTTATCGTTGTATTGATTTAAAATTTTAAAAAAATCTATATCAATTTTGAGTTTAAATTTTTTTAAAGTTGACTATGAAAAATCAAAAATGACCAATAATATAAAACTGAGTAAGTTTTTAATTATTTTGGGTTTAGGGGAGATTCTTATGGGGATTATTACATTATATAAGCCATCTTATATAACAGTGCAACACAAGATCTATTCATCAACTCAGCACTTGAGAAAAAGAAAGATTGGGGCAGTAGATGTAAATCCACTTGCTTAATTAGTGGTAATCCCAGTTAATCCACCCTGTTTCTACTTTTTTGTTATATTAATTTCTCCAAAATGCATATAGTGAGGATTACCTACCTAAGAAAAAGCAAACCATTTATTTAAAGCATTGATATTTATATCCCTAATCAATTATTAGTACAGACTACAGTATTAAGCAAATGCCCTTTCGATGCTTATCTAGTTCTTTTATTGATATAGACTTCAGCTTTAGTTTATCTATACAAGGACAGTTTGGAATCAAATTGGCCTATGGGCTTAAAATATAACATAATCCGAAGAAAAATGACTCTTTTCAAAATGAGTCCTTCTATTTATGCCGAATTACAATTACGACGGACATAATTATTAAATTAGTTTACTGTATCAAATACATCGTAAAAATATTATCAATAAAATTTATCCACGTAATTTGCAATAAAAAAAATTGACATGCAAAGTCACAATATATATGATTTTCCTTTCAAAATTAAGGAAATAATTATTCCCAAAATTAGAGAGATGCATTACTATTTTAAACATAATATTTCTAATTTACCAATATTTTCAAACTGCCATATCTAGTATTTGCATTATACCACCCTACTAAAGTTTAGTTACAAAAATTTTATGTGAACATGAAAATTAAACATGAGTGTATTTAAATTTCAATTAATGTCTAATTTTCATGTCCATAGAAGAACTCTTTTAGTTAATATCAAGGGTATAACATCCAATTATTTCAATAGTTATAGTTTTAAAAATTTATCTCTAATTTTGAAGCAGAGAGAATAGTCAATAGAATTATTATTTGTGCATAAATAATTGTATATAAATCTAAAAGAATATAATTGTGTATGCATGCAACATATAATATGTACATATTATTTCATAAAATGAATGAATACAATTATGCAAACAACATAACATTAACATTGTACATGCCAACTCATAAAACATAATTTCTCCGTTCCAAAATTAGAGATATTAAACTTCAAAATTAATATGATTCATCAAAGTTTAGAATGATATAAATTTTATAATTAATAATTTTTATTATTATACAATTATAATAATTGTATCAACTAAAATTAAATAAATTAATATCAATTTAAAATTTAATATGCCATGTGACCTCAAAAATTAAATTATATTTTTAATTTTGAAACAAAAAGAATATATATTTTGTTCTTCAAATATATGGTGATGAGAAAGTTGGGTGTGACCGAGTACTTAAATGTGCACCAACTCATGTGTATATATTAACGAAGAGATTATAATATATAAGTCTAATTTAAAAAGTAAGACCCGCGTACTCTTTTATTTCTTTGTTATATTATTGTAGGCTATATGGAGCATGCAATGAACTAATGGAAGATACTTTTTTTTTAGCCTATGGGTGTACAATCTATATAACAAAATACAAATAATTTTGAATTTTTCGCTCATCCTAATAAATCATATGGGACATCCAAAAATTTGAGATAAATCACACCGTCCATAGTGCCGGAGGCACGGGACTATTGCTAGTATTAATACAATTTATAATCAAGTACATCAAGAAACAATAATTTTACTAGAAAAAGAAGAAATGAATTGATAAACCAAATAAGTTTGACTTAAAGGACGGAACACACTTCACATAAAAGAAGAAATAAATTCACTTAAACCATAATCGAACTCGAGACCTAAGGGAATGGATGAGGAGGGATTATAGTTTTCCTTTGTTATGTTTGTAAGTTTTAGAAAAGAAGGTACGTGATGAGATTTTATTTAAATTTTCTCTTGTTTGTGAGTTTAGTAGTAGGGAAGAGAATGAATTCTTATTTTTGAAATACACTATTACACTATTATATATATAAATATAAGAAATGATATAATTTAATAATGACTATCTATTAGAATTATTTTGCTTAGTTTTTTTTTTGCTTTGTTACACACACGCATATATATATATATATATATATATATATATATATATATATATATATATATAGACTATATATATATACACAATTGTGTAGAACACATCCGTATTATAGCGACAATTTTTTTGAACTATAAGGACAGATTTGTTATTTTTTCGACTAATGGAGGGAGGATACTTAGTTAAGTAGTAGAAATCATAGGGGATATGTGATAGCCGGATTAATTGGGTATAAATAAAATTAGGAGAAATAAGCCTTTTTAGAGCATAAAATAAAACATTGGCCTCCCTGGCTGAGCTGAGCTCATGGATGATGATATTCATTCCTAGCTAGCTACAGACACAGACACAGACACAGACACAGACACATCTTTCTTGAATGTTTTTTAAGCACAAAAGCTAGCTTTTGAACATACATATCCACACGAGTCCAATGATTGTGTGTTTGTAGCAATAAAAATGTCACCAACTTATGTGGATGGCAAAACCTGGCCAGGCCAGCAGTAAGACAAAAACAGACCCTTTTTCTAGGTGTACCCTCCTTGCACGTCAGCATTTCGACACATGGAACGCCAACGTCACTCCCCATAATAGTGGAGCTAGGGGAGACTTTCCTACTTTAATTCAATTTGTGTGGTTTTCAACATCAAACAGATACTACTACTCCAGTAAAAGGCCTATAAGGAAGGAATAGGAGTTGGACCACCTGAATTTGCTCAACTAGAAGGGGGCATGTTTTTTAGTCCCCACTACTACTATTTAGTATTTACCACTGTTACAACTACAATGCAGCTTCTGTTTGGGAAACTTTATTCATTTGAAATTGAATAAAAGGGGTTGCCTGAAATAGCATATATATCAACTACTACTACTACTTCTTAATCATTTATTTTGAATAAACGTGCAAACAAATTTCTTAACCAATCTGTCTGTTGTATTTTCCACTCCTCCTTGACCCAATAAGGAAAAAGAGAAGAAAAAGAAGAAATACAAAAGACTTAATATATGTTAATAAGTAGTAATTTATAAATAGTTAGTCATGTATACATCAATTAACATGGTATACTTTGCAAATCTTTGATGCATGAGAAAAAAGATTAATATTTGATTATAAGCTACTTTGCAAATCTTTTCGTTCATGCTTGTTTTTTTGTAATGGCAAATGGACAGAATTTTTTACCGTTTGCTAAAACAACCTTAAACGACCAACTGTATGACTAGAGAATTAGGATCTCCGCAAGCCACCCAGCCTTGTCTTATTTTTTAAATTAAGAGTGAATTAAATTTAATTAAGTTGAAGCCTCTGCATCACAATGCTTAGGTTCTTTCTTCACATAAAATATGATACTACTAATATATATATATATATATATATATATATATATATATATATATATATATATATATATATGGGTGATAGTGTCACACGTGACGTTTGTCTGTATGTCTTTGGGGATAAACAAATTATGTTTTGATTTTAGTTAAGAAAATTAATCCACGCCTTCCTACTTAATTTGTTTTGTTTTGTTGTAATCAATCATTCCTTATATTAAACATGCGCGCTGCAGGTTGGCATTGGAGTTTGGGGCTAAATTCGTTGACACGTATTTTGGATTAATTAATTCAATCCAAACTATGGTTACCCACTTGCTAATTATAATCAAACAGTATATACTTGGATCACCAAAAGCATGAGTCTAATTAATCTTGAAAACTCTTGGAATTAACCGCTCTCATGTTGAATCAATGCAGTACTACCTAGAAAAGAAAAGCACATATATTTAAATCCACTATTACCTAAATTTAAACATGCTATATGTCAAAGAAAACAGAGTTTATATTCTCAGAAATAAATTATTTTGCCTTGCAAAAAGAAAGAGAAGAAAACAGTTACAAGGTTTACCACAAATGGTAGACAGGCACCGTATGTATAAAATTGCCATTCTTTGGCCTTTCAACTCACATACAAATATACAATAGTGCATGCCTTTACGACACCCTATCCCCCCACCCCTTTTTTTTCTTCTTTTTGGTAGTAGAAGCTGATTAAAGGTAGAAATAAGTGCTCCAAACATAGCATAAAATTGAAAGTTGGAGAGATTAAAAAGTAAATAATTAAGACATGAAAACAAAGTACTTGCATGAAAGTTTTATTTGATTGGCCACTGCCGTGTACTTCCACTACACTCGTGTAAGCATCCCTCGGCCGTCTGTTTCTCTCTCCTTTTCTTTCTTTCTCCCTGCTTCCTTGATATTATAGCGACATGGGCTTAGGATTTGGGACTGCTCCTTAATTTGACTTGGGTATGTGTAGTCTTTTTTCTTTTTCTTCTTCTTCTTTGTCCAGGACCAATTATTCACTTAATTTTTATGGCTGATTTATCTGTCATCCTTCTCTGTGATATTTGGTTTATGTTTGATTAGATTCCTGCACTTTTCTCCTATCCATGAATTAAGTTGATTTTCACTTTCTCCTTCTTTTTCTGTAGAATTTTGGTTTCGATAAGATAATTAGAGCTTTAAATTTTTCTTTCTTTACTTGACAAGCATTCATAACGTTGGCATTCTAATAGGTTCTGATGTAGTGGTATTTAAGTACCTTTTCCCCAGATTATTGCTTCCTTTTTTTAAGGGAGGGCGAGGGATTGTTCATTTTGAAGTACTTGATTGTTTGCGGATCAATGCAATAGTGAAGAAATAGTTATTAAATTGTGCAGTAGATGGGTCTTGAAGATCTTTGGTGGAGTTTACTGAAAAAGATTGAAACAAAAAAAGGATTGTTAGAAATTCTAATTATATGTTTTAAATTTTCAGGTGGAATTCGCAGTAGAACAGAAGTTTAATCTACATTGAACAGCAAAGATGACAATGCATTCTGTGTATTTCAAAGAACATGAAGGGATTGTCCAGAATCCAGTTGGCCACTTGTCAGCTGCTTCAGCTCCTTGGTGGAGTGGACTGGGGACTCAATTGCCTTACGGTGAATCTGTTGGCGAATTGAAGTCTTTATCTGTGGAACACCATTCTAATGGGGATCAATTCACTGCCATTAAAATTGCGGAGCATGCTACAGAACAAGGGCTTGGAAAAGGGATCACATCTCAGTTCACTATCTTTCCTGGTAATTTCCTTAGTTTTGTGCATTTTGCTGAAATGTATGATTCTTGGTTTTATTCTATTGAGCCTTTGATGGGCATAATAATAAGTGTGCACCTTATAAAACTAAGTTTTTGTTTTTATTTTCCCATGGTTGAAATATTCAGGTGTGCACTTCCAGAAAGTAATTGTTACTAGTTGTTGTCACCTGCATTGAGATTTTAGCACTGCTTACTTGCATTAGGAGGAAGTAGTGATCCTTTCCTTGCCATGATTTGATAAAAGAGGATTCTGTTCAGACCATTAGATTTTTGGCGATAAACTAGTTTTACTAATGATGATAGGTGAAATTCTGCTGCTGGTAGCTTACAAGCTCCCGTGGTCATTTGTTACACGCCTTCTAATAAAGAAACTACAAAAGATTTCAATCATTGTTAAATTTCAACTACAACAGTATGTATTCCAGGCTTAGAAGTTCTTATCGTACCACTTAAATTTACTGAATATTATTTAAAGAGGATCAACTGCCTCCATCCCCCACCGTTTCCTTTCCCTCACAGAGAGAGGATTGAATTTTAATGTATTCTGCCACCAAAGATTCCCTATCATTCGAGATGTCAAAGAGCTGAAAAAGTAGCTTTTACCTTTGTTAAGGGATACTTTAGGATGGGTCCTTCTGTATCCAACAAGTTGTATATCTCCACAGCAGGACTTTTTTTCCAGAAGGTCCTATTATTGGCTAGTTTTCATACTCATACATGTACATTGCAGACAAGATATGTAATGGAACTTCTTAACCTTTTTGTAAGAGAAAAGCTGTTACAGGGTTAATGCAAGGAGATTGCAAGAAGAATCAACCACTTACTTAGCTCCAGCTTCAAGATTCAAATCTGGTCCTTAATAACATAGTAACTTCTAGAGTGGAATTCATGCCAAAATATTGGATATCGATATACAGAAACAATAGCACCTAGTTCTATTTGCCGTAGTCTATTATCAGTATAGCTATCAAACTGCTCGCTTCCGGAAGATCACAAAAGGTAAGTTTGAGGCTTTCTCTTCTTCTGTTCCTTTAAATCAATGAAGTGAAAGTGAGGGTCATTCAGCATAGGCTGGTATGGAATGTGACACCTGGTTAGCCTTTCTTAATATCAAATCTTAACTAAGTTTTGGTTTTGTGTGCCTTAGTGAGTAACTTTGATCCAGCTTAAGATCCCACTCCATAATAATCATTAGTCTATTATGGTATATTCTTGAGGTCCACATTCTGGAATAAATTGATTATCTTAGTGACACTTCAAAGGTTGATAGTATAGAAAAGATTTTTGTAGTGCTTCAGTGCCACTATAAAACATGTTTATATTTGTGTGTTGTATTTTTAAACTCATAAACAGGTCGTAACCCAAAAGTTATTTCTATACTAGAAATAATATATTCTGAATTGAATTGTATACTCCCTCCATTCTGAAATACAAGATCAAGTTTGACTTTAAAAGAGGGAGTGGTAATTTTTTAATATCAATTAAATAATATTAGGTGGTATATTTTCCTTGATGGCAGATTTTTTTTCCCCTTGAAGAACAAGTGTAGTATCAAAGATTATGGTTGCCTACACTCCAATATTCTACAAGGACACGAGGAACAAAGAACTGTCGACTGTTATAGATGAGAGTGGAGAAGGGTGAAGCCAAAGTATTTAGTTGAGAACTATAACGTCAATATATAGGAAAAGAAGATAATAAGAGTTCTTATTTTGTCAACTGCAAATAAGAACTTAGTTTAAGAAAATTATGGTCATTGAGAAAGAAATGTTAAGAATTACTGCAAACTGTGAAGTATTCGACCACAAGGTTAAGATACTTGTGCTCTACCAACTGAGCTAGACGGGCTTTTTGTATCTATCCTCATAGTCACATGGTCATGATTAGGCACGTGTGTGCCACCTCTGGTGATAAAAGAGAGAGAAGACAGTAGAGGAGCAATTAATGCAACTGTATATCTTAGTACAACAGGGAGCTGTGTGCTTATATGTGAATAGCATAAGGATTAGAGCAAAGTTCACCATAGTTTTGGTTTGCTGAATTAATAATGTGCATGGAAAGCCAAAAAGGTTCTGGATAGAAAGCAATACAATTGAGAAAGGCTGGTCAAACTGTCAAAGATAGTATTGCTTGAATTGAAGCTTATGAAAGCCAAAGTTGGTTTTTTCCTATAAAAATAAAATTATCACTATTGATTAATATGTATTTATCTCTATTTAGAAATACACCTGTATTCACAACACTCAGCCTATGAATTTGGCTTCGGTTAACCATCCAAGTGGTATCTGAATCAGGTGATTGCAAAAGTTCAACGAACTGGCAAAAACCTCCGCAACCTCAGGCAACCTTCTCCATGCAAGCAACTCCACCAGATTATCGAGGTCGTTTTGAGCTAGGACTTGTCCAACCTGTGGTAAGACTTCACCCTAGTATCTGATTCCTGTATATTATTATGACTTAACTATTATGTCACTGAGTTCTTATGGTTTTCTCTTTTTCTGAATTGATATAGATCTGTGCCAAGTATCCTTATGGGGATCAATGTTACGGAGTCCTTTCAACTTATGGGCCTCAAATTATGGTTCGCCTCCATTCAAATCTTAAAGCTGTACTATATTATTATTACCTATGTTAACTTATATTCTACCTTGGTTTAAATGCTTCTCTTGTGAATCTGCATACCTTAGAGCTCCCAAACAGTTAGCTATGTAAATTAATAAAATATTGTGAAAGAAAACTGTTACTAGTTGATCATCTTCAGACTGAACAATTGACATTAACTCTAAAGTTTACCAGAAAGTCCTCTGCTTTTAGTAAATGCCTGTGTAGTCTCCTTAGAGTTTCTTATATGATCTAACTGAATAGAATTTTGGCAATAAAGTAGGGTGAGTCCTGGTTAGACCTTATAGCCTAAGCATAACTTAAATGCCTTCTTTTTATTCTGATTCTTAGCATCATTATCTATAGTGCATCGACTCCTGAACTAAACCTATTGCGGAACTTGGTCTAGGACCTCTATGAAGTTGGAAAACCAAGTCTGCCAACCAATTATTTTTATGTATATTGTATGTTATTTTTATATGTAGTTCTGAAAGTGAAAGATAACGCACAGGAACCATAAAATTGACCTGGAGTCCAGAAAACTTTTTGTCAAATAAAGTTATGCATGGAAAATACGTAAGTAGGATATGCCATGAAGAACAAAATCGTAGTTTAATGAACAAAAGATGTTAGAAGTGAAGGATATCAATAACTTATGCTGTGAAAAGTAAATTTTAAACGAGAAAGAAATGGTATAGAGCTAAAAGTTACCTTGTCTTTATAAACTGTATGTAATAATGTAAGTAACTTCATTGTTCTGTTCTTGTGAGGTCCTGCTGCATGTTAGACTTTTATGTCTATTACTTCTCAGGGTGACTTATGAAAGTTACTTACTATGACATTGATCTAGGGCCGGGTTATGCTACCGCTGAACTTAAGCACTGATGATGGACCGATATTTGTGAATGCTAAGCAGTACCACGGAATAATCAGGCGCCGAAAGTCCCGTGCAAAGGCAGAGCTGAAGCATAAACTGTCAAAAAATCGCAAGGTGTGATTGATAATTTAGTGTTATCATTGAACAATAACTATTGCTACATTCTCTTTGAAAGGAAAATATTTGTATAATCCAACATAGGTCAAAGAAATAATACGAGGATCCTTAAGCTACGTCTCCACCAAACATCAATTGAACCTTGTAATTATAGTGCCTGTACTTGATTAACTTCCATAGTACTAATTCCATTTTTGTTAAATTTAAACTGATACAATAGACTACACAGCAATTAATAATATACTCTAGTCATCAATTGACGTTTTTAATTATTATACTAGTGTGGAAGTTGAATGTTGTGTTTAAGACAATACTCACTAGTTGCTATTGGTTTTGTTGGTTTATTTTTCTTCACATTATTTTTTTCCCCACGTCAGTAATTTGATCTCATTGATTTTGAATGCCACTTAATTTACATGACTTTACTGTGATTTTCTAATTTTTTTTTTAACAATCATTAGTCAATAAACAATTTGAATTCTTTTCTTTTATTTATATCTTTTATATATCATTAATTTATATAACATAGTTCTGTCTATATATTCATTTTCTTCCTTATTTTCCTCTTCCTTGAGTTTTTATTAATCTGAATTCTGATTTTACTCTGCAGCCATATTTGCACCTTTCACGCCACCTTCATGCAATGCGTCGACCAAGGGGATGTGGTGGCCGCTTCCTGAATACAAAAAAATCAGATGAATGCAAGGAAGGAGCCAACTCAGAAAAGACTGGGGGAGGAAAACTTTATCAGCCTACTGGGTCTCAGAATTCGGAAGTTCTGCAGTCTGATAGCTGTAATTTGACCTCACCAAGGGAAGCAAATTGCGGCAGGTCTATTCTTTCTGGGTCTGAGGTCACTAGTATGTTCTCCATGGGGGATTTGAATCACTTTCCTATCAATAACCTCCGGGCATCGGTCCTGTCTCTCTCTGATATAATGAGTACTGGGCGTGGTATTGTAATGCCTAGTAAGTGGGTTGCGGCAGCAGGCAGCTGCTGCAATCTCAAAGTTTGATGGCAAAGAAACTATGGGATTTGTGTCAAGTTGTTGGCATCAAATCCCATCATTGTTGCGATCAAACGGATGGGCTCTGTTGCATTTTCTGTCATGGTTATTGCGACAGATTCCCGTTCAATCATTTGGTTGCAAGGCAAATCATCCTTGGCTTCTGCATTAAGGTTTTCTTTGTCATCCCATGATAGTCCTGCTGGTCTTGGGATGGTCAGAGATGCTAAAAACCTTAAATGCAGTTTAAAAACTTAGATATTAATGGGTTTTGTTCCCAAATCTAAATAAGACCATGGAAGCATGGTTATCATGTATTTTTGTGTTCTGTAAGTTGGTTGAAAGTTTGGTGTTTTGAATATTGATGTGTGTGGATTTTAAGTTCACTGGTGAAGTATGTCATGTAACATTTTAAACTAATAGATTTTTAACTTGTGGTGTGTAATTTGTTTGTATTGTGTTTCAACTTTATATAATACGGTTTGCAGTTATTCCTTCGTACATCAAATAAATTTATTAAAAAAAAAGAGTAGTAGCTAGCTAGCTAGTCATTGAACTTGTATGAGAACGAATTTATGCATGGATGATTTGAAAATCAAGGAGCATGTGTTCAAATGATAAAACATGACATTTGGGATAAGGGAAGTCCATGTTATGGTGGGACTTTTGTGATTTGGGTAGCTTGAATTTGATTAGAACATACTTTCATGGAATGGATCCAGACATTGATATCATATATTTACTACTTTAAAACTTCCGACACCCAATTATAGCCTTAGCCCGGGATTATACTAGGATATGTTTAACAAATTATAATACCAAAAGAAAAAGTTATGGGCATAAAATTGGACTTTGAGAATTGAGATTATGTTACTTGCATTAAGGCCATCAATTATATCCACAGAAGTGCATGGGCATTAACATGCAATTTTGTCTCATCAACCTTGAGCTATTAACACACAAGTTTGAACCGTCACAAATTACTGGGTACAGAAGTTGAAAAAGAAGAAGAAAAAGAAGAAGAAGAGTTTAAATATCAGTATTTTTCCCATGAAGCTTCGCCAAAAATGAAGTTCCAAGTTTCAGAAATGTCGCCAAGTTCATGTTCACTTAGGAAAGCACAGCTACAAGAAAATGTGACCAACAGTTTCTTTTTTCTTCCCCTGCTCGTTGTTGGTGTGACTATTTTCGACCAAACAAATTAGATTTCAGTGTCGGGGTTATCTTTCAGGTGAGTGAAATGTTAACTCTCATACCTTACCCAATAGAACTAAGTGAAAAATACCTATTGCTGTCACCTAAAAGCGACATTATAAAATCCCCTTATATTTTCACATGGCATTCTGACCGTGGGCAAGAAGAGCATCTGCTACAGAGTCCAAATCATGTGGAAAGAAAACCCTGCACAAATAGTTTCAACTTCAGGAACACTGGATCTTTCAGGTGAATGATAAAACTAATAGACTTGGTAGAATTGATAGTCCTGATTAGGAAAACATTTAAAGAAAAATAAGATACCTAGATAATTGCAAAACGGTCAAGGACTAGTAGACAATTAACTTTATTTTTATTGGCCTTTTTTTTTCATATTCAATACAGGAGGAACATATATGACCTGAGAGAAAGTCGCAATCTAGTAGAAAGCAGTTCCAAGAGTAGATTTACTAACATGCTTGAATTAGACTGAAAATTCAAATATTAAAAAATAACTCGGAACAATGCCAATGAAATACCTGCAGGTATTGTGGTACAAGGTCATGCTTAGTTGATCTAGGTCTTTGATGCCTTTACAGCCAGCAACTACCTCAAGAACTTGCCTGAAATGACAGCCATACCATTTTAAAAATCAAAGGTAACTTTGAATGTAAAGGATTGAGCACACTTGTAAAAAAAGAAGCAGCTAAGTTTGCCCTGAACTCTGTATCACTACAATAGAGATAAGATGGAGTGATGAACTCAAAATGAAACCAAAAAAGTTTCAAACTTTCAGGCCGTAATACAAGGTGATGCAGGACAAGGTTTAGAAGAGATTAGGGAAAGGATAAAAGAGGAAGAAAGGAGGGGGGAGACAGAAGGGAGAAGAAGAACCAGGAAGAATCATGCCCGAAGACACAATGGCATAAAGCCTAAATTCCCAAATGAATATTCAAGTATAAGTTTAAATCAATTAGAGATTGTATCACCTTCTATATAGGAAATAGAAAACCCTAATTAGTATAGCTAGGAGATCTAATTCAACAATGAAATAAAATTCAACAAAATAAACTCCTAAATATTACCTACTACAACTAAAAGATTTATCATTAAAATTACCTATAAAAAGAAAGTAAAATAACTACATCCCCCATACTAGAGATATGAGTCAAACCAAGCTAAAACTGGCTGAGCTTTACCAAACTCAAGCTGAACTCATTCACCTCATACACAGCTCCAAAAATGGAAAATATAATCAGAAACATTAAAACACTCACCGAACTAAACAAGGTTCATTTCGACCTTTGACAATGCACTGTTGATCATACTTCTCTTTCTTCTTAGAAGGCCACAAAGATTTCACAAAGCTAATCCCAGCATGACTATTCTTGATCTCACAATATGGAGAATCTGTCTCAATCATCATTCTTTCAACAGGAATGCTCCTTACAACATCAAGATTTTCAGGAGTCTTTAGCGAACAACCATTTACACCTATAAATTTGTTAGAAAATATAAAATTAAGATATTGAGGTCTGTTGGTGATGTAGAACAAACAGTACGCTAGATAAAAGGTGCAAAAAATAGGACAGGCTTTTGTCACCCTCGCAAGAGATCCACTAGCATGCGGAATAAGTGTTTCTCTTTCTTATGACTTTAGGTTACAAATTAAAGGGTTTCCTCAATATTATTCTAAACTCTATGAAAACTGTAGAGGACTAGAGGTTACAAAGTTTATATAGGGAATAAAAATCCAAGACTTCTTGTATTAGTTACCCAATTAAAGAAATAACATATGATACCTAAACTAACTTAAACTAAGCAATTGTCTATCAAAACCAAATCAAATTAAGACTCCTGCAATTCCTAATATACTTAAAATTAAAACAAGCATAATTTCATCCTACTCTTAATTACATAGTTTCATAAATATAGTCCATGCCAAATTCGAAACATCTTTTGTCTTGTTTTCCGCATCAATTGTACATCTTAAATAAAGGCGCACATCTTGAAATCAGCTTAAAAAAGATCAACAGAATGCTGGAGCAGATCACCTATGAAAAGATTACTAAATGAAAGAAGCCTATCACGATCTTTTGCACTACCGGTAAATGAGTGGGCAACACCAGCAGAGAACCTGTAATATTAGAAATATTTATTTATTTGATTAAATGAAAAATACTGGAAGATGAGTAAACAATATGGGCTCTCCAAATAAAGCTTTTAAAGACTGTCAAAAAAACGAAGTCTTCAAATTAATCACTGCTTCCAATCCCCATATACATCTCAAATATAGAGTATGTGATTACATTCATTGACAACAAGATTCCAGATGGTTTTAATTAAACCATGAAAGGAAAATTTGCTGACAAATGTTTAGGAAAAATAAGAAAACAACAGCAACAAGAAGCTTAATAGACGGTCAAAGAGAATAGTTTAGCCAATCGTCAACCATCAAGGCATCAGCTATTCATACATCAATTCTTGTTTGATATATTAAGGCACATTTAACAATTTCCCTCTTAATCAATTTTTCCAAGCTTCCATTATTTGTTTGCAAGTTTTGCTACCTAATGGCATCAATATTTTATATTGGCAAATATCTGTTTCAATTATCGGTTGAAGAAGGTGATTGTGTGTTGTTTGTTTGATTTTTTTTTTTTTTTTTTTTTTTGGGGGGGGGGGGGGGGGTTGGGGGGACTATCTAAATTTCCCCAACCAGAAGTAGAACATAGCAGTTCTGTGTGTAAACCCATGCCTCCACTCGCTAGTATCTCTTAGTCAAGAAAAATCTCACGGAACTACAAGCAGAGGAGTAAAATTATTCAGCAACAAGAAAAGTTGGCATTCACGTTGCTTCATCCATCAGCTAAACAATGGCTGGGAAAATATATAGTCAAAAAGAAAACTAGTTATACCAGCAAACATGACTTAGTATTAAGTTCTACCTCTCCTTATTTTGCTCAAGAATGTGACAGAAATCCTCGGCAGCTGCTCGCATGTGTAAAAACATTGGCAGCTTCATCGCATGTGCTAATTCAAACTGCTTTTCAAAGTACCTATTTTTTACGATGGAAAAGAAAAGACGTACAATCATTGAGCAGATTAACGAGAATGGGAAGAAGAAAGTTTCATCAAAAGGTTTTTCCCCATTTATTAAGCCCCCTCCATCTCCCCCAAATACCCCACAAGAAACCAAAAAAAAAATTGAGAAAAAAATATTTCAAGCAAGCACGTACTTTTTTTGAATCTCACGTGGGCAAAAGTGGACCCTGTCATAGTCCAATCCACATTCACCAATTGCTACCACCTTGTATAAAATATTATATTTCAATGTCAATAAGGATTTTAGTGAGTCCAAGAAATATTAGAGGCTGCTAATTTAACACTCTTAAGTACCAAAAGGAATATAGTATGCATTTAATCAATTCATATGGAGCATGTACAGTGACTTTCAAATTTCGTTTTATTTTTATTTTATAAGTTAAACTGAGTTTCATTGATATCGTAGGCCACCATAAGTCATTGAGTTGGATAAACTTTTCTAAAAGACATATTTGAAGCTCCTTTCTAACAGTCCTATAATCAAGACATCTAAGCATACCTTTCCTTTCTCAACACCCTCTTTAGCCAATGACAACAGTGCCTGAAAATGTTTTTCTGGATCCCCACTCTCATCAAATTCCTGTACCAATATACCAGGTCACAATTGCAAACATCTCCATAAGGTGGTAGTTGCATATATACATACATATATATATATATATATATGCCCGTTTGTATATTTCTGTAAAAGTAGCAAATAGAGATTTTAAAGAACAACAACCCACATTGCATCTTGTTGGGTGCACACCGACCGTGCAAAAAAGTCTTGCTGCCATAAACAACAAAGTGGTGAATTTAACAAATTCCACAATCAAATAAGAAAGCCATTTAGCAGCGAATGAATACCAACAAAAATATCTAAACAACCACAGCACAGACCATCTGTTTCTGCAATAGCAAGAGCTTCCTTCGATTCCTCAAGCGATCCACCAGTGACCTGGATTTGGAACAGTAAACTTAATCAGCATTACACTTCAACATGGTGAATCCCAGTGAACAAATTACTGAACCAACACCAACTTGCTTGTTCAGTTGTTCTCCAATATGTTTGGTGGCTAAGATATACAGATGATTAAATGATTAATCCTGTAAGGCTTCAAAATTGAGTATGATTCAGGATAGGGAATAAATACTTTTGCAAGTGAAATTCATATTTCAGCAAAGAAAATTGAGATAATAATATTTATGCAAGACTCCCTTCACATGAATAATCAGTGGGTCGCACATTTACGTGTGAAAAAACTTGTGGAAATATCCAATCTCCCTTTGGAAATATCAATTCTCCTCAAGATATTAAATACTCTTTTCTACATTCATTATTAATTAGTAAGTACTTAGATACATTTTGACTTTTGAAGTCAACATGCAAAATCCTAAAAGTAAAAATTTATTATAATTCTTTCAAGTGTAGAAAACAACATAGTTGTGTTTATTAAAACTAAGTAATTTCGTATTGATTTTGAATTTTAAAATTCCACAAATTAACTCTAAAAAGGTCAAATATCTCTAATCTTGGAACACTGAGAGTATAATAAACCAAAAAATTAAAGCTTACACAAAAACATCAAGATTTTTGAGCAAAAAGCTATAACTAAAAGTCAGCTAAAGAATAATTACTATAATTCGATCAACACCAGCACTCCAAGCCCTGCTTAAGACAGCTGAAATATCCGCTAGGTGGCATTGCTTGCCATTGTATATTCCTTTGAACATGCTATCTGTACAATTGGGTTAGATTTCCAAGTCAATAACAGCAAAATAAATAAAACCCAAGTTCTAAAAAGATGGGTTTTGGAAGCAATCAGGTAAACGAAGAAAGTGATGTTGGATTAACTGACCTGTGAAGTTAACGGCTATATCTGTTCAAATCGAATTGAAACACAGAAAAAAGATAGATAAGAAATTGGTGGTTAAGTGCTTAAAACTGAATTGTATACTAAGGACTTCAATTCAAATAAAATGAAAATGAGTCCAGTTTCTTGCCTATCATTCGAATTTTCGCCATGGCCGAGCTTCTTTCCACTGAGAGAGAGAGAGAGTAGGCTTCTTCGGCCGCTCCTTGCGTGTTTGTTTGATTACTTTGATGACAAATCTAAAACTTTTGTTTGGAAATGGAATTAGAAAAGAACTATGTTAAATACCTGTAATTGGACCAATCTCCAATCTGTGATTTACAAGACTTCTTTTAGTATACCTAATTTAAATGAAATATTCTCCCCTAATGGAGATATTAAAATTTTGCCAGTAACGATAGGAAAAATATAAAAACTTAAGGTGATGGAACAGTAATTTAATGATCAAGTCAATTAGAAACGGTAATAGACTGGGATTTACATATTCGTTGAGTTTTAGAACATTATAATGATCAAGTTAAATAATCGATCACCATTTAGTCTACCATCTGACTCAAACCTATTATAATATGAGATCTTAATTTACTGGTTTGATTCACATCTATTATAATATGAGGTCGAAATTTTGATTCTTGTTGATAGGTTTCAACGACAACAATAACGCGTGATACGATATAGAGATTGAAAAATCGATTCTTGTTGACAGTTCTTAAAATAACAGCAGCGCGTGATGAAATTGAATATACGAAGTTATTCCATCCCCCACTTAAACTCCTTCCTTCCTCGACCAATACTTTTTGAAAAATACTTTTTGTTGAACAATTCTTGAAACTTCTCGCAAGATATCTTAAGTGCGAAAAAATGAGTACGTTTTACAGATTCCCACCAGTAATCTATCCATGAGCGAAACTAGGGGGTCTAGGGGGTCATATGACCCCGCCCTCGAATTTTCGAGGTTATTTGTTTTCATTTTCCTTCCTTTTTTATGTATTTCCTTTTCTCCTTTGATTTTTTTTTTATTTTTACTTTGTCATCAAAGTAAGTCAAAAAAAAGTGGTAATAATTCTCTCTGTAAACTAATTAAAAACAAAAAGTTAAAGAAATAAAATAATTTTTATTGGATCCTACTATAGTGACCATAAGTTCACCATAGTTCTATCCTATCAAGATTATTAAATCTGTCTTCTTCTATTTTTTTGTTGTTGCTGGAATTCATTCTTTCAAGCTAATTAATCCCATGAACCACAATATAAGGTCTTGAATATATAATATTATTATTTGTAATTGATCTATAAAAGTTGTGACAACCCCAAAATAGGTCCATTCCATCCAACCTATTCTGAGTCGCCAAATACATGGTACAGAAAATAACTACAACTTTATTACAACAATTATCGTGCAAAATACAACAACACATATGCTGTGAGTTTGGATACAAATATATACCAAATGTGACTCATGTCCCAATCGTGGACATCACCTCACAATGATACCTTACATAAAGGTATAGTCAAAAACTGTTTTAGAAATTAGAATCTTTGGGAAGTGCTCAAGAAAACCTTCGTACATGGGAGGCTATGCGTCTAGGTTATGATAGATATCATATGGCCACAGAATTATCCTTGGTTGACCCAATAGACCCCAAAGAAAAATGAGAAGATATTCTTCCCAATGGTGAGTCTTCTCTTGACATATCATTATCTCCACTGTCTCTAATTGAGAATTATACTCCAAACAAACACCAAGATTATATAGGTAATGCTCGTAAATATACTCAGCAAGTGGATGAGCACATCCCTGTCTAATGATGACACGAGGTTGTATGTCATTAGACATCTTGTATGATAGTGGCAAACCACCCTTCCAACGTTGGGTACACCTTACCCTATTGGATTCACCAAATAAAACTACTAAATGAACTTTTCTATACTGCTTCAGGAGAACATCCACAGCTAGAGACCACCGTTCTATTTCCCCGTTACCCTCGCTCGACCCAGCTACACTCTTATTACCTGAAAGGAATTGTGAAGCAAAAGGATGAGCACAACTAGCTCAGTAAAGAATATCATGACTAAAGATAATTAAATTATCAATAGCCTTCATCAATAATAAATCAGAGATTTAGAATATATGGTAAATGATAAAAATTTCAACCATAGTTGCAGCGGAACGAGCAATCCATTAGAAGAGTCAAATAGACTATAAAGTCAATTATCTTCTCCATGTTAAAAATTCACCAACAATGTTTTATCCCTGTAACATCACTCAACAGTTCCTTTCCACAATCATATGAATAATTCATGATCATAATTGTGATTCTAAATTTTTCTTCGCACCCAGGACGAAGGATATTTTCATCACCTGTCTTTACCTGAAACATCAAAGATCATGGTTATACCAAATCACAGTTCATGTTCATAATCATACTAATAAATCCATCTTTGCACTACGGCCAAAGATATTCAACAACAGTTCATCTTTGCACTACAAGCCAAAGATATTCATCAACAGACCATCTTTGAACTACAGGCCAAAGATATTCAACAACAGTTCATCTTTGCACTACGGGCCAAAAATATTCATCAACAATTCATATTTGCACTACAGGCCAAATATATTCATATCTCAAAGAAATATATAATCATTTCAGAATTTATATAAACAATAATTATAACCATGTTGATCAATTCACATTTGCACTTAAGTTTAAGATATTAAATTATAAATTCAATGGTCATGATCATACCAGTCACAATTCAACTTTGCACTACAGGCCAAAGAGAACCCTAGTCATGATCATACCAATAATCTACCTATCTTTACACTCCAGTGAAAGAGTATTTCAATATCAGGGTTATAAAAATATTATATATGATAATAAAATCAATAAAATTAATACATAGTTTTAATCTCAAGAGTAATATTCATAACTCAACTATAATTTGGTTAGAAAAAGAAACCAATTTTGTCGTGAATAGTAACTCGTGAATAGTAACTTATGAATAGTAACTCATGAATAGTAACTCCGACACAAAAAGGTAGAAATTCTACAATAAAATTCATACCAATATTTTGGTATAATGATATTGAAAGAATAACATTTTTTAAACTTATAAATAATTTATTTTAATTGTTTACACTTTATTAAATAATGCATTTAATCATCTTAAAATGCCAAACTCATAATATTTCATCACCAATAACCAAAAACCCTCATCAAAAATCTGCATATACCTCATATAGGATTCTCAAGCCATAAAATCCTATTTTCCAATTTTTTTACTTCATATAACATATTTAATTCATTTACTCATAACTAGTCTATTTTTATGAAAAAAATATCAAATCAGTTCCAAAAATATCTCTTTTCTGGAATTTAGCAGAATATAGTCACATATTGAACATATATTTTTCTCAGAATTTTTAAAAGTCATTTACTATTTTTCATATGGCCAAAACAGCCGAATATTTAGACATTTATCAAAAATTGTACTTTTATCTAAAAATTCTGAAATTCACAGAGTATACTCCTATCATATACATGTACTCCCAATAAAAATTTCATCAATTTTGGAGTTAACCACAAGGAATTATAAGCGGTTACTTTTAAAATAGTATTTTCTCATAAAATTCATAACTCTCAATCTATACATCCAAAAATCACCATTTTTGGACACAATCAAGAAAACTCATCAAAATATCGTTTCAAATTTTTCCAGAATTTTTGACGGTCAGAAAAATTACGAAACCGAAAAATATAACAACCCTTAAAATCTCTTACTATCCCTTACCTCAAAAGTGCAGTATTTCTGACTGGAATGCAAAGCCGAAGGAAACTTGCACTGAATAGCAACTCTCAAAGTATCTAAATACTCACAAAATATGCTTCATAATATAGAGAGAGAAAGAGAGAAAGCTTGTTTCTGGTGTGATTTTCAATTCTAACTTAGCCCTCTATTTATAGGAAAATTTTAGTAGGCTTGACCTGTAACCTGATGGTTTTACCTGCTATTATTCCCACCCACCACATTTGAAATATAATTCAGCACATTTCTTCACCAACCACAAGTGGGGCCCACTAATTCTAGAATTTTCCACCAAAATGATTAACTCCGAAAATTCAACAATTTCTGAACCAGTCATCTAGTAAAATTCATAACAAATTATACGTTCATTTTTAACGGTTCAAAATTTGTGGACATATACTCAACTTATATATGTATAACATATCCAAAAATTACCACGATCCAACGGTCGGATTAAAAATTATAACCCCCGCAAAATATCTCAAAAACCCTAATTTGATTTTCAATACCTCCGTTCCGACAAAAATACAGATAAAACACCTCAACATTAACTCCTTCATTTTTAACCACAAAAATATATCCCTCATTTATATCCACATAAAATAAATGTTTCCTTATCATATGAATCAATAATTAATTATTCATAAATAATATTACAGAATCACATTTATGACAACCAGGCTGTTCTCAGGAAAGAGGGGGCTTTTCAATAAGGATTTCTCCTTACTGGCGCGCAATTAGATGACCAAACCTCTCCTTAGATAGAACTTTCTAGACATTGTCAATAATGTTATCTAATAATATTATTCAAATAATATGAATTATTGATCTGATAATAGAAAATACTGTACAATAATAATTATTGAAACAACAATAATATAAAATATCAACGCAGCAATTATTGAATCAATAAAATAAAATATTGAATAATAACTACTGTAACAATTATTGAGTAGTGCCTTCTTACGTAAGAATCAATAATTGGTGCAATACCGTGTGCTATTGTATTTTAACCACCGGGTATTCCAACAGTATTAACGGTAACAACTACGCCGTTATTTATAAACAACTTATACTTGTCGTTTTCTTCATCCGTCGTACGAATATCCGACAGTTATTCGTTATGGGGCCCACAAATAGCTGCGCCGTCGTACGAATATTCCCCGACAGAAAGAATATTCCACGACCAAACGAATATTCCCCGACAACAATGATTATTTTATAATCACTTGCTTATTTTGAAAAAAATTCATATTTCACCCATAACTTTAAACTTTTATCAATTTAACCATTTACTGAATAGTAATTATAAGAAAAATTGAATACTTTTATTTCATAAAATTCGGGGTCTTACAAAAGTAGCTAATCAGTTGACTAAAAATTTCAAAGTCTGATTAATAATTTCATAATTCGGGAAAAATTTATATATATATATATATATATATATATATATATATATATATATATATGTATTTAAAGTCATTAGATTCACAACTCAAAAGTTGACAAGATTTGGAGTAGGATGCTGTGAAATACTACAATTGAGCAAAATAAATTTGAAAGAAGCACTCAAACGTTAATAAATAATTTTTTTACTGATGTATTTTGACCCCTTCTATAAATGTTCTGATTTCGTCACTGAATCTACCTTTCCACGCAACATAAAGGGGGCGAAGGGAACCTTTTGCTCCTCTATGCATCCCAATACATTAAATATCTTGGTGATCTGCTTAATCCATGTTTATGCCTTAAGTGGCTCTGGCTTTTCTAAAAACTCCGGCGGTCCCAACTCCTTGAATTGCTTAACAGTGACTAGCCGTGAATTACCATTTTTTCTACTTGTATTTTGAACATGAGTCTCTCTCGTTTGGTGTTGCATGAATTGTAGAAAACTCCTAAATATTCCATAGTTTATCGTTTGATCGGTGTTGTTGTTTACATTAAGATTATTGCTTTCATGATGCACATTATCCTGATTATTGATTGGCTGTGACTCAATGGTCGCATGTGCTCCATTGCTTATCTCAAAATTTCCAGATGTCTTTCTCAAATACTGTCACAAAATAAGGGTTAATTAAAGAAATTGACATGTCACATATTATCCCTATATTTCGATCAACTAATTAAATAACAAATAAGCTTAGGTAGGACACACTAGTAAAGGTTTTACTCGTCTCTCTCCTCCTAGTTCTAATCTCAGATCTCTACTAAAGATTATATCCCTATGATCTGACACCAACTGTGACGCCCACAAAATAGGTCCACACAACCCATTCTGAATCACCAAATACATAGTACAAAATTTAAATACAAACTTCATCTATACAACTATTAATTATCGTGTAAAATACGACAAAACGTAAGCTGTGAGTTTCAATACAAATATTGTCTCATAGATAATATTCAAACTAAAATAAAGTTCTCATTACAATTATTGTCACACTATTTTATAAAATAGTGAGGATTGCTATAATAATCATCTTGGACCATTACTCCACTCCCCGACTAGTTCCAGTTACATTCTCGCCTCCTGAGAAGAACAATAGAATCAAAAAGAATAGGGTGAACTCAACTAACCGAGTAAAGAATATTATGATTAAGATAATGTATAACAAATTATTCTTAGTCCTCAACAGGAAAAAATCTGATAGAATACAATAGACAACAAGTTTTAGATCAACAACTGCAGCAAAAATAATAATACATTAAAAGAGTCAAGTAGAGCATGATGTCTACTATCTTCTATGATTTAAAAGTCCATCATCAATATTTTATCCATGTAACACCAATCAATAAATATTTCTAATCAACGAATTATCTATACACTACGGGCCAAAGATAATCGTTTGCATCACCAGCGGTCATGATCATGTTATACATCTGTCCATCTATGCACTACGGGCCAAAGGGAACTTTCATCACAAACCTTTATCTGTAACATTAAAGGTTATGATTATATCAATACATAATTTCTGATTATAATCATATCAATCAACAGTCTATCTTTGCACTACGGGGCAAAGATGACTTTCACCACAATATAAGCATGAGGATGATGACAATGATATAAAGAATCAATTAAGTGAGATCAAGGATAAGTATTAGAGATTTATAATTCAATTTATCCAAAGTTTAAAAATGTCCAAATTATCAACATAATAACTAATTGTGGAGTAAAATTCAATAATGATATTCATGTATCAAAAATAATTTGGACAGAAAAGAAAATTAAATTATGTTGTGAACAATACTCATGAATAGAAATCGTATGAATAGTACCCCGACATGAAAAGATTAAAATTTAATAAGAAAGTGCAGACCAATATTCCAGTGAAATGATATTAGATAAAATGCAAACCTTAAAGAATTTCTAATCATTTCAAGAATTATAGAAGCAATACTTACCATAGTAAATTTAATTTTAAGAATATGAATTGAAATAAAACTACATGATATGGAGTATGAAAGAAAATGATATTTTTTACGAGTATTGAAATAAAATAACATCCTTTACAAATATGAAATAAATAATATCATTTATCTTAGTAGAAATTAAATCTGACTTGGAATATCGAATATTATCTTGAGAAAATCTTACACAAAAAGCTACACTCAAATTATTCTTATACTCAAAAGAAATACTCACAATATTATAGAGGAAGAATTTCTTATATTGTGATGGTGTGTTTAGGATGGAGGGTTACCTCCCCTTTTATAGTGTAGCACGAAGGAAAGTTTAAACAAATCTACCTAATTTTCTTTTCTTTCTCTGCCTAACTTACCTAACTTATGCCTAACTTTTCTTTCTTTTTATTAGTTAAAGGCCCACTCTTTGGAAAAGGATTTGCAGGAGAAATAACCAACTTGAAAAGGAGGAGTGTACGCATGAACTTCAACACACTCAATTTGAAAAAAAAAGAATTCCAAAGCAACTTGTTCACTTCCATCCTTTTCTCACATGCTTAAACACATATTATAATAATATTATTATTTAAACAATTGTAATATATTATAATAATACATTTGAATGAATATTTTATTAGAAAAAATAATTGTGATTCCATAGAAAAATATGTCAAACTTTCAACAAATATTTTATGCTAAATTCCTTTATTTATATTAAAATTGAACCAATATCAACCACATAATAGTTATTCACAATTAATATTATAAGCTAACAATATTAACAACTAGATCATTCCCAATAAAGAGGGGGCTTTTCGATAAGGATTTATCTTTAATGACGCGCAATTATATAACCTAACCTCTTTCCTCTACAGAACTTTTTAGACATTGTCAATAATGCTAACTAATAATATTATTCAAATAATATAAAATATTGTGCAGATGTTACTGTAACAATTATTGAATCAATGATATGAGATACTATACAACAACTACTGTAGCAATTATTGAATACTGAGTGACTTCTTATGTAAGAATCAATAATTAGAGATACTATACAATACTCATGTGTGCTACTGTGCATGTAAGACCCCAACTTTAATGAATAAAGATTAATTTTTTCTCGAAATATATTTTTGAATATTATAGTATGGATTTGATATAATGTTATAGTTGTGGATAATATTTATAAATTTTACAAAGTAAGTAAGTTGTTATAAAATATTTGATTGGTCGAAAAATATTCGTTTTATCAGAGAATATTCGTACGACGACATAATCATTGGTGGACCCCACAACGGAATTATTGTCGGAGTTAGAAAACGACATAAATATCTTTTTATAAAAATAACGACAAAAGTTTTATCGTTAACTGTTGACATACCCGGTGATAAAAGTACAGTAATACGCGTGGTTTTATAGTAGCACACATTATTGATTATTGATACTTACGTGAGAAGTCACTCAGTTATACTCAATTATTGCTACAGTAATTGCTGCATGTATCTTACGTTATTGATTCAATTATTATCACAATATTTTATATTATTAAATCAATAATTGAAACGACAAAGTTATTCATATTATTTGTCTTATTGACAATGTCTAGAAAGTTCTGTCGAGGAAAGGAGTTTGGTCACCTAATTGCGCGCCAATAGGGATAAATTCTAATCGAAAAGCCCCATCTTTCCTGGGAATGATCTGGTTGTTAATATTGCAAGTTATATTATTGATGAATAAATATTGTTAAAAATATTTAGGGAATTTTTATGAAGTATTTGTTATAAATTTGGCTTATAACTTGGACCCCCCACTTACTCGTTTTTCAAAACTGTCGATAGAAATTACCTCATATATATATATATATATATATATATATATATATAACAAATTTTGTTTTTTATGAAAAATAGAATATATTATATTTTATTATGCATAGTATTTGTATAGTGTCTGCATAGTAAATCAGAAAAAATTTCAGCCGATCGGTTGCGCGCCTGTGATATTGACACTGTGCAGTCCGTGATTTTTTTTTCTAAATAGTATCATTCCATTCTTCTATAAATAGGATGCTTAGTTTAGAATTAAAAATCACACCAGAATCAGAGAATTCTTCTTCTATAATATTGAGCGTATTTTTTTTTCGATTTTTAGGAAGCTTTGAGTGTAGAAAATAGTACAAGTTTTCTTCAAGAATATCACCGCCCTACCAGTCAGAAATATTTCCTTTTTAAGGTAAGGGATATTATTTTTGTTCAATATTCTCATGAAATAATATTTTCTTCCATACTCTGTAATATGTAAGTAATATTATTTCGTTTCAGATTCTAAATTCTACACTCATTTTGTTAAAATATTACTTTTATACTCCGTGAAATTAGTAGAATATCCTTGAAATTTGTGCTTCATCTAGT
This sequence comes from Panax notoginseng, assembly GCA_016801055.1. Taxonomy (NCBI): domain Eukaryota; kingdom Viridiplantae; phylum Streptophyta; class Magnoliopsida; order Apiales; family Araliaceae; genus Panax; species Panax notoginseng. The sequence continues at coordinate 160,006,387 of CM029012.1, read as the reverse complement.
ATCTTTTCACGAAAATATTATTCTGAACATTCTTGATAATTTTTAATCTTTTCATGTCGGGGTACTATTCACGAGATACTATTCACGAAGTACTATTCACAGGGTACTATTTACTCGGGTTCTATTCATCCGGGGTACTATTCATGAAAAAAATTAATTCATTTTCTGTCCAAATTATTTTTGATACAATATTATTCTTGAATTTTACTCTACAAAGTAGTATCATGTTGACAATTTGGACATTATTGAATTCATGATAAATTGAATTATAAATCTTTAAAATTTATCCTTTGCTTTCATTTAATTAAATTCTTATATCATTGTCATCATCTTCATGCTTATATTATGATGAAAGTCATCTTTGGCTCGAAGTGCATAGATAAACTGTTGATTGGTATAATTATGACAAGGGATTATTCGGTATAATCATGACATGTAATGTTACAAATGATGTGATAAAAGTCTTCATTGACCCGTAGTGCATTGATGACAGTTGTTGGCTTGATCATGACCATCGGTGATAACATGAATATCCTTGGCCCGTAGTACATGGATAATTCGTGGTTGTGATACTAATAAATATCATTGGCCCGGAGTGCATGGATAATTCAGTGATGTGGATTATTTATTGAGCTGAGTCTCAGCGATAAAATTGATGATAAATTTTTTAAACCATAGAAGATAGTAGATATCATGCTCTACTTGACTCTTCAAATGTATTGCTTGTTCCGCTGCAGTTAAACTTGTTATTTATTGTATTATATCAGTTTAACACTGTTGAAGGCTAACGATAATTTATTCTGCTTTATCTTAGTCGTAATATTTCTTACTAGGCTAGTTGAGCTCACCATTTTGTTTTCATTGTTCTCTTAAGGAAATGAGAATGTAGGAGGGACAAGTCGGGGAATGGAGTGATGGTCCAAGATAGGTGGCTATAGTAGTCCTCACTATTCTATGAAATAGTGTGATAATAAATATAATGAGAACTCTATTTGAGTTTGGATATTATATATGAGACAATATTCATGTAAAAACTCTCAGCTACGCTTTTGTCGTATTGTATAAATGAAGTTTGTATTAAAATTATGCACCATGTATTTTGCGACTAAGAATTTGTGATGTATACCTATTTTGGGGGTGTCACAGTGCAATAACACGTATTACTGTACTTTTATCACCGGGTATTTCAACAGTTAACGGTAAAAATTTTGCCATTATTTTTTATAAAAAGGTTATTTCTGTCGCTTTTTATATCCGACAGTTATTCCGTTATATGGTTCACCAATGATTGTGCCGTCGTACGAATATTATCATGGCCACGATGACCACCCGAGTGGTTACCGCCTTTGTTCGTATTTTTCTCTCCTCGTTGGTTATCATCGCTCTGATGACTGCTGTCACCGGTATGACCCTGGTTGTGGTCCCTCGGTTGCACATACTCATTATCTCGCTCTAATAATTGAGCCTTGTTTACAACATCTGAATATAAAGAAAATTTATGAGAGATAAGATATTGCCGAATCTCGGGTTTTAGACCTCTCAGAAACATCCTTGTCATTCGTTCCTCATTTTCGACCAAATGAGGTGCAAACTTGGATAACTCTGTAAACTTCGCCTCGTACTGGGACACCGTAATGTTGTTTTGTTCCAGTCTAATAAACTTCACCTCCTTCATATGACGAATACTTTCAGGAAAGTACTTGTCATTGAACAGTTTCTGAAATGTTTCCCAGGACATGTTGAGTGCGTCAAGCTGGGTACGCTTCACAGACTCCCACCAGTAGTCTGCCTCACCGCGGAACATAAAGGTGACGAATGGAACCTTCTGTTCCTCCGTGCATCCCAAGACATCGAATATCTTGGTAATTTGCTTGACCCACGTTTCCGCCATGATCGGATCCGGCTTTCCCTTAAATTCTGGTGGTCCCAACTCTTTGAACTGCTTGGCTGTGACAGATCGCGCGTTGCTATCACTTCCACCCGTATTTTGTACACGAGTCTCCCTTGTCTGATTTTGCATGAACTGCAAAAAGCTCCTAAACATTCCATCACTCATTGTTTGCTCGGTAGTGTTGTTTATAGGAGGAATATTGCCTTCCTGTTGCACGTTCTCCTGGTTTGTAACTAAAGGTTGTTCCACAGTCTCATACACTCCATTGTTAACGTTCTCAACAACCATTCTTAAATACTGCCATAAAACAAGGGTTAATTAAATAAATTAACATATAACATAATATCCCTATATTATGACTGACCAACAAATAAGCTTAGATAGGACACACTAGCGAAGGATTTACTCATATCTCCCCTCCTAGTTCTATTCCCCGATCTCCGCCAAAGACCATATCCCTAAGCTCTGATACCAACTGTGACGCCCCCAAAATAGGTATACAACACCCATTCTGAGTCGCCAAACACATGGTAGATAAAGCAAACTACAACTTCAATAATACAAATGTCGTGTGAAATGCGACAATACATACTGTGAGTTTAATTACAAATATTGTCTTCTAGACAATATCCACACTCAAATAAGTCCTCATTATAATTATTCAAATACTATTTTACAGAAATAGTGATGACTACTAAAACATCTTTCTAGAATCATTACTCCATACCCCGACTCGATCCTGCTATATTCTCACCTCCTGAGAAAAAAAATGGAACAAAAAGAAAAAGGGTGAGCTCAACTAGCCCAGTAAAGAATATTATGACTAAGATAATACACAACAAATTATCATTACTCTTCAACAGGGAAAAATCTGATAAAATATAATAGACAACAAATTTTAGATCAACAACTGCAGTGGAAACAGCAAACCATTAGAAGAGTCAAGTAGAGAATGAGTTCTACTATCTTCTAAGATTTAAAAGTCCATCATCAATATTTTATCCTTGTAACAACAATCAATAATCATCTTTAATTAAATATTCATCTTTGCACTACAGGCCAAAGATATTCATTTGTATCACCAGTCGGCCATGTTCATCTCAACACCTGTTCATCTTTACACTACGGGCCAAAGATATTCATCAGTTAATCATTCATCTTTGCACTACAGGCCAAAGATATTCAGTAATATCATCATTTAGGACTGAGGATGATGAAAAATATCTTAAAGAAAACGAATTCAGTGAGACAGAAGGACAAATAGTAGGGATTCGTATAACAGTTTATCCAAGATCAATAATACTTCATAATAATCAATTGTGAAGTAAAATTCAAAAATAAAGATTAAAACATAGATACAATCAAAGATAGTAACCATAATAGACATCTTGGACAAAAAGAAGAAAATTTCATTTTTCGGTGAATAGTGTCGTATTCGTGAATAGTGTCGTATACGTGAATAGTAACCCCGACACAAAAAGTTCAGAATTTGATAAAAATTTATAACAATATTTTGGCTTAATGATATTGAAGAAATAATATCATTTATGAAAGAAAATAATATCTCTTACCTCAAAATAACCGTACTTCTGACTGAATTTCGAATATAGTGCTGACAGAAACTTGCACCGTATAGCAACACTCAAAGTATACTCACAAGAATACGCTCGATAATATAGAGAGAAAAGAGAGAAAACTTGTTTTTGGTGTGATTTTCAATTTAACTTAGCCCTCTATTTATAGGAAAATGATAGAACACCATAAGAGACTAAATAATAAAATAATATTATTATTAATTACAATTCCTACGCATGCTTTGAATTTTTGGGCAGCCATGTTGGAAGAATTCAGCAGCCCATGTGTGTATTCCACCAACCAAAAGTGGGCCCCCTATAAATCTAATAAAAATCATTTTATTTTTTCGAAAGTTCAACAATTTATAGAAAATAGCCCGTTTATTAGAAAAATTCGAAATTCGCGTGTTTTTCATAGGAAATTTAATTATCTACAACTTTGTAGAAGAAAGTTTTTTTAAATTCTAATCAGAAAATACCCAAAATCCGTAAACGGATGATTTTTAATACCTCCACATCAACAAAATACTGATAAAACATCTCAACATTATTTCCTTTATTTTTATCCACATAAAAATAAATATATCCATCATTTGTATCCACATAAAATAAATATTTCCTTATCATATAAATCAATAATTAATTATTCACAAATAATATTCCAGAATCACAATTATGACAACCAGGCCGTTCCCAGGAAAGAGGGGGCTTTTCAATAAGGATTTCTCCTTACTGGCGCGCAATTAGATGACCAAACCTCTCCTTAGACAGAACTTTTTAGACATTTGCCAATAATGCTATCTAATAATATTATTCAAATAATATGAATTATAGATCTGATAATGAAAAATACTGTGCAGCAACAATTATTGAGACAACAATAATATAAAATATCAACGCAGCAATTATTGAATCAATAAAATAAAATATTGAACAGTAACTACTGTAACAATAATTAAGTAGTGACTTCTTACGTAGGAATCAATAATTAGTGTAATACCGTGTGCTACTGTATTTTAACCACCGGGTATTCCAACAGTATTAACGGTAACAACTACGCCGTTATTTATAAAGACTCAATTTTGTCGTTATCTTCATCCAACCGTTTTCTGTTATGGGGCCCACAAATAGCTGCGCCGTCGTACGAAAATTCCCCGGCAGAAAGAATATTCTACGACCAAACGAATATTCCCCGACAACAAATGAATATTTTATAACCACTTGCTTATTTTGTAAAATTTTTATATTTCACTCATAACCAAAGCATTATATCAAATTAACACCTTATTATTCACAATAATATTTAGAAAAAATTTAATTTTATTCATTAATAAGTTGGGGTCTTACATATATACCAATTTAAGAAGAAATCTACTTCTAAATTAATTTGGTTGATCATTATCTTAAAGGTAATTTGGTCATTAACTTATATTCATTTTATTTAAATAGGTAAGGTACCCTTAATCTACCCAAAACAACTCACATGTATATTTAATACACAAACAAAAAAGTACATCACAAATTATGTATTAAATGACAATAGATTATTATTATTATTATTATTATTATTATTATTACTCTTCACTTATTCAACACTATTTAGATAACCCTCTAAATCTAAAAAAAAATGAAGAACAATGCTCTTTTGAAACGAGTATTTACTACAAAGGTAGCGACAAGAAGAATGAAAAAAAAGGTTAGTATAATTTAGAACAAACAAAGTATAACTTAGTATGTACAAATATCTTACAATATATATGTCTTCATTTTCATATATAACAAATATGAAAATAGCCTATTTCGATCCAACTTAAGCAAAAATTTGTTGGACGCCATTAGTGATGATAGTAGCAGTGATATCAACGAAGTAAAGTTTATTCCTTCAATTCATTGCATTACTATCGATGAAAGTCAATCTTAAATAATATAATATCGACTTATAATAGACATACTAAATAAAAAATTATAATTATTAGTGAATTAGAATCGTTTTTATATTAAAATCATATCTTATAATAAAAATACGATTTTAAAAAATAGTCCGTACCTCAAAACAATTAATCAACTTTTCAACATTTTCGTAAAATGCTTCGGTGGTTTTACTACTGAGCTAGTTTTGGCAAAAGAATGGTACGTAATTAACACATTTTCTTAGAGCGCGTCTCAAAACAAATATAATTACCATATTATTTACATTTCAAAATATTTAACCGTTTATAATATATTAATATTCTTTTAGTAACTGTTTCTAATTTTATGTTCTTATTCTTATTTTTTAAATTTTGTTGTCTATATATAAGATTCAACTTATGGATCTCATTAACGTTATAACGGTAACATGTGTAATCAAGATTGAATAAGTAAAGTTTTTGGTGTTTTTAATTTTTTGTTGCTAAAAAATAAATTTTGCTTCAACTAAATAATTAGCAAACATTGTTTCGCTACCGATTTTGAAAAAGAAAAAGAAAAAAAGAAAAAAAGAAGCAAAAACACATATTTAAAAATAAAAATAAGTAGGCGTATAAATGAACCGAGTCAAATATTGAAATAATGCTTGATTGAGACTCGTTTAGCTACCGAGTCGAGCATGATCTCAAATCGAGCCCGAGTAGTTTGAACTTTTTGAGCGAAGATCCGAATATCAATAGAGAATTGCAATTCGAAAAGATTCGAGTAATTTATCGAATTTTAAAATTTGATCGTATTTGAATCATTTATATTTTGAGTTGAGCTTGAATCAAATTTTAAGTCAAACGAGTATGAATCGATTCCAAATTGTTTGGTTCATTTCACAGCTGTTAACGCCCAGATTCGTCCACGCGCCTCAATCACCAAAAGCGCGTCCAATCCTGCACAAAAACAGTACGCACACCAAAAGCTTGACGGCTTGTGCCGCCGGGGGATAGCTCCTATGTGAAAATAAGTACATGCTGAATAAGGTTTAACAATGGAGTCAAAAAGCTCTAGTACTTAAAAATAATAATAAGTTATGTGTGTACATTAGAATCAGAGTAAAATTTTGTATTTATAGTGATCTCACCACCTCCATAGAGTCCTTCCCCGTATTGGATTAGAATTCCTCAATAGGTATAATTCCTTAATGGGATTGTATAATATCTCCTAATCCTTTTATAAATGGAAACCAAATATAATTAGGAATCCAAGATTCCTTAAAATACTACAACTGCCAAAACAGAATTCCACATGGGTAAAAATATCTTCACGTGGACTTTGACCCATCATAATAGTTGGACCCAAATATTCATGTCCCAACATTGACCCCCGACCCCCACTCTCTTGTTTATAAAGAACTTAAAATAAGATAGTAGATCAATTAGTCATGGCAAACATTAAACGATAGATGTTCGATCGTTCGGGAGAATGTTAGTCTGTCCCGAAGGATGTGATCCGTTTAGGAGGACGGCGGTCCGTTCTGAAGGAAGTGATCCGTTTGGAAGGACGTCGGTCCGTCTCGAAGGAAGTGATCTGTTTGGGAGGACAATGGTCCGTCCCGAAGGTAGTAATCCGTTCGGGAGGACGGAGGTCTGTCCCGAAGGATGTTGGCTTTGTTCATATCATAATAGCCTTCCCGACCTCTGTGGGAAGCTCATAACGTCAGCCAAATTTATTCTATCAATCACGGACGAAATTTATCTTTTGGAAAAATTGAATGCACATCAATAACTTGAACAAATTTCAGTCATAAAAGAAAACAACTTGATAATTCTCCCTAAGCCTCCCAGCACGTCAAATGTCTTTGACTTTGGCATTATTCATTACTCGAAGGCGATAAATTTCCTGGCCTCAGCGCTTCAATTTTGAATCTCCTTAGTTTGATCCCTTTGCTTGTTGACACATTCTCCCGAAGAGACTAAAGCATTCTAATAACATCTCCTTGCTAAGTCAAGATCCTCAGCGACTTCACCGATGTCGTTTGGAGTGGGAAACTTTATTTTAAAATGAGGTGTGGAAGTCATCGCCTGTTAGGTTTGTAATATTCATGAACGCAATCAAATTGCACAAAATAGCGGAAACGTGGAAAAATCAGAGTTTAAAATTTTACAAACCATATACCCGGATCACCCTTTATGTGCAATTATTAATTAAACGAAAAAGAAAGAACAAGAATCATACCCTTGAAGATCCGAGCTTCCTCAGGTACAAGTTCACCTCCAATCCTTTTCGCGTCCAACTTGAATCCATCGGGTTTAGTTCCTTCCTTTGGTCAATGTTAGCCACCCAAGTGTTTGGCTTCTAGAGGTGATCCACCAAGGAAGAAGAAAGATCCAAGAAGATGGGTGTTTGGCAAAACTCTAGTTTTTTTATCTCTATAGAATAGGAGCGTACTCTCCAACAATTGGAATAACGTATGTTTGATATATGATATAAGACTCCTCTTATAAAGATATCAAGTAACCCTATTAAAAATAAGATATTATTTATTTAATTAAACTCTTTTAATTAAATGGGCTCCCTAATTTTATTAGGGATAATTAATTAAACTCCTTTCACTAATTTTCCCTCCTAATCCTATTAGGAATAAATGAGAGTACATATATTAAATTAATTTCTAAACTCTTTTAGAAATTAAAATAATAATAATTGTAATAATATTAATAAGACTCCTTTTATTAATTTATATTTAATATTTCTAAAATATTAAATAATAAATATTAAGCTATTTAATTTATTCTATCACTATAGATTAAATTAAATATACTTAACATATTATTACGATTATGCCATTAACTTCTTAAATAATTATTTTTCCTTTTATGGTGTGACCCTTTAGGTTCTCCATATTAAACCGGTTGTGAATAAATCAATTAGAACAATTCTAATCTTATTTAAATAAATAAATTAAACTATTAATTTATTTAAATAAATAATATTTATTCTACAATAGGGATAAGCCTCCCTAGCGATCAACGACTTTCCAGATAATATAGATTTCAACATTAATCATAAAATAACCTTTGAGTAAATAGTTACCGTACAATTCAATCCTTCCACCATACAATGTCCTAATTAAATATACGACATGGAATTACTGTCAAGTTTTATTTTATTTAATTATATGTATTTCGACTCTTAAATACACAACTCCAAATAATGCAAATTAGAAACTCCTTTCTAATTTCATTCTGCCTTGGCCAAGGACTACTGGGTTGTCATTTATCGAATCACATAGGACATTTTTCTTCTTTTACTAGAAGTGGTAGATTCTTTATTGATCATACATTATCTCCATGTACAACTTATTATACCCAAGCATACCCTTTGATATACCCTAAGGACCTTAAGGAATAAGTCAAAGTATAACTCATCATACACAAGATACTATGATGATCTCAAGTCTAAGGATCACTTGTACTACTATCACTACAGGAATTCCTATTGACAGGCAAGTAAAACTCCATTAGGTATGCCTTAGCGAGCCACGTTCAGTGAACTTATTCTCTAATAAGCACCTACATACTTGCTTTAGTGTCTCCACACAAATGATCATGAGATCAATCATCCTCATCCAATGAGCAAGCAACGTATGTACCAATATATCTGGATTCACTAATCCCCAATTTAGTAATCTAACGATTGGGAACTATTTTAGTTTTAAGCTTTCTAAGAATTTAGATCTCATTAGAATGGTCATCATCATTATTCTAAAAGCATTGCTTAAAACTATGGGTTTATCACATATTATAAAATAGTATCATGTAGATAATTAAAAGCCTTTAATAAATTAATACCTTTTATTAATAAATGAATAAGATTGTTACAAAGTATATGCTTTATCATCAAACATGATTGGCTTGTATGAATACTACTTTCAATCTCCCACTTGCACTAAAGTCAATCGTCATGGTATCTCATACTCTTCTTCTCTAAGTGACGATTATCTTGCTGTTGGATAAGCTTTAGTAAATGGATATGTAATGTTGTTCTTGAGAGTCCACTATCTCTATAGTGATTTCTCATCTTTCAATGATTCTTATAATCAAATGAAGGTGCCACAATACATGTTTATATTCAAGATGAGACGTAGGAACTATTCTATAATGAACTTTTCATCCAAACAATCAACTTACAGCTTCATTTATAGCTATATACTTTGTCTTTATCACTAAATCAGCAACTCTTTGCTATTTGGAACCTTTTCAATTCACTGCACCACTGTTCAAGGTAACGCTTTACCTTAAAGTGGATTTTCTGTCGTCTTGGTATGTCTGAAAAACTTGAGTTTGTTAAGCCCTCTAGTTTTAATTTAGATCCACCATGAATATGATCACATCCTTAATGTCAGTTAAGTACTTTAAGATATTTTTTACTGTCTCACAGTGAACTTCTTCAGAATATGACTGATCAACATCACGTCTCGTATATTTCATTGCATACATGATAATTACTCATGCGATCTCTCTTTTTGGAGTCTTTGGGAACTATTAAGAGAGATACACTCCATGTCTCATCAACATGAGATATATCTTGGAGTTTGCCATGCTAAACGACTTTATGTACGTTCCTTGGGTTAAGCTGAGCATCCTTTTAAATCTATCTATATAGATTTGCATCCCCAATTAAGATACTCTTCCCAAATCATTCATGGAGGAATGTTTAGACAACTTTATCTTTACTGATTGTAGTATTGATATGTTATTCCTCATCCGTAGTATATCAACATATAATACTAGAAATTTCACGATGCTCCCACTGACCCTTTTGTACACACTAGAACTCTCACCTCATCGTAAGTAACTAGATCATCATCTTCTATGATACGTAGCTCATCATCATCATCCATGATGAATCCATACCTCCCAGGTATGTTCGGTACTATTCCAGATTTACGATTCGGTTGTGGTATAATAGGTCTATCTACAGGTTCCTCTTATTTGACTTATAGTATTTTGTGGTTCTTGAACTCTTCAAGATCTATTATCCTCCCACTAGCCCCTTCAATGATAAATATTTTTATCTTAGAAGACAGCGTCTTTTGCAATAAACACCTTTTGCTAAGTAGGATTATAGAACATATGCCCTAAACTTACTTTAGGATGTCCCACAAATCTGTACTTGTCAAATTTTGTCCCAAGCTTATCATTTGAAACTTTTTCATATAAGTTGGACAACCCCTTATCTTAACATACTTAAGATTAGGAATCCTCCCTGTCCATAATTTTTATGGAGTCTTGGGGCCAGATTTTGAGGTTACCTTTTCGTAGATATGCAGCCATTTCTAGGGCATGACCCCAGAAGGATACTGGAATGTCGGTAAAATCATTATGGACCGCACCATGTCCAACAAGGTACAATTTTTTCTTTCAGATACATCAATCAATTATTGCGTATCAGGAGGCGTCCGTTGTGAAAAAATCATTTGAGATGATCTAAAAAGTTATTGCACAAGTATTTATTCCTTGATCTAATCAAAGAATTTTAATACTTTACCAATTTGTTTCACTTCTGAATTCTTCGAACCTTTCAAACAATTCACAATTGTATTTCATCAAATACAAACATTCAACTCTTTGAATGATCATCTCCTTTTCTTATACTAATTTGTTCAATATGTAAAATTATTTTTTATGTAAGTCAAGTACACAAAATCCATTAATTAATATTCCAGTTCTATACAAAACATTATTATTATAAATAGAATAACAATTGTTCTTAATTATAATACCAAAGATTTTATTGTCCAACAATAAAATGGAAATAATGTTTCTAACGAGAATTGAAATATAATAACAACTTATTGACTTAATAGACTTGCCCGTAGGCTGTGCTAAAATATAAGTTCCTATGGTTGATGCAGTAACCTTTGATTCATTTTCACACATAGGATTACTTATCTCTTGTTTAGCTTTCTACTTCTGCTTGGTCCCTTCATAAATTTATATTTATGATAACCAAAGCCGGTATCAAATACCCAAGTAGAGCCTTGACTTAAAGAAAAAATTATTTTAAATCATGAACAAATTTGTATTTATAACCGAAACTTCACTAAGCTTCTTTGGTTAGCCTCTGCAAGATGCTTCTTGCAGTTTCTTTCCAGTGTCTAGGCTTATTAAAGTGGAAGCAAACTCCTTTGCTATCCATATCAATTTTGTTCATATTATCCTTTGTTTACGCCTTTCTGTTTACCTTCTTTGAATAGTTCTTCTTTTCAAAAGATCCTTTGGCCCCTACCAGTAAGACATAGTCTGTCTTGTTTGAAAAGTGACTCTCAACATTTTTAACATGTTAAGCAAATCAGCGAGGCTGATATCTAGCTTGTTCATATAAAAAATTCACAACAATTGTGAAAGGAGTTCGGGAGTGAGGGTAAGATCAAATCTTGGCTCAACTCTCCATCCATGACAAAACCTATTGTCCTTATTGATCAATCAAATTGATTATGTTAAGGACTTGTGTCTGTACTGTAGTGTCTGTACTGTAGTGTCATCGGTTATTCTAGATTGGAAGAGCTCCTTAGATATCTGATATCTATTAGTCCTACTTTCCTCACCATCAACTACTTGATGTACAGGAATATAGTAGGAGCATCCATAGTTTCATGCTGACGCTGAAGCTCGTTACTCATGGATGCGAGCATGATGCATTGAGCTAACTGTGCATCATCTTGCCACTTTCTAAAAGTAGCAATCTCTTCCTCAGAAGCATTGTTTGCAACCATTGCAGGGATATACGTATTAAGGACATAAGATAGCTTTTCAGCCATGAGAACTATTTTCAAATTTCTTAACCAATTCGTTTAATACGGTCCGATTAAATAGCATCTAATATGCTTCGCAGAGATAGTAATTTAGACATTGTAAAATTCTATAAATGAATTTATAATTAACAACATTTTAGCATACATTCTTTTATTAATTACCAAAATAATTTGGGTCTTATTTTAAATTGGTATCTCCCACTATTTTCTTCAAACTATATTACCCTCAATATATATAGTTCGACAAAATCTAACTAAAGATTTGCTAGTGAGAATAAGGATCTCATTTCAAATGTATATAGCCTTGTGGTGACATAACATACTATATATAAATAAATAGGTAGACAACTCTTGTCAATTACATCAACTATGTAACTCCTTGTATTTTGCCTCTTAGATTATTTTGATCAAGTGGTGGCACATTCGAATCAAAATTATCAAAGTTAAGTCCAACCTAGCACTCCATATACTCAAAAAAGAAAAATATCGTCCTTGTGGTGACACAACAAAACAATACTGTTCAATTTTCTTTATAAGCATCAAATGTGATAAATTAACATCTTAAATACTTAATACTTGCCTTGTGGTGACACAACAAACTCATATTAAATATTTAATACTCTATTAACTTTATCATGCTAGAAGGCGACGTTCGATATTCCAAATATCTTTGAACGCTTAGGACTTAATATAAAATATTTGAGGGGTTTGTTATTAATTTGTCTCATCTTTTTTAGCGCGCATGCACATATATATATATATATATAAAATACGCGTCATATTATTGAACATGCGAAGCATGTTTGCATAATATATAATATATATATATATATATATAGTATAAACATGCACATATAGAATACTATATTCTACCCGGATTGATTATGGACTTTTATTCTAATTTGGTTCACTAGAGCCACCAAGTGAACCAAAAGGTTAAACTCTAGGGGTGCAAGAATTAATATTTAAATACAACTATTACATTTAAACCCGGACTCCATTACAAACGGGTCTTCACGCGCTCCTTACTTCTTGATCTCTAATTTTTCAAAATTAATTCTAACTATTCCTATTACAAAACTATTTAAAATAAATAGAAACCTTGATCAGCAGTCAAGAGAAGTACATAGGAGGGAGATAGAATTTACATGAAGAAAGAATAAGAGAAGACGAGGTATGCAGACCCCATTTAATAAAACTCATACATTCATGCATCCAACTAAAATAAAATCCAATCACATTGGTCAATAGTCCATAATCAATCTCATTTATTATCATACATATCATCATATGCATCAATAAATAACATTCATCTCATGAATAATAAACATTCAATATATATATATATATTGATATCATTTAATAGGCAAATTTAGTTAGTATAAAATCTAATTTTGAATCAAAATAAACTCCTTTATTTTAATCCAAATTTAAATCAAAATAAAATTATTTTATTTTAATTTATCCAATTTTGAATAAAATAAACTATTTTATTTTAATCAAAATCTTTAATCAAAATAAACACATTTATTTTAATTAATTATGGAATCCAATTCTATGTAAAAAAAACTCCTTTATTAAAGGAAACACGGATTTTCTTTCCTATTCACAAATAAACTCTTTTATTTTGAATAATATGAAATCTTATTCCATATCTAAATAAACTCCTTTATTTAAGGAAATACAGATTCTCTTTCCTATTTATAAATAAACTCCTTTATTTTGAATAATATGAAATCTTATTTCATATCTAAATAAACTCCTTTATTTAAGGAAACATAGAATCCAATTTCAACTCCAATTAGTTATCATGGAATCCAATTCCAACTCTAATTAGTTAGCATGAAATTTAATTTTAAAATTAAAATAAAATTTTTATTTTAAGATTAAAATAAACTTTTTATTTTAAAATTAAAATAAATATTTATTTTAATTATAAAATAATATATATATATATATATATATATATATATATATATATATATACATAAGTAATTAGGATCATATATATACAATATACGGATGAATGATATATATATAGTAATCATATATATATTTTATTAACTAAGCCGCGGAACCACGTGAATCACTTATATATATTAACAGATTCCATGAAGCAAGTAAGCAACATGACATTGTCCAGGATATATATAATTATCATATATGATACATCATAGTAATCCGTGAACCATGTCCGCGATTTATAACATGTTTTCGTTTTTTTTTTTGTTTTTTTTAATAAATTTTATACAACAAAATTATGCCCAATTAAATTGTTCTAAACACATATCAATATACATATAAAATCTGACAATTAATAATTCGCATAAAGGTTTGGCTCTGATGCCACTGTTAGGTTTGTAATATTCATGAACGCAATCAAATTGCACAAAATAGCGGAAACGTGAAAAAATCAGAGTTTAAAATTTTACAAACCATATACCCGGATCACCCTTTATGTGCAATTATTAATTAAACGAAAAAGAAAGAACAATAATCATACCCTTGAAGATCTGAGCTTCCTCAGGTACAAGTTTACCTCCAATCCTTTTCGCGTCCAACTTGAATCCACCGGGTTTTGTTCCTTCCTTTGATCAACGTTAGCCACCCAAGTGTTTGGCCTCTAGAGATGATCCACCAAGAAAGAAGAAAGATCCAAGAAGATGGGTGTTTGGCAAAACTCTAGTTTTTTTATCTCTATAGAATAGGAGCGTACTCTCTAACAATTGGAATAACATATGTTTGATATCTGATATAAGACTCCTCTTATAAAGATATCAAGTAACCCTATTAAAAATAAGGTATTATTTATTTAATTAAACTCTTTTAATTAAATGGGCTCCCTAATCTTATTAGGGATAATTAATTAAACTCCTTTCACTAATTTTCCCTCCTAATCCTATTAGGAATAAATGAGAGTACATATATTAAATTAATTTCTAAACTCTTTTAGAAATTAAAATAATAATAATTGTAATAATATTAATAAGACTCCTTTTATTAATTTATATTTAATATTTCTAAAATATTAAATAATAAATATTAAGCTATTTAATTTATTCTATCACTATAGATTAAATTAAATATACTTAACATATTATTACGATTATTTCATTAACTTCTTAAATAATTATTCTTCCATATTTTTTATGGTATGACCCTTTAGGTTCTCCATATTAAACCGGTTGTGAATAAATCAATTAGAATAATTCTAATCTTATTTAAATAAATAAATTAAACTATTAATTTATTTAAATAAATAATATTTATTCTACAATAGGGATAAGCCTCCCTAGCGATCAACGACTTTTCAGATAATATAGATTTCAACATTAATCATAAAATAACCTTTGAGTAAATAGTTACCGTACAATTCAATCCTTCCACCATACAATGTCCTAATTAAATATACGACATGGAATTACTGTCAAGTTTTATTTTATTTAATTATATGTATTTCGACTCTTAAATACACAACTCCAAATAATGCAAATTAGAAACTCCTTTCTAATTTCATTCTGCCTTGGCCAAGGACTACTGGGTTGTCATTTATCGAATCACATAGGACATTTTTCTTCTTTTACTAGAAGTGGTAGATTCTTTATTGATCATACATTATCTCCATGTACAACTTATTATACCCAAGCATACCCTTTGATATACCCTAAGGACCTTAAGGAATAAGTCAAAGTATAACTCATCATACACAAGATACTATGATGATCTCAAGTCCAAGGATCACTTGTACTATTATCACTACAGGAATTCCTATTGACAAGCAAGTAAAACTCCATTAGGTATGCCTTAGCGAGCCACGTTCAGTGAACTTATTCTCTAATAAGCACCTACATACTTGCTTTAGTGTCTCCACACAAATGATCATGAAATCAATCGTCCTCATCCAATGAGCAAGCAACGTATGTACCAATCTATCCGGATTCACTAATCCCCAATTTAGTAATCTAACGATTGGGAACTATTTTAGTTTTAAGCTTTCTAAGAATTTAGATCTCATTAGAATGGTCATCATCATTATTCTAAAAGCATTGCTTAAAACTATGGGTTTATCACATATTATAAAACAGCATCATGTAGGTAATTAAAAGCCTTTAATAAATTAATACCTTTTATTAATAAATGAATAAGATTGTTACAAAGTATATGCTTTATCATCAAACATGATTGGCTTGTATGCATACTACTTTCAATCGCCTGTAGAGACATCAGTGTCGGTCTCCCGAGTATGGCGTTGTACGGCGAATCCACATGTACCACGAAAAATCTGCAGATCACTTTCACTTGTCGAGGAGTTGTCCCAAAGAAGAGTGGAAGTTCGATGACACCTGTTACTCGAACTTGGTAGTTGTTGAATCCGTATAGAGGGGGCTCCTGCCCAATCTCCAACTTCCTTCCCTCCAAATCCATCCTTTGGTACGCATGGACGTATATATAATATATCGACAGATGATCCACTATCAATCATGATCCTCTTCATGTCCATCGATCCAACTTGTGCAGTGATCACCAACGCTCCATCATGCGGTCCAACAGGTTTCGATGGGTAATCCTAATCCGAAAAGAGATGACCGTGCCAAGGTACTGTCGGCTCCTCCTAGTAGGTTGTTTGGACACTATGAGTATAGAATCTAACACCCCACGCTTTTTCCTCCTGATCACCTTCCCGACCAAACCACCTGTTATTACGTCCACCACCTATCGAACTGTTCGCTCTAGTTGTGGCTGAGGGTTCTACAGCTAGTTGATATTACTCTGTCCTCTTCCTGATCCTTCTCAGCCCGCGACATACCGAACTTATTCCCCATTCCGAACATTCTTCTCAATTAGGTCCTTCAAATCTCTGCAGTCTTTTGTAGAATATCCAAATGGCTGGTGATAATTATAGTATCTGTTATGATTTCCTCTCACCGAACAAGTATTGTTAAGGCAAGGCTTAAAATAAGGCTTATCCTTCATTTCCTCCAATATTGCAACTCGATCCGTGTTGAGTGGAGTATAAACTTTGTCAACTTTATGGTTCGGGAAGGACGGTCGGCCTCCTCCCAAATAGGGGTGATAAAAAAATTCGGTTTTTTCGATTTTTCACAGAACTGGTTGGTACCGAAACCGGTGGTACCAATTTTTTTCGATACCGCTTTTTTGATTTTTTTTACTTTTCGGTTTCGGTAGCGGTACTAAACTTTTTGAATTCGGTAAAAACCGAAATACCGAAAAAAAACCCGAAATTTACTAATTAATACTTTAAGTACTTTAACTCACTTACTCTCTTTTTTATTTACTCACTTTACTCTTCAGTCTTCGCTATCCATTCTTCTTCAGTCTTCTACACTCCATTCTTCACAAATAATTTCACTTCCATTGAAGCTTCTCCTCCATTAAAGCTCACCCTCCAGTAACTCGTGAATAGTAACTTGTAAATAGTATTCCGACACAAAAAGTGTCCCAAATACTCGAGTGAACAATACTAGAGTGAATATTAATCGGGTATTTTATGACAACTTGTCTACTTTAAAAAATTTTCACATATCACATTTAACTTTAACCATTTACCAAAATAGAAAAATTGAATACTTTTATTTCATAAAATTCGAGGTCTCACAATCTCCCCTCCTTATGAAATTTCGCCCTCGAAATTTACGTACGTACCTGGTATGACGAAGAGGTGAGGATACATTGAATACCTTTATCGTTGAAAACATTAAATTCATCTTTGCAATACGGCCAAAGATATTTATTAACAATTCATTTTTGCACTATATGCCAACTGTATAACCAATAATCAACAGTTCATCTTTGCACTACAGGTCAAAGATATAAAACTGTAAAATCAATAATACTGAGACTCAGCTTAATAGTATCACGACCACGAATTATCCATGCACTACGTGCCAAAGATAATCGTGTTTTCAATTACGGTCATGATTATACCGAACAATTTCTGGTCATAATCATACCAAGTCCATCAATGCACTACAGCCAAAGATGACTTTTACCACATCCATGAATTAATATTTCATTGCTGAGACTTAGCTCAATAATTAATCCACATCATCGAATCATCCCTGAACTACAGGCCAAGGATATTCTTTAGTATCACGACCACGAATTATCCATGCACTACGTGCCAAAGATAATCGTGTTTTCAATTACGGTTATGATTATACCAAACAATCCCTGGTCATAATCATATCAAGTCCATCTATGCACGTAAGCCACAAATGACTTTCAACACAATATAAGCATGAGGATAATGATATAAAGAATCAATCAAATGAGATAAAAGATAAATATTAAACATTTATAATATAATTTATCCAGGGTTCAAGAATATCCCAATGTTATCAATCACTTAATAATCTCATAATCTAATATCATTAATATTATAATAATATTTCAATCATTTCTTAAATTTATAAATAATTTATTTCAATTGTTTACGCTTTACCATATAATGCATTTAGTCATTCAAAATGCCATACTCAGAAGATATCATCACCAATGATTAAATCCCTCATCAAAAAAAAATAATATGCATATACTCTATATAGGATTTCCAAACCATAAAATCCTCTTTTCCAACTTTGTTACTTCACATAACATATTTAACTCATATATTCGTAACTAAACTATTTTCATAAAAAATATCAAATCAGTCCCAAAAATATTTTTTTTTCTGAAATTTAGCATAATATTGTCTCATGATGAACATATATTTTTCTTGGAATTTTTAAAATTCATTTACTATTTTTCAAAAATCAATTTCTAATTAATTCCTTAAGAAATTAGCTACCTCAAGTTTAACTTCAAAAATTCCCAAATCATGGCAGAATCTTACACATGTTAACATGAACTTCCAGTTTAAATTTCATGGTCATCGGAGTTATAGAACTCCGGTTACAGCATTTTTCGTCGGAAAAACCTAAATATTGAAATGGTCATAACTTGGTCATTTTAAGTCGGAATGAACTCATTTTTGGACACGATGTTCTTTATACCATATACTTTCATGTCCCAAAAGGCCTGAATTTTTCTCACTAATTAAGTGGCCGAAACAGCCCTTATAAAAACGTGGCAGCAACTTTTTCACAATTTTCAGTTTCCGCCTCCTTTGCTAAAATCAGTCCATACAAAAATCTACAACACCTTTTTCAGTGATTCCACTTGGATTAGTTAGGTAACTCATAGATCTAACTCTAGGATTTGACCGCACTCAAAAATTCAAAATATAATAGGAGATATGGTCAATTGAATTTCATGTTACGTTTTTCACCAAAATCTGATTTTCAACTCATTGTGATTTCTAAGAAACTTTCATGTTTTCATAACTCATCATAACACTTACTAATATCACGTATACCCATGATTTTTATTAGTCCAATGCTTTTATTATGACTTTCATCATAATCCACGTAACCAGATCTTTTTAGTTGATGAAATATTTGAGGGTTTTAGAAATGGGTTTTGTACTGGGGTCAATACAAAATTTGATTTCATGCTCTAAGGGTAGTTGAAGAAGTCTTCAAGAATACGCCAGGAAATTTATTAATAATAGAAATATCATTCAAAACTGTGACTCTCATCCAAAACTTGGATAGTACGTCACATTGATACCAACTATGACTTCTATACTTTAACCTAGATAGCACCTCACAATGATACCTATCAACTCGCCATCTTCTTTCACGATGTCGCCTACAGAAAGTCTGGCCTCGGTGCATTCCACACAAGGAAGTCAACAACGAAAGGTTCGGGGATCTTTACTTATGGTTTGATATGACAATGATTGACTTTAGTGGTTTGATTACTTGAATTCGCACAACAGGTTGGTTATGAATATAAAATCTAACAACCTTACGAAAAGCATGATGAGTAGTTAACCAATTGATTCCTAAAATTACATCAAAGGCCAGTATTTTCAAAAAAATAAGATCGACAAGTAACGTGAAAGTGTTTATTTGAATCAAACAAAATTTAAAAACAGTAGAGGTAACAAAGGCTCCTACTAACGAAGTTTCAACCAATAAGTCAAAGTATAACGTCTCTGGAGTCAAATTTAAACGTTGAACGCAAGCAAAAGAGATAAAATAATGGGTAGAACCGGTATCTTATAAGGTATAGACTTCGCAATTTATAATTAACTAACCCGTGCTAACTTCGTTCGGGTTACTCGCTTTTTGAGAAGTCACGAAAAATGCTCTTCCTTACACTACCGATTTTGACTTTTCTGGAACGGTCTTTGGTGCCTCCATCCTAGCTGAACTTGTCTTCGGTGAACGACAAAATCAAGCTAAGTGACCTTCTTTTCCACAATTATAACATGCTTTGAACGGCATCGTGCAGTTTGGACTGATATGTCCCTCCCCTCCGCATTTGAAACATATGATAGGTGGTCGTTCTCCTTCCTTAACAACTGGTGCTGGTGATGACGTTTTTCCATCATTGTTGAATTTTCTCTTCTTGAAATGTCCATTCTTATTGTTTTGGCCCTGATTACCACTGAAGTGGTTGCCATTTCTGGCCTGTTGATTCCCTCCACGCTTGATGTCACTACTTCGATGACTGCTCTCACTAGTATTATCATTTTGCCGGCTGCTCTCTTTTGGTTGCGTTGACTCGTTATCGCGCTCCACTAACTGAGCCCTATTCACAACATCTAAATACAAATATTGTTTATGAAAAATAAGATGTTGACGTATCTCTGGCTTCAAACCTCTTAAAAATATCCGTGTCATTCGCTCTTCATTATCCACCAAGTGGGACGCAAACCGGGACAACTTAGCAAATTTTGCCTCATACTTCGACACTGTCATATTATTTTGCTCCAGCTTGATAAACTCCACCTCCTTCATATGACGAATACTCTCGGAAAAGTACTTGTCGTTGAACAGCTCTTGGAACATCTCCCAAGACATCTTGAGTGCGTCAGGCTGGGTACGTTTTACAGATTCCCACCAGTAATCTGCCTCTTCACGCAACATAAAGGTGGCGAAGGGAACCTTTTGTTTCTCGGAGCATCCCAAGATATCAAATATCTTGGTGATCTGTTTTATCCATGCTTCTGTCTCAAGTGGTTTTGGCTCTCCTATAAACTCCGGTGGTCCCAGCTCCTTGAACTGCTTAGCGGTGACCGACCGTGGGTTGCCATTATTTTCACCTGCTTTATGAACAGGAGCCGCCTTCGCCTGATGTTGCATGAATTCTAAAAAGCTCCTAAACGTACCGTCGTTCGTCATTTGATCAGTGTTGTTGTTTACAGAAGGATTATCGCCATCCTGTCGCATATTATCCTGATTATTGATCTGTGGAGACTCAACGGTCTCCTGTGCTCCATTGCTTATCTCAATATTTTCGGATGCCATTTTTAAATACTGCCACAAAACAAGGGTTAATTAACATGTCACATATTATCCCTATACACTGACCGACCAATTAAATACCAAATAAACTTAGGTAGGTCATACTAGCGAAGGAATTTTCCGTCTCTTCCCTCCTAGTTCTTATCTCACATCTTAGCCAGGGATCATATCCCTAAGCTTTGATACCAACTGTGACGCCCCCAAAATTAGGTATACATCACCCATCTTGGATCGTCAGATACATGGTACAGAATACAAATATAACTTACTAATACAACTGTCGTGTACAATACGACAAAATATAACTATGAGTTTGAATACAATTATTGTCTACTAGAAACTATACAAACTCAAAAGGAGTCCTCATTACAATTATTGTCACACTATTTAATAGAATAGTGTGGACTACTAATACTATCATCTGGTCCATCACTCCGTTCCCCGACTCGTCCCAGCTATATTCTCATTTTCTAAAGAGAACAGTGAAAGAAAGGGTGAGCTCAACTAGCCCAGTAAGAAATATTATGACTAAGATAATGCAGAATAAATTATCATTAGCCTTCAACAGTGTTAAACTGATAAAATATAACGAACATCAAGTTTAACTGCAGCAGAACAAGCAATCCATTAAAAGAGTCAAGTAGAGAATAAAATCTACTATCTTCTATGATTTAAAAGGTTTTTCAACACTGTTATCGTTGGGACTCAGCTTAATAAAATAATCCACATCATCGAATCACCCCTGCACTACGGCCAAAGATATTCGTGTATTCATTA
This sequence comes from Panax notoginseng, assembly GCA_016801055.1. NCBI lineage: Eukaryota > Viridiplantae > Streptophyta > Magnoliopsida > Apiales > Araliaceae > Panax > Panax notoginseng. Next base: position 159,984,055 of record CM029012.1, on the reverse strand, counting down.
ATGGTCATGATTATGCCAACAACTGTCCATCAATGCACTACGGGCCAATGAGGACTTTTACCACATCATTTGTAACATTACGGTCATGATTATACCGAATAATCCCTGGTCATAATCATACCAAGTCCATCTATGCACTACAGGCCACAGATGACTTTCAACATTTTATAAACATGAGGATGATGACAATGATATAAGAATTCAATAAAACAAGTTCAAGAATACCTAGAAGAATATTTTAATGAAAAGATACTGGATGAACCGTAATTATCAAGGATATTCCACTAATTTCATGGAGTATAGAAGTTAAAATTTAACCAACTGAGTATATTAAAGAATGGAATAACAAAAGAAATCACCATGCATGCGATAGACCGCACAGACAGGTTATTCCAACAGAATAATAAATAATGGAACCAGGTCCGGCGTAAAATGCACAGACAGGATATTCCAACCGAATAATAATAAATACGGAACCAGGTCCGATGTAAAACACACAGACAGGATGTTTCGACAAAATAATAAATAATGAAATCAGGTCCGGTGTAAAACACACAGACAGGATGTTCCAACAGAATAATAACAAAAACGGAACCAGGTCCGGTGTAAAACACACAGACAGGATGTTCCAACATAATATCAGAAGAATGTCACCAAGTATAGGGTAAACCGCGTATACAGGTTATTCCAACAGAATAATAAGAAATGGAATAACAACAGTTCTCTTTATGAATAAGAAAGAATAACACCCCTTACCGTTTTAAAGAAGAACTGAAATAAAGAAGTAGTTAAGTAGCAGAATACTCTTCTTCTTTCTCTCTATAGTTTCTCTCTCTAGAGTTCAGTGAATTCGTAAGAAAATAATGAAGGAATGAGCTTCTATTTATAGGAAAATGGAATGCATAGTAACTAATCCATGAACGGTCCAGATTGATTTACTTTAATCTGACGGTCCATATTTAAAGCAAAATCTTTTAAATAAAATATAATATATTCTAATTATTGCCTAATAAAACAAACAACTTTAATAAAGTATTCTGTTTTATATAAAGAGATTTTACTATGCAAAATACTATGCACAATAGAATATAATATATTCTATTTATAGAATAACTTTAATAAAGTATTCTATTTTATATAAAAAGATGTTTCTGTTTTATTACGTTAATAATACGAATAAAACAAAACTTCATTATCGCTAAATAATTCATATTATTAATTGACAATAATTGAATCAAACTGAGTGACTTCTCACATAAGCATTAATAATCAATACCGTGTGCTACTATGCAACCACACGTATTACTGTACTTTTACTACCGAGTAGTTCAACAGTATCAACGGTAAAACTTCCGCCGTCATTTTTAATAAAATATTTTTGTCATTTTCTCAATCCGACAATAATTCTGTTGTGGGGTCCACCAATAATTGTACCGTCATACCAATATTTCCCGACTAATCGAATATTCCCCATGAATAGTAACTCGTGAATAGTAACTCGTAAATAATAACTCATAAATAGTAACTCGTGAATAGTAACTCGTGAATAGTAACTCATGAATAGTACTCCGACACAAAAAGTATCCCAAATACTCGAGTGAACAATACTAGAGTGAATAGTAATCGGGTATTTTATGACAACTTGTCTACTTTGAAAAATTTTCACATATCACATTTAACTTTAACCATTTACCAAAATAGAAAAATTGAATACTTTTATTTCATAAAATTCGGGGTCTCACACAACCAACGACCAACGTCTCCGACTAGCACCGAGTCGCCGATGGTAAGTCGTGAGATTTGAGATTTCTGATTTCTAACGACCAACATATCTGATATCTGATTTGAGATTTCTGATTTGAGATTTCTGCACTCTAGATCTGAGATCTGAGATCTGTATACTAGTAAATTTTTTATTTTGGTTTTTGTATGTGTTTGAAGGTGTGTTTGAGACTTTCTCTGCTGATTTTTGATGGGTTTTTTTTCCTACTACTACTCTGTCCTAATCTTGACTATTTAAATCGTTAATATTTAAGCAAAGTGATCTACAGAAGTTGGGATTATTTATTAATTTATTCGGTTTGGTTTAGAAATTAGTGGACTGGGTCTTATATAAAGGTGTAGCCGTGTAGGTAAATGAAAGATTTTGTTACAGTTGTAAGTTGCATTCCTTTTTCTTATTGTATTATTATATAATTATTTGGTAAAAAATATTTATATTATATTTTCTTTATATATATATTGAGAGACAATATATCTGGATTTTGAATATATGCGTTATTATTCTTGGGTTTTGGCTCTGTTTGTTGTGGGTAAAGTTGGGTGATGTTGGATGTTTTTTGTTGATCTCCATTAATTTTATGTTCTATCTGGAGATACTAGGTACTTTTTGTGTGTCCGCTAATTTGCTTTTTTATGTTTCAACTGTTTCTGGCGGGCACGTCATGCAATTACAGTACTGTTTACTGTGAGAAGATGGTTTGTCAATTCTTAGTAGTAATTATGGTTGTTTGATATTGTGTAGGTTATAATGGCTGAGCAGCAGTTTGAGGCACCCATCAACGTGGAATAGAATGCTGAAATCAAATTCATATTGATGAAGAGGAGTGGAATGAAGGTGAAATTGAGCAACTTGAAGCCGGTAAAACTCGTGCTAAAATTTGGGCCCATTATACAAGATTTAAGCAAAATGGTCAAATTAAAGCTAAATGCAAATATTGTGGAGCTATTTTAAGTGTTGATCCAAAAAATAATGGGACTAGTGGTCTAAATGCTCACAATATGAGATGTAAAATTTACCCCCCAAATGTGGAGTTAAGAAATCAAGCAATCTTAAACTTTAAATCTGCAAGTGCTAATAATGATGATGAGACCATGGAAGGGGAGTCAACAAATAATTGTCTTTGGAAGTTTGATGTGGAACTAACTCGGGCTGCTTTAGCATATATGATTCTAGTTGATGAACTTCCTTTTAAATTTGTCGAAAATAAGGGATTTCGACATTTTATGTCCATCGCATGTCCTAGGTTCAATGTTCCTTCACGTTACACAATTACAAGAGATTGTTTTAAAATATATATGGAAGAGAAAAAGAAGTTAAAATCTATTTTTAACTCATATTCTCAAAGGATATGTATTACAACTGACACATGGACATCAATGCATAGACTTAATTATATGGTTATGACAGCTCATTATATTGATGATAAATGGAGATTGAGAAAAAATATTATAAACTTTGTTTTAATTTTGAGTCACAAGGGTGAGCCCAGGAATGACAATTGAGAATTGATTGATAGAATGGGGGATTAAGAGAGTTTTTACTATAATTGTTGATAATGCCAATTTAAATGATGTTGCGATATCTTGTTTAAAAAATCAATTGCAAGTATGGGGACATAGTGTTTGTGAGAATAAATTCATTCATGTTCGATGTGTTGCTCATATTTTAAACTTGGTCGTAGTTGATGGGTTGAAAGATGTTAATATTTCGGTAACTCGTGTTCGGGCATTGATTAGGTGGGTAAGACAATCTCCATCTAGGATTAGAAAGTTCAAGGAGTGTGTTGACTTTGAAAAAATTGAAAATAAATCTTCATTAATCCTAGATGTTGCTACTAGATGGAACTCCACTTATTCAATGTTGAATGTTGCTCAACATTTTGAACGTGCTTTTAATAGGCTTGGGAGTAGGGATCCTTTGTTTAAACAAGAAATGATCTCAGGTGAAGGGTGGCCAACGGTGGAGGATTGGGGTAATGTAAGAAGAATTATTTTGTTTTTGAAACACTTCTATGAATTAACACTTAGAATCTCTGGCACATTATATGTTACATCTAATGGATTTGTTCATGAGTTTGTGGAAGTTGATGGTCTTTTAAAAGAAATGGAAGATGATGATGATTATCAAATGAGAGAAATGGTTATGAGGATGAGATCAAAGTTAATGAAATATTGGGGGGATGTTGATAAAATGAATAGGTTGTTATACATTGTCGTGGTTCTTGATCCAAGACACAAATTCACTTTCGTTGAGTTTGTATTCAATCACATGTATGGTAAAGAAAGTGATTTGGCAATCAAAATGATTAGAGGAGCAAAAGATGTATTATTTGAGTTGTTCAATTATTATAATCTCAATCATTTATCGTCCCAAGGTCATTCATCTCAAACTCCAAGTGGGAGTGGGAGTGGAAGCGTAACTCGAAGTGGTGGCTCATCATTAGTAGAAAGTATTTCAAGAAAAAAAAAAGAAAAATTGACAGCTTGTTTGAACAGCACGTTGAGGATGTTCAAGGTGGGGAAGTTCAAACTGAGCTAGAAATGTATTTAAAGGATCGAGTTGAAAGAAAAGATGAAAAATTTAACCTTTTAGCTTGGTGGAGATCCAACACTCATAGATTTTCTATTCTTTCATTATTGGCTAGAGATGTCTTCGCAATTCCCATTTCTACCGTGGCTTCCGAATCAGCATTTAGCACAGGAGGACGCATACTTGATTCCTTTAGGAGCTCTTTAACTCCTAGGATTGTGTAAGGAATTATTTGTGCTCAAGATTGCTTCGTCGAAGCAACGAACCAATTGATATTGAAGAAAAGTTGGAATCCCTTGAAGAAATTGAAAAAGGTATAACACAATAACACTGTAACACTATTTTTTTGTAATGTAGTTTAAATTCTTCTTAATAAATTATGATTTGCTCACATTTGTCTTTTAAAAATTATAGAATTTTCAGCAGACGATTTAGATGCATCAATCTTGGATATGTAATATGGTTGATTTGTTCGAGACTGGAGACTTGATAGTTGAGAGAATTGTGCCTTGTGCGTTGTTTGTTTTTAATCTTGGATTAGTTGGATATGCATATGTAATATGGTTGATTGAACTTTGTACCTATTGGCTAGTGGCTACTGCTTGTTTTAGCTTTGATTATGTGATATTTAATTTGGATATGTAATATGGTTTATTCATGCTTTGGCATTTTTAGTTTATTTGATTTAGTTTTCTTCCCCAGGTGATGGTAATGCATTACTTTAGTTTTTTGTTTCAGTTGATGAAATGACTTTAGTTGATGTTTTGTCACATAGTTATGTTCAGGAAATATACTATTCTGTTATGTTCAGTTGATGATATGACTCTGTTTTGTCACATGGAGTTCCTCATTCATATGCATCTGTTCTGTTATGTTCAGTTGATGAAATGACTCTGTTTTGCATTCTTGTAAAGGATTTGCATTCTTATTTTGTCACATGGAGTTCCTCATTCATATGCATCTGTTCTGCTATGTTCATTTTTCTAGAGTTCTTGTTGGCATTGGCGAAACTTCGAGTAAGGAAAATGGCAAGATATGGGATATTGACAGGATAAAGTAGAAAGCTTCTTAAGTGGCAAAATGGAGTAAAAGATTTGAAATTTATCTTGGAAAGGTAGGGTTTTATACAGTGAGGTATCAATGCATTCTCAAAATGAAGGTTTTGTGATGGTTTTTTTTAAAAAAAAATTATGGGGGATATTGACTGTCATGTTTGAGTTTTTACCCATTTGTATGTTGTAATTCGTAAGCTTGATGGCTCGTTAAACTGTTGATATCATGAGTGTGTGAAACTACTCATTGCATATGGGTGTGACTTGTGAGGATGTGAATTAGTAATGTCACTTTTATTACTAGCAACAAATTAGTAAGTACCAGGGTGGTTGTACTTGTACATACATACCTATATGTAGAAGCTATAGGTATAACCATGAATTTAGTGACAATAAAATCATGTGCAAGTATGCATGATTTTACAATTCAGTAGTTGATTGTTTATAAACGAAAGGCATATAAACCAACAAGGCAACAATACATACATACTGTCTATTGTCTAATAAACCAACAATAACTCATAACTCAATTGATATAACAACAAGCCAATAGTACACAGTAGCTTGACTAACTTCAATTGATATAACAACAACCCAACTACAAGTCTACAACAACAATTGATATATAATTGTATATGATTTCTACAACAAGCCAACAGTACAACAACAAGCCAACTATAACAAGCCAACAATACAATTGATATATAATTGTAGATGATTTCTTAGTTTTAAAAAAAATTGTTAATATATTAAAAAACATTATTTAATTATTATTATTTATTAATAATTATATATATTACCATGCATGCGGTATAATCGAAAACCGAACCGAAAAAACCGGTACCGACTTTGTACCGAACCGGTAATTCGGTACCAGTTTCTGTTCTTGTTTTTTCGATAATTTTGGATCAGTACCGATTCGGTTTTTTCGGTACCGGTTTAGTTTTTTAACGATGAGCACCCCTACTCCCAAACCCCCATTGTTGAAGTTCCTCGCCCTATTGTCAGACTTGTTGTTAGTGTCACCCTTGGTGTAATTGTTCTTCTCCTGGTCCTTCGGTTCTCTGACACACTTTGCTTTAGGCTGCTCATCGCCTCTTCTACCACAATAAACCCTTCGGCTTTATCAAACGCTTCAGCTAGGCTCTTCGGATGGTTAAACATCAGCTCTTTCACTAACTTTTTCGACTTTACTAGGTCTAAGCCATTTTGAAAAAGACACACCGCTTGAAGGTCGTTCAAATTTGATTTCTGACCCACGGCCTCTCAGAATTGTTTGACATATTTACCCATGGTTTCATTCGAATATTGTTTGATCTGTGACAGTGAACCGGTCGGCTTCCCTCTCCTTTTATTATTATCGAACCGAGCATGGAACTTATCACAGAATCCTCTCCAAGATGAAATTGAATTCGGGGCCAGTGTCATCATCCACTATCGAGCGTCTTTCCTTAATGTAGTCATGAACACCTAGTACTTTGCGGCGTTCGAGTAATCATAGTAGTCCATCAGTCGATCATAGGCCTAACTATGCTCATAAGGATCCCCAGAATCATTATAACTCTCCATGTGAGGGGGTTTCTTGTTCGGTTCTGCCTTTTCCTACATGATCTCTGGAGAGAATGGTGATGAGGACTTGACCAGAGTCGCACTGTTTGGATTTTCTCTTTCCTGCTAGACTTCGGCTAGCTATTTCTCCAGTTTGGCCAACTCTTCTGTTTCGCTTCTTCGGGGTGAAGGATTCCTTTGGTCCCTCTTCTCATTGGGAGATGCATATCGCCTCAGACAAGCCACCTGTCGTCTGCTTTTAGAACTCGCTGCCCTTGATCGGCTCCGTCTCTTGCTTCCAATGTGCTGAGGGCCATCCGGATGATGAGTCCTGGAGTGGTCCCCGGGCGAACGACATTTCGATCGACTCCTTTGGCTGCTCCTATCCCGTGAGCGACTCCGAAGCCTACCCTCGGTCTATCTGACATTGTCCGGACAATGAGTCCTGGACTGAACCTCCGTTGACCGCCCCCGCCTTCGGCTGTGACTGGAGGCACCATCCTCGTTTGCACTGTTCAAAAGCTCCATCTGCTGATCAATCTCCTTCCGTTGAGCGAGCAGATCCCCTAAAGCATCATCGGTTTCCTGGGCTTTTCTAGACAAGATCTGTCTCCTTTCATCGTTGCCCTCCGAGTGGATACGCGTTTGGAACTGTAAGTCCTCGACGCGACCCCCATATCCATCGTTTCTACTGGCCGTAGAGAATAGTCTCCACCTGATATCTCCTATGTTCAAATCATCGTGTCCCACCGAACGACCTTGGGACCCCAACCTGTCATGGATGCTCTTGGACGGTCCCAATATGTCTTTAACTTATTCTCTTTGCCGAATGGATCCATCCACTGTAGATTTTTCAACTCCTAAAGCTGTCTTGTTATTTGTTATAGATCCACCTGGCAAATTCTCAATGATGATTGAAAATCAACACTAGCAGACCCTCCTTCTAGCGCCAATGTTAACGCCAAGATTCGTCCACGCGTCTCAATCACCAAAAGCTCGTCCAATCCTGCACAAAAACGGTAAGCACACCAAAAGCTTGACGGCTTGTGCCGTCGGGAGATGGCTCCGGTGTGAGAATAAGTACAAGCTGAATAATGTTTAACAATTGAGGCAAAAAGCTCTAGTGCTAAAAAATAATAATGCGTTATGTATGTACCTTAGAATTTGGGTAAAGTCTTGTATATTTATAGTGATCTCACCACCTCCATAGAGTCATTCCCCGTATTGGATTAGAATTCCTCATTAGGTATAATTTTTTAATGGGATTGTATAAGATCTCCTAATCCTTTTATAAATAGAAACCAAATATAATTAGGAATCCAAGATTCCTTAAAATACTTTAACTGTCAAAACAGAATCCCACATGAGTAAAAATATTTTCACGTGAACTTTGGTTCATCATAATAATTGGGCCCAAATATTCATGTCATTATGAAACAGGGCTTCTCAAACTTGAGCACTTAAAACTTGAGAAATCAAAAAAAGAAGGAAGGAACACAATTGCTCACTTTATTTTAGGAGGAAAATAAAATACTATTATTAAAATATTAATTTTCTTAATAAGAAGTGGTATGTATATATAAAACTTTTCCTACCATGTTTTTGAAAAATAATTTGTAAATTACAGAATTTTTATTACAAAAAATCAGATTATTGTCAATATTGAAAATATTAAATTATGATATTATCATTGTTGGAAATATCAAGATTTTAATTGTCATTATTGATAAATTTTTTAATTTTTCTGAATTTCATATTTCAGTTAAGTTATTGAGATTGTTAAAACTTTTCTGTCCTTAATGATAATAATAATTTCAATTGGTTTTTGTTTCATCCTTAATTAATTAGTCTTATACTAGATGACTTTGTAATTTTTAAAGAGAACAATTATATAGGATAATGAACTTGTCAATCTAATAAAAGTTAAAATGATGTATATAAATAAAAATAAAAAATAGTAATTTATAAGTACATTGATATTTTTGATATTATTAATAATGTTCCTGGCTTTTAATTTTGTATAGCATTGCAAAAATAACACAAAAAGAGAAATGTTAGAAGATTTTTTTTTCATTGATAACAACATAGAACAAGAGCAACACAATTTATTTTTACTTTCATTTTTTTTAAAAAAACTGCTTGCAGTAAGTTTTTAATCCAACTATAGGACTAGGAGGGTAATTTATATATTTGCATTTATATTAATTGCATTTGTTCTTGAAATAATATGACAAGTTGGAATCAACAATTGGAGTCCACGACAAAATTATTCTTAAAATCTCCATTAATTGCAAATTTGCAATTAATTCTTAAGATAAAGCTTTACCAATAATTATCCCATTCAATATTATCGGTTTATTAAGATATCATCATATATGGAAATATTTATTTACATATTCAAATTGTACATTCAAAGACAGGCACAAGTGTAAAATAGTAATAAATTAATGAAAAGAGAGAAAATAGGAGAGATAAATATTTTATTATTATTTTACTCTTAAGTATGTATTTATATGTATAATTTAGGTATGTACATAGATATAACCATCATATATACGATGGCCCGCAGCAGGTGAATGAGATTTAGACATGTAGTAATATATTAATTAAATTTCTTTCTAAATATAGTTAACAACTAAATTTCCTTGAAAGAATAACCATAGGTTTGATTCCTTTGACAAATAGCAAACAATTATATTTCCTTCCAAAAATAGGTAACACTTAAATTTCCTTCCATTAATAGCATTAAAAATTATCATAATCTTTTTAAATTTGACTAGATAATGAGATGTACCACTCTTGAACTGCTATATATGTATCAATAGGCAATAGCATATCATCCATCATCTTGTCACAAGAATTTCTTTCTTATTAATAAAGATATGGCCGGAAGAGGAAAGGTTATTCTTCAAAGAATTACCAATGAAAACAAAAGAAAAGCTTGTCAGAAGAAGAGGATGGCCGGATTGCTTAAGAAGGCACACGAGGTTTCTACCTTATGCGACGTGGAGTCGGCGACAATCGTGTATTGTCCCGGGAACAAGGCGGAGCCGACTGTCTGGCCACCGTCTTACGAGAATGTGAAGGAAACGGTGGAGAAATTTCTAGGAAAACCAGAGGTGGAAAGAATCAAGTATTCGGTCACTCATGAAAGGTTTCTTGCAGAAAAGGTGAAGAAAAAGCATGCCAAATTTAACCAGACGAAGAAGAAGAATGATGATATGGAGTTTCAAACTCTCCTTGCTTCATTAACTACTCGTCAAGAAATGAGCTACCGTGAGCTTGATTCTACACAATCAAACGCAGTGGTTACCTTTGGAGATGGGATGAAGGAGAAACTCAAGGAAAAGCTGCAAAAACTTGAACATCGACTGAATGTTGGACAAATGCGCAAAAAAGACGATCAACCTGCAGTACTTGGCTTTCAGTTCTTCTTTCCACCTGTTGCTGGCTTTAATTTTCAGCCCAACAGATGATCATATATATATATATATATATATATATATATATATATATATATATATGGCTGTCGATCCAAAACTGGCTTTCACTGCTGCTCATCATCATCATCAAACTATTCAATTGGTCATTTAATTTTGAATCCCAACACCCACCCACATATATTGCCTCATTTTACAACTTATTTTTAAGTAATCAATGAATTTATGTATTGCTCTAATTAAAGTATTAATAAAATTTTCTTATTATATATTATTTCAAAAAATTGAAAAGAGCTAGAGCATGCATGTTTTTGTTCAAGTGCATGTATAATTAATTGAATGTTGCTACATGCATCCTTCTAATTTTAACATGCTGCTACAATCGACAAGAATGATTAAATGACTATGGTTTACTTAATTTTGAACTTCTTACGAATTGAATTAGCATGAAAAAGTAGTGTACAATTAACCATTTGTGCAATAAAAAACTGTGATTTCAAATCATTCTTTAAACTCTCATATTTGTAACGATTAGGTGTGAAATTTCAATGTGCATAATTAACCTTGTTCAAAATGATAATATTTTATTTTAAGTAATTATACTCTAATCATATCTGGCTATATATATATACACACACACATTATTACAATAAAACATGGGAATATATTTAATTTTGTCAATAAGAATTTCCATAGTACAGAATTTTAAAACAAATTGTGTAAGGCTACAACAACTATGTGCATGTCGAATTTGCTATGTTTGATACGCTCGGAACATTTGGAGGCTAAACTTATTTGAGGATGTTATTAGTATCACAAATATATTTTGTAAACGCGACTTATTTAATAACAATTTTTTAAAGTTTAAATGCATTTAAAATATTGTATATCTATACCATATTCAATTGTTTGTCTTATTAATTGACCGAATGAACCTACACCGTATAATTAAATTAATTACCTTCATAAAAATCTAATAATTCATAACTATCTGCTCAAATCATATATATATATATATATATATATATATATATATTGATTATCTTAATCATTATTTCACAAATTAACCTTCATACATGTAGGGTCATACTTCGTCCGGAACATGCATGTGGATTTGTTGTTTATAAATAATAAAAATATTTCAGAAAATTATTACTTGATTGTCTACCACAAAAAATAAATGATTTAAATTTTTTTGAATATATAATTAAGGCTTAAATATGAATTAGTACCCTAAACTATAGGCCATATTCTACTTCGGTGATCCACCTTTCAATTTTGTCAATTAGGTTATTAAACTATCAATTTTTTCCAATTACAAAAATTAAACACGCCATGTCAGCAATTGCTGACGTGGCTTATTATGTGGGGCCTTAAGAAGCTTATGTAGCAAAAAAAATATTTTTTAATTATTAAATAAACAACTATTATTAAACAAAGGGCAAAACAGTCAAAACATAAATAAACATTTCTAATATTCTACTTTCAATTCCATTCTCTCTTTCTGATCAAATCTCTCCTCCCCCAACCTCCGCTCCTCCACCGCCTCCGCCGACATCCTCCGCTACCACGTCCTGCTCTCTCCCACCGACCTCCGCCACTTCACCCTCACTGGAAAACTCATCGCCACCCTCTTCCAAACCACCGGCCGCGCCACCAACAACTTCGGCTCCGTCAATATCACCTGCAACGTCGCCACAAACTATCACGATCTTCTCCCCTTCCTCCACTGCATCCTCCAACACCACCATTCTCTCTCTCATCAAATCAATTCCCTACAATATCAAAATCTACTCCGTTAATTATCGGAGTCGATTAGAACTCAACATCACAAAAAACAGAACCCTAACAATCGAAATCAAAATCCTATATTCCTCAAATCAAAGCCATATATACCCAAATCAAGCACACAAAAATCTGAATATGCACACAATCCAAGATTTTGAAACTAATACGAGATCAGATCAAAAACAAAAATCACGGGAATATTTTGTTAGAGAGCTGAGTAGGGAAGCTTTCGTTGAATATTTTGTTTGAGAGGTTGAGGAGGCGGAGTCCGGCGACGAGGGACAGCTCCAGGGGGACGGGCCCGCCGATTTGGTTGACGGCGACGGTGAGGTTAATGAGATTTAGGCCGGAGATGTCGAGGGAGATTTAGGCCGCATTTTCTCTTTCTATTAAGAAGGAATTAAGAAGAAGAAGAAGGAATTAAAAAGGAATTAAGAAGAATTAAAAAGGAATTAAGAAAGAAGAAAAAGGAATTAAGTTTTGACTATTTTGCCCCTTATTTAAATATATTTGTTTATTTAATGATTAAAAAAATATTATTTTTGACACATCAGCTGTTTAAGGTCCCACACAATTAGCCACGTCAGCAATTGCTGACGTGGCATGTTCAATTTGTTGCAATTGAAAAAAATTGATAGTTTAATAACCTAATTGACAAAATTGAAAGGTGGATCACCGAAGTAGAATATGACCTATAGTTTAAGGTACTAATTCATATTTAAGCCTATAATTAATAATCACTAAACTTTGTAATTAAGTAATAAATACTCATTTCTATTATCCAATAAAAAAACAAAAAAATAGTAACTTTTATAGGGTATACGAATTAGGTAATTAATGACTATATGATTTTAATTTATCCTTAGGATTTGATGTTTTTTTTATAAAAAAAAATAGACCAATTAGAAGAAAATCAAAAAAATAAGAAAGATTCGATTTTTGGAAACTCTCTCTTTCAATGCTTGTAACGCACGCTTTGGGTCCTCTTTTTATCTCGAAATATTTGTTAATTACTTTCTCCTTAAATGTTTGTAACGCACGCTTTGGTTCCTCTCTTCGTCTCAAAATGTTTAACCGGAGTTATTTTTATGCACGCACTTAGCTGGTCATGCCGAGGGAATTCCTACCTTCGTTTGTGAATTAAGGGATGATATTCATTTACTTGTATTCTCGTTAACAGTACTAAAGGCTCCAATCTTAATGCCCCTATTATTGTTGTGTATCCCCTTTTCTTGGATTTGTAGAGTCGTACCGTTTTCTATTTACTCACAATGGACTCCATCGAGCTAGTGACCACACGTCATAACGCATTTTTTGCATAGCAAATTCATTCAAAATTGACTTATTCACTCGATCAATCGTTGAAATATGTACGAGATATCATAAGGGCCCCAATAATTCATTAGCACATTTATCTAAAATTTTGAATGTAACTTCATATATGAAACGCATAACTAATTTGACTAGAAAGTCAATTTGAATAGTTAATGGTTTAATTTTTTTTTATTTTTTTTGTGATTAATCTTGTATATGTTCTCAGGCAAAAGAATATGTCCAATTTTTAAGGTTTAAGAGGTGTGAAAACACAAAAATAAATATGTTATGTGAATTGAAACCATATTCATCGGAAATAAGAAAATATAAAATAGAAAACGTCCTTTGGGCTGCTAAGTAACTAAAAAATTACTAAGTCAACTCAGGACCAACAAAAACAATTTGATATTTGTCTTATTATATTTTGATATTTGTATTGATTAATTGATTGATAGGTGAACGATCCATAAACAAGTCATCCGATCCGAACTTTGACGAACTAGAACACTATTAATTAGTCAAACTCGAACATGTTCGTATAACATGATCGATCGAACCAACACATATGTGCGAGTTCGGATCGTTAGTCGTTCGCGAACATGCTCGAGTTCGCGAATATAGTCGAACATCATTATTTTCGCAATTTTCTAAACATTTACGAATACAAACTCGTTCGCAAACAACTCATGAACATATTTGAACTTGATCAAGTTCCCGAACATTTGAATCAACTCATTACATGCACCGAAGCAAATATTATAATCGTCATTTATTCAAAACAAAAAATGATAACATAGAATAAGTTAGAACTTAAAAGTTAACAAATTTGCACTTTTAATTATATAGTTGATAGTTGATGTGATATACAATAGTAATTGTACAATAACTATTAATAAAGTCTCAATACATTGATGATTTGATTTCTCTATTCTCTATTTTCTATTTCGACAGCAATTTCAATTACTCGTGTAAATGTAAGCAATTGTATTGTATTTCATCCGTCCTATAATATATGACGTTTTAAAGTTGTGTACAAGAATTAAGAAAATAATTATATAACATTAAATATAATATCAATTGTCTATAATACACTTAAATTTCCATAATTATCATATTTATTGTAAGACCCCGAATTTTATGAAATAAAAGTATTCAATTTTTCTTAAAATTACTATTCAGTAAATGGTTAAATTGATAAAAGTTTAAAGTTATGGGTGAAATGTGAAATTTTTTTAAAATAAGCAAGTGTCTATAAAATAATCATTGTTGTCGGGAAATATTCGTTTGGTCGTGCAATATTCTTTCTGTTGGGGAATATTCGTACGACGGCGCAGCCATATGTGGGCCCCATAACAGAATAACTGTCGGATGAAGATAACAACAAAAATTGTGTATTTATAAATAACGGCGTAGTTGTTACCGTTAACACTGTTAGAATACTCGGTGGTTAAAATACAGTAATACGGGTTATTGCACAGTAGCACACGGTATTGCATAGTATTTTTGAAATTATTGATTCTTACGTAAGAAGGCACTACTCAATAATTGTTACAGTAATTACTGTTCAATATTTTATTTTATTGATTCAATAATTGCTACGTTGAAATTTTATATTATTGTTGTTCAATAATTGTCGCTGCACAGTATTTCCCATTATCAGATCAATAATTCATATTATTTGAATAATATTATTAGATAACATTATTGGCAATGTCTAGAAAGTTCTGTCTAAGGAGAGGTTTGGTCACCTAATTGCGCGCCAGTAAGGAAAAATTCTTATTGGAAAGCCCCCTCTTTCCTGGGAACGGCCTGGTTGTCATAAATGTGATTCTGTAATATTATTTGTGAATAATTAATTATTGATTCATATGATAAGGAAATATTTATTTTATGTGGATATAAATGAGGGATATATTTTTGTGGTTAAAAATGAAGGAGTTAATGTTGAGGTTTTTATCAGTATTTTTGTCGGAATGGAGGTATTAAAAATCAGGATTTTTGAGATATTTTGCGGGGGTTATAATTTTTAATCCGACCGTTGGATCGTGGTAATTTTTGGATATGTTATGTAAGACCCCAACTTATTAATGAATAAAATCAAATTTTCTCTAAATATTATTGTGAATAATAAGGGGTTAATTTGATATAATACTTTGGTTATGGGTGAAATGTGTAAATTTTGCAAAATAAACAAGTGGTTATAAAATATTCATTTTGTCGGGGAATATTCGTTTGGTCGTGGAATATTCTTGCTGTCGGGGAATATTCGTACGACGGCGCAGCCTTGTGTGGGCCCCATAACGGAAAGCAATTGGATGAAGAAAACGACAAGTATAAGTTATTTATAAATAACGGCGTAGTTGTTACCGTTAATACTGTTGGAATACCCGGTGGTTAAAATACAGTAGCACACGGTATTGCACCAATTATTGATTCTTACGTAAGAAGGCACTACTCAATAATTGTTACAGTAGTTATTATTCAATATTTTATTTTATTGATTCAATAATTGCTGCGTTGATATTTTATATTATTGTTGTTTCAATAATTGTTGTTGCACAGTATTTTCCATTATCAGATCAATAATTCATATTATTTGAATAATATTATTAGATAACATTATTGACAATGTCTAGAAAGTTCTGTCTAAGGAGAGGTTTGGTCATCTAATTGCGCACCAGTAAGGAGAAATCCTTATTGGAAAGCCCCCTCTTTCCTGGGAACGGCCTGGTTGTCATAAATGTGATTCTGTAATATTATTTGTGAATAATTAATTATTGATTCATATGATAAGGAAATATTTATTTTATGTGGATATAAATGAGGGATATATTTTTATGGTTAAAAATGAAGGAGTTAATGTTGAGGTTTTTATCCGTATTTTTGTCGGAATGGAGATATTAAAAATCAGGGTTTTTGAGATATTTTGCGGGGGTTATAATTTTTAATCCGACCGTTGGATCGTGGTAATTTTTGGATATGTTATACATATATAAGTTGAGTATATGCCCACAAATTTTGAACCGTTAAAAATGAACGTATGATTTATTACGAATTTTACAAGATGACTGGTTCAGAAATTATTGAATTTTTAGAATTTATCATTTTGATAGAAAATTCTAGAATTGGTGGGCCCCACTTGTGGTTGGTGAAGAAATGTGCTGAATTATATTTCAAATGTGGTGGGTGGGAATAGTAGCAGGTAAAGCCATCAGGTTGCAGGTCAAGCCTACTAAAATTTTCCTATAAATAGAGGGCTAAGTTAGAATTGAAAATCACACCAGAAACAAGTTTTCTCTCTTTCTCTCTCTAGATTATTGAGTGTATTTTATGAGTATTTAGATACTTTGAGAGTTTCTATTCATCAGAGCAAGTTTCTTTCAGCCTTATACCGGTATTCCAACCAGAAGTACTGATATCTTGAGGTAAAGGATATTATTTTCTTCTTAAATGATATTATTTTCTTCAATATCATTATGCTAAAATATTAACATAAGTTTTTATCAAATTTGGAACTTTTTGTGTCGGGGTTACTATTCACGTGTACGTTACTATTCACGTATACGGCACTATTCACGAATACGGCATTATTCACCGAAAAATAAAATTTTCTCTTTTTGTCCAAGATGTCTATTATGGTTACTATCTTTGATTGTATCCATGTTTTGATCTTTATTTTTGAATTCTGCTTCACAATTGATTATTATGAAGTATTATTGATCTTGGATAAACTGTTATACGAATCCTTAATGTTTGTCCTTCTGTCTCACTGGATTTGTTCTCTTTAAGATATTTTTCATCATCCTCAGTCCTAAATGATGATATTACTGAATATCTTTGGCCTGTAGTGCAAAGATGTATGATTACTTGATGAATATCTTTGGCCTGTAGTGCAAAGATGAACATGTGTTGAGATGAACATGACTGACAGGTGATACAAATGAATATCTTTGGCATGTAGTGCAAAGATGAATATTTGGATAAAGATAATTATTAATTGATGTTACAGGGATAAAATATTGATGATGGACTTTTAAATCTTAGAAGATAGTAGAATTCTTTCTCTACTTGACTCTTCTAATGGTTTGCTGTTTCCGCTGCAGTTGTTGATCTAAAACTTGTTGTCGATTATATTCTATCAGATTTTTTCCTGTTGAAGACTAACGATAATTTGTTGTATATTATCTTAGTCATAATATTCTTTACTGGGCTAGTTGAGCTCACCCTTTTCCTTTTTGTTCCATTTTTCTTCTCAGGAGGTGAGAACATAGCAGGATCTAGTCGGGGTATGGAGTGATGGTTCTAGAAAGATGTTTTAACAGTCCTCACTATTTCTGTAAAATAGTGTTTGAATAATTGTAATGAGGACTTATTTAAGTGTGGATATTGTCTAGAAGACAATATTTGTATTTAAACTCACAGTATGTGTTGTCGTATTTTGCACGACAATTGTATTATTAAAGTTGTAATTTGCTTTCTGTACCATGTATTTGGCGACTCAGAATGGGTGTTTTATACCTATTTTGGGGGCGTCACATGTTATACATATATAAGTTGAGTATATGTCCACAAATTTTGAACCGTAAAAAATGAACGTATGATTTATTATGAATTTTACGAGATGACTGGTTCAGAAATTGTTGAATTTTCGGAGTTTATCATTTTGATAGAAAATTCTAGAATTAGTGGGCCCCACTCTTGGTTGGTGAAGAAATGTGCTGAGATTTTTATTCAAATGTGGTGGGTGGGAATAGTAGCAGGTAAAGCCATCAGGTTGCAGGTTAAGTCTGCTTCGGCGTGCTAACATTTTCCTATAAATAGAGGGCTAAGTTAGAATTAAAAATCACACCTGAAACATTAGCTTTCTCTCTTTCTCTCTCTATATTATGAAGCATATTTTGTGAGTATTTAGATACTTTGAGAGTTGCTATTCAGTGCAAGTTTCCTTCGGCTTTGCATTTCAGTCAGAAATACTGCACTTTTGAGGTAAGGGATTGTAAGGGATAGTAAGGGATAGTAAGGGATTTTAAGGGTTGTTATATTTTTTCAGTTTCGTAATTTTTCTGACCTTCAAAAATTCTGGAAAAATTTGAAATGATATTTTGATGAGTTTTCTTGATTGTGTCCAAAAATGGTGATTTTTGGATGTATAGATTAAGAGTTATGAATTTTATGAGAAAAGACTATTTTAAAAGTAACCGCTTATAATTCCTTGTGGTTAACTCCAAAATTGATAAAATTTTTATTGGGAGTACATGTATATGATAGAAGTATACTCTGTAAATTTCAGAATTTTTGGACAAAAGTACAATTTATGATAAATTTCTAAATATTCGGCGGTTTTGGCCATATGAAAAATAGTAAATGAGTTTTAAAAATTCTGAGAAAAATATATGTTCAATATGGGACTATATTCTGCTAAATCTCAGAAAAGAAATATTTTTAGAACTGATTTGGTATTTTTCATGAAAATGGACTAGTTATGAGTAAATGAATTAAATATGTTATGTGAAGTAAGAAAATTGAAAAATAGGATTTTATGACTTGAGAATCCTATATGAGGTATATGCAGATTTTTTATGAGGGTTTTGGTTATTGATGATGAAATCTTATGAGTTTGGCATTTTAGAATGATTAAATGCATTATTTAGTAAAGTGTAAACAATTAAAATAAATTGTTTATAAGTTTAAGAAAATGTTATTCTTTCAATATCATTATACCGAAATATTTGTATAAATTTTATTGTGGAATTTCTACCTTTTTGTGTCGAGTTACTATTCATGAGTTACTATTCACGAGTTACTATTCACGAAAAAATTGGTTTCTTTTTCTAACCAAATTATAGTTAATTTACGAATATTACACTTGAGATTAAAACTATATGTCGATCAAATTATTTTTATTATTATATATAACATTTTTATAACCCTAATGATGATATTTCTCTTTGACTTGAGTGTAAAGATGAGTAGATTTTTGGTATGATCATGACTATGGGTTCTCTTTGGCCAGTAGTGCAAAGTTAAATTGTTGACTGGTATGATCATGACCATTGAATTTATAAGTGAATATCTTTAGCTTAAGTGCAAAGGTGAATTGATCAACATGGTTATAATTATTGTTTATATAAATTCTGAAATGATTATATATTTCTTTGAGATATTAATATATTTGGCCTGTAGTGCAAATATGAACTGTTGATGAATATATTTGGTCGTAGTGCAAATATAAACTGTTGAGGAATATCTTTGGCCTGTAGTACAAAGATGAATTGTTGATGAATATCTTTGGCCCGTAGTGCAAAGATGACCTGTTATTGAATATCTTTGGCCTGTAGTGCAAAGACGGTCGGTTGATGAATATCTTTGGTCGTAGTGCAAAGATAAAATTGTTAGTATGATTATAAACAGGAACTGTGATTTGGTATAACCATGATCTTTGATGTTTCAGATAAAAACATGTGATAAAAATTACCTTCGTCCTGACTGCGAAGAGGAATTTAGAATTACAATTATGATTATGAGTTATTCATATAATTGTGAAAAGGAACTGTTGATTAATGTTACAGGGATAAAACATTATTGATGGATTTTTAACATGGAGAAGATAATAGAATTTATGGTCTATTTGACTCTTCTAATGGATTGTTCGTTCCGCTGCAACTATGGTTGAAATTTTTATCATCTACCATATGTTCTAAATCTCTGATTTAATTCTGTTGAAGGCTATTGATAATTTAATTATCTTTAGTCATGATATTCTTTACTGAGCTAGTTGTGCTCACCCTTCTGTTCACAATTCCTTTCAGGTAATAAGAGTGTAGCTGGGTCGAGCGAGGGTAACGGGAAAATAGAACGGTGGTCTCTAGCTGTGGAGGTTCTCCCGAAGCAGTATAGAAAAGTTTATTTAGTAATTTTATTTGGTGAATCCAATAGGGTAAGGCGAACTCAACGTTGGAAGAGTGTTTTGCCACTATGATACAAGATGTCTAATAACATACAACCTCGTGTCATCATAAGACAGGGTTATGCTCATCCACTTGCTGAGTATCTTTACGAGCACTACCTATATAATCTTGGTGTTTGTTTGAAGTATAATTCTCAATTAGAGACAGTGGAGATAATGATAAGTCAAGAGAAGACTCACCATTGGGAAGACTATGATAGTAATCTTCTCGTTTTTCTTTGGGGTATATTGGGTCAACCAAGGATAATTCTGTGGCCATATGATATCTATCACAACCTAGAAGCATGGCCTCCCATGTACCAAGGTTTTCTTGAGTACTTCCCAGAGATTCTAATTTCTAAAATACTTTTTGACTATACCTTTATGTAAGGTGTCATTGTGAGGTGCTGTCCACGGTTGGGACATGAGTCACATTTGGTATATATTTGTATCCAAACTCACAGCATATGTGTTGTTGTATTTTGCACGACATTTGTTGTAATAAAGTTGTAGTTATTTTCTGTACCATGTATTTGACGACTCAGAATAGGTTGGATGGAATGGACCTATTTTGGGGTTGTCACATTTATCTCATACTTTCTCTCTCTCATTTGTAACATTTTCTCATGAGTGATAATTTGAAAAAATTATGGTTAATTCTCATAGGTTATATAAAACGATAAATAATTTAGAAAAAATAAAATCATTTAAAACATCATATATTATGGGACGGAGGGAGTATCATTCTTCAATTAATGTCGAATTGTCATTGCATGATGATTAATGACTTTATTTATGTGATTTATGACATGGCTTATAATTTCTTAAATTATTAGTGATGAAAATTGTAATAATCCAACAATCATTGTTAAAAACTTTATGAAAATATTAAAATTATTTTAATTAAATTAGAGGTGAAGAAGTACTTTATTTATTAATTATTTAATAAAGCTGATTACTTATAATCAATTATTAAAAAAATATTTAAGTAATAAAAAAATAGAATTACTACAAATTCAACAATTATTGATAAGACAAATTTTAGATTTTAATATGAAATAACCAACTATTTGTATTTAGAATTTAAAAACATTAAACATGTAAGAAATACAATTCAAACTCGAGTATCTCACATGCTACTACTCGCAAACCAATCAAGCTAAACCGAACTATTTGCGAACAAAGTGGAATCGAACTATATGGTTTACGAACATGTTTGATCGAGCAATAGAACGTGATGCCATGTGCAAACTCAATTCGACAATTTAATCGAACTCGAATCGAACTAGGGACGAAGCTAGCTTAAGACTAGAGGGAGCCACGACCCCCCCCCCCCCAAGGTTTGAAAATTTTGTAAGGTCCACTTGTTCATTTATAAGCTAATTGTTCATGAAGTTGTTTTTGATTGCAAACTAATTTTATTATTAAATTCATTATAATTGTAGGTTTGTATAATTGGAGTATAATATTGTATGTGTTATTCTAATTGAATGATACATTTATATTGATGTAACCAACTAAAAATCCTTATTTAATTTTTTTTATTCTTTGCTTATTTTATGAAACTTGATATTTTAATTTTTAAAAATTTAATGAGTGATCATAATATTTGTGACACCCCCAAAATAGGTATACAACACCCATTCTGAGTCGCCAAATACATGGTACAGAAAGCAAACTACAACTTCAATAATACAATTATCGTGCAAAATACGACAACACATACTGTGAGTTTAAATACAAATATTGTCTTCTGGACAATATCCACACTCAAATAAATCCTCATTACAATTATTCAAACACTATTTTACAGAAATAGTGAGGACTGCTAAAACATCTTTCTAGAACCATCACTCCATACCTCGACTAGATCCTGCTACGTTCTCACCTCCTGAGAAGAAAAATGGAATAAAAAGGAAAATGGTGAGCTCAACTAGCCCAGTAAAGAATATTATGACTAAGATAATATACAACAAATTATCGTTAGTCTTCAACAGAGAAAAATCTGATAGAATATAATCGACAACAAGTTTTAGATCAACAACTGCAGCGGAAACAGCAAACCATTAGAAGAGTCAAGTATAGAATGAATTCTACTATCTTCTAAGATTTAAAAGTCCATCATCAATATTTTATCCCTGTAACATCAATTAATAATCATCTTTAACCAAATATTCATCTTTGCACTACATGCCAAAGATATTCATCAAGTAATCATACATCTTTGCACTACAGGCCAAAGATATTCAGCAATATCATCATTTAGGACTGAGGATGATGAAAAATATCTTAAAGAAAACGAATCCAGTGAGACAGAAGGACAAATAGTAGGAATTCGTATAACAGTTTATCCAAGATCAATAATACTTCATAATAATCAATTGTGAAGCAGAATTCAAAAATAAAGATCAAAACATGGATACAATCAAAGATAGTAACCATAATAGACATCTTGGACAAAAAGGAAAAATTTTATTTTTCGGTGAATTGTGCCGTATTCGTGAATAGTGCCGTATACGTGAATAGTAACGTATACGTGAATAGTCACCCCGACACAAAAAGTTCTAAATTTGATAAAAAGTTCATATCAATATTTCAGCATAATGATATTGAAGAAAATAATATCATTTAAGAAGAAAATAATATCCCTTACCTCAAAATATCAGTACTTCTGGTCGGAATACCGGTATAAGGCTGAAAGAAACTTGCTCTGATGAATAGAAACTCTCAAAGTATCTAAATACTCACAAAATACACTCAATAATCTAGAGAGAGAAAAAGAGAAAACTTGTTTCTGGTGTGATTTTCAATTCTAACTTAGCCCTCTATTTATAGAAAAATGTTAGCACGCCGAAGCAGACTTAACCTGCAACCTGATGGCTTTACCTGCTACTATTCTCACCCACCACATTTGAATAAAAATCTCAGCACATTTCTTCACCAACCAAGAGTGGGGCCCACCAATTCTAAAATATTTCATCAAAATGATAAACTTCGAAAATTCAACAATTTCTGAACCTGTCATCTCGTAAAATTCATAATAAATCATACGTTCATTTTTAACGGTTCAAAACTTGTGGACATATACTCAACTTATATATGTATAACATATCCAAAAATTACCACGATCCAACGGTCGGATTAAAAATTATAACCCCCGCAAAATATCTCAAAAACCCTGATTTTTAATACCTCCATTCCGACAAAAATACTGATAAAAACCTCAACATTAACTCCTTCATTTTTAACCACAAAAATATATCCCTCATTTATATCCCCATAAAATAAATATTTCCTTATCCTATGAATCAATAATTAATTATTCACAAATAATATTACATAATCACATTTATGACAACCAGGCCGTTCCCAGAAAAGAGGGGGCTTTCCAATAAGGATTTCTCCTTACTGGCGCGCAATTAGATGACCAAACCTCTCCTTAGACAGAACTTTCTAGACATTGTCAATAATATTATCTAATAATATTATTCAAATAATATGAATTATTGATCTGATAATAGAAAATACTGTGCAGCAACAAGTATTGAAACAACAATAATATAAAATATCAACACAGCAATTATTGAATCAATAAAATAAAATATTGAATAATAACTACTGTGTGACGCCACCAAAATAGGTCCAATCCATCCAACCCATTCTGAGTCGCCAAATACATGGTACAGAAAATAACTACAACTTTATTATTACAATTGTCGTGCAAAATACGACAACACATATACTGTGAGTTTAAATACAAATATTGTCATCTAGACAGTATTCATACTCAATTAAGTCCTCATTATACTTATTGATACACTATTTTACAAAATAGTGAGGACTACTAAAATAACTCTCTTGAACCATCATTCCACACCCCGACTAGTACTCGCTACATTCTAGTCTCCTGAGAAGAAAAATGGAACAACAAGGAAAATGGTGAGCTCAACTAGCCCAGTAAAGAATATTATGACTAAGATAATATACAACAAATTATCGTTAGTCTTCAACAGGAAAAAATTTAATAGAATACAATAGACAACAAGTTTTAAATCAATATTCGCAGCGGAAAATAATAATTCATAGAAGAGTTACGTAGAGAATGAAATCTACGATTATCTATGAATTTAAAAGCCCATCATCAACATTTTATCCCTATAACATCAATCAATAAATATCTTGAATCAAATAGTCATCTTTGCACTACAAGCCAAAGATATTCATCAGTTGTTCATGTTCACCTCAACACCTGTTCATCTTTGCACTACGGGCCAAAGATATTCATCAGAAAGATATTCAATTATATCATCATTTAGGACTGAGGATGATGAAAAATATTTTAAAGGAAACGAATCCAGTGAAGCAAAATAATAAATATTAAGGATTCGTATTTCAACTATTCCATGTCCAAAAATACCTCATAAATAATCATAATGGAGTAAAATTCAAGAATGATCAAAACATGGATACAATCAAAGCTAGTATCCAGAATAGATATTTTGGACGAAAAGAAAAAATTTTATTTTTCGGTGAATAGTAACTCGTGAATAGTAACTCATGAATAGTAACTCATGAATAGTAACTCCGACATGAAAAGTTCCAAATTTGATAAAAAGTTCAGATCAATACTTCGGCATAATGATATTGAAGAAAATAATATCATTTAAGAAGAAATAACATCCCTTACCTCGGAAAGACGGTACTTCTGACTGGAATACTATATATAGTGCTGAAGGAAACACTCAATGTGTCAAATACTCACAAGAATACGCTTGATATAGAGAGAGAAATAGAGAGAAACTTGTGTTTCTGGTGTGATTTTTAATTCTAACCTAAGCACCCTATTTATAGGAAAATGCTTAGAACACCAAAGCAGAAAATTGAATATAATATTAATATAATTATACAAATTTTCCTTAGCCCACCTTTGGTCAAAAACACCAGCCACACATGTTAATGATGTCCAACAAAATACAAAAAAATATTTTTCTTCAAAATAATAAATAAAACTTTCAAAAATCAATTATTTCGGAACTTCAGAACTTCAATAATTCATAATAAATAGCTCTTTTATCAGAAAATTTGAATCTTGCGAGTTTTTATAGAAAATTCAATTCTCTACAACTTTGCAGAAGAAAGTTTTTCCAAATTCTAAACGGAAATTGACCGAAATCCATAAACGGACGATTTTACAGTCAATAATAAATTTTCGGTCAAGAATTGTGTCCACCAACACACAAAACATGTGTTAATCATTTAATGCCACAAAAATAATCTTCCTCCTTATATACTTATATATCCCGCATTCATTGTAAAAATACCACCATCAATATATTATTAAAATAATATATTTAAATGAATTATTTTAATAAAATATTAATTTTCAACAATTGTCACATTAAAAATTTTCTCCATCTATATCCACATAAAATCACTATTTTTCTCATCATATAAATCAATAATTAATTATACACAAATAATATTACAGAATCACAGTACTGGCAACCAGGTCGTTCCCAGGAAAGAGGGGGCTTTCCAATAAGGATCTCTCCTTACTGGCGCGCAATTAGATGACCAAACCTCTCCTTAGACAAAACTTTCTAGACATTGCCAATAATGTTATCTAATAATATTATTCAGATAATATGAATTATTGTTCCGATAATAGAAAATACTGTGTAGTGACAATTATTAAAACAACAGTAATATAAAATATCCACGCAGCAATTATTGAATCAATAAAATACAATATTGAACAGTAATTACTGTAACAATTATTGAGTAGTGCCTTCTTACGTAAGAATCAATAATTGGTGCAATACCGTGTGCTACTGTGCAACAACGTGTATTACTGTGTTTTAACCACCGGGTATTCCAACAGTATTAACGGTAACAACTACTCCGTTATTTATAAACAACTTGTTTTTATCGTTTTCTTCATCCAATCGCTTTTCGTTATGCGGCCCACAAAAGACTGCGCCGTCGTACGAATATTCCCCGACAGGAAGAATATTTCACGACCAAATGAATATTTTCCGACAACAATGAATATTTTATAACCACTTGATTATTTAAAATATTTGCGCATTTTACCCATAACTAACCACATTAATCAAATCAACCCTTACTATTTCAAAATAATAAATAGAGAAAATTAAATTTTATTTATTAATAATTTGGGGTCTTACAACTGTAACAATTATTGAGTAGTGTCTTCTTACGTAAGAATCAATAATTGGTGCAATATCGAGTGCTACTGTATTTTAACCACCAGATATTCTAACAGTATTAACGGTAACAACTACGCCGTTATTTATAAACAACTTATACTTGTCGTTTTCTTCATCCAATCGCTTTCCGTTATGGGGCCCACACAAGGCTGCGCCGTCGTACGAATATTCTCCGACAGCAAGAATATTTCACGACCAAACGAATATTTCCCGACAAAATGAATATTTTATAACCACTTGCTTATTTTGCAAAATTTGCACATTTCACCCATAACCAAAGTATTATATCAAATTAACCCCTTATTATTCACAATAATATTTAGAGAAAATTTGATTTTATTCATTAATAAGTTGGGGTCTTACAATATTGTATATATTAATTCCAATTGCATATTCAATTTGCTTTCCGGTAACCAACTAAAACTCATACTTACTTGATTGCAAATTTATGAAAATTTTATTATTAAAAAGTTCAATGAGTGGTCCAATAATGTTGATTAACTCATTCTTGTAGTGTAGCTAATTGAATTTTTTATTTTTTGTTTTAGAATCATAGGAAAATGACATACTATTGATTCATTTTTCAAGAGAAAGCAATCAAATTATGTTGACACATCTTTACTTACCCCTGAGCCTAATGTTCAAACATCTCTGCCTACCCCTGAACAAGACCAACATTTTCTAAAATCACCAATAATTGAAGGTATTGAATGAGATATTAATTATTTGGAGTATGATCTTGTAAAACGTATCGAAATATGAAAATGTCGTGGTGTGATGAAATTCGACGAACTTATATCAATTACGACCTATATCAATGCATTCTTCCCGAGTACCCTTTTTCTGAATATATATTGTTTTGTTAAAAAAATTATTAGTCCCCCCTAAGATCAAATCCTAGCTTCGTCCCTAAATCGAACTGAACATGTTCATGAATGGTTCGGTTTGTTTGCAGGAGTTCTAATTAGTTATTCCAACAGCAACCATCCAACGCTGTTGAAGGCGAATTTTACACTACTGAAGACTAGGGGTGAGCAATTCGGTTATATCCTAACCGAATAGCTTATTCGGTTCGAATATAACCGAATACCGAAATCTTCCAAATTTCATTATCCGAATAATTAACCTAACTGAGAAATTACCAAATTACCGAATACCGAATAACTGAATTTCCAATTCGGTTACTATAACTGAAATGCCTCTTTGTCATCATTCACTTAATTCCTCGGATGAACTCGTTACAGAATCAGAACTATTATGTCCATTTTGTGTATCATTATTGGGGTTTTGCCAACTTTTGTGTAGTTGATGGCCATCATATATAGCTTTCTCTATTCCAGTAGATGTAACGTCTTGATTCTTTCCTCTTGTAGTGTCCCTTAGATTGTTTTGCTTGTATCTGCCCTCAGTGGTATCCTTGGACCCGTCCTACAAAATACCGTAACATTGACATTACGTTTGCAAAATACATGAGCAATGCTCAATTAGCTTTAGCTTTCACCCCCAATAACACTCCCACTGCCCCACATAAACAATTTCTTCCTTCTACCAAGAATGTTAACAAATAAGGTATTATATTCGATTATTCGGTTAACCGAATAATAATATTTCAATATCCTTATTCATACCTGAATATCGAAATATTAAAATAGTTATAACCGACCCGAAATAATGCAGTTAAAAAAAATTCAATTGTGATCGATTATTCGATTTTATCTATTTTTTGCTCATCCATACAGAAGACTGGTTTTTACAATGAATTTACCTTCAAATGCCTTAAAATGCCTTTTTTATTGAACATTAGAATGTAGTAGTTAAATATGTTTCAAAGTAGTGTCAAACCAATATTCATGGTGTGTAAACTGTATTTTGATAGTTCAGCGTAGGGCTGAGCAAGTAACCAAATTGGAATCGAAACCGCACGAACCGCACCAACGGTTCCGGCGTATGTAACAGTTTTAGGTGGGTTGAATAACCAAATTTACGATTCCGGTTTGGTTACTAATTAAAACCGCACGCATAAAATCGAAACCACACCATGTGTGTGTATGTGTGTATTATTTCTAGTAAATTCTAAAGTTACTTTTCACTTGAGCACGCTCAGAGAAAACTCCAGTCTTCCATTGTCATTTTTTTACCAATTGAAAGAAGATTGTTAGAGGTTGTAGAGTCAAAAATTAAGCAATTGGATTTTGAAATTTCAAATTTGTTTGACGAGTTATTGGATGGGCTTATAGCTGAGGGGCCAAATTCGTTGGTTCGAGCGCTTAATGCATTGGTTAAGGTCAATACTATAATAGTAATAGTCTAATAGATTATTTTTCAAATTAGGTATAGTTAGGATTATATTCTATAAGTCCTCCCTGCAATATATAAGATATACTTTTAATTTTTGGGGAACTAGATAAACCTTCTTGGTTGTTATCGAATATATGGTCTCCGTTGTTTTATATAGCGTATGTTTTAGTTTTAAAGCATCATTCTTTTATTTTAAACTAAAATTATTTTACGTGTCTCATTGTTCTATGATTTTATGGTGAATTTGACATATTTGGCAGAAGGAACTTTGGTTCTATGCTTGATATAATTCCCATTGCCAACTCTGTCACTAAGTTAATTGCTTGATGCAAGTTATATGTTAAATTTTATTAAAGGCTTGGACTTTGTTGTTGTTTCAATTTGTTTTAGAACCGAAACCGCACCGCACTAATCACAAACGGTATCGTGTGCGGTTTTAAATTTTTCAAACCGCACCTAAACAGTTTCGGGTATAGTTTGAATTTCAAACCGCATCATGCTCACTCCTGATTCAGCGTGCGTATAGTTATTTCTTAATTTAAAATTAATAGTGAAAGTAATCAAAACAGATAAAAACTTTTATACTTCTATTAAACACATGCAGTTCTATATATAGTAGGATAGTTGAAAAAAGTTTTAAACCTTAATATTGCGTCACGTGTTGATTTCAAACGAATGAAATCAACAATTTTCATTCTTTATATTAACTATCATCATCTCTCTCCTCCATCATTATGATGTCACGTTCCAACACATTTTAAAACTAAACAATAAAATGAAGAATTTCTATTTCATTTAAAATGGAGAGGATCCTAAATCATTAAACAAATACCAACCTTCAAAAATTTCACATGTACAAATTAAACGTCACAAGATTAGGTTTCAACTTGCGAGTCACCTCTTAATTTCATTAGCAATTAGGCGTACGTTGCATGCAGCGATCTCTATAACTGATAACGTATATAAACCTGCAAACTACCCAAAAAAAGACATCGAATTGGTCCATTCAACTATAAAAAAGTAAATATAAGTGGACTGATCTTATGGCATTTTACTGTTGAAGAGTATATATTGAACTCATGCGCCACACAAATATAATTATTCATAACATTAACTCCTCCTATTCAAGAAGAAGAAGAAGAATGAATTCTTCAATATTAGTCTTTGTGCACTACTTGGCACTAGTTGTTTCCCTGTTCTTGTATCAGAACACAGCTGCAGTTGATCCCACTCAAGGATTCACATCTCTCCCATTAACACAATCTAATTTTGAGATACAAAGGCCATATAATGTCCCTGTAAATCAGCGTTATAGTTTTGTCAATGGAGTGCACAAGTTGTGGGTATACAGCACAGATAAGCCTCACTTCCCTTCTAGCAATACCAAACCACGTACCGAGATCCGTATACAGGTAATTATAATTATAATTATATCTAGCCTTGCACAAATTAAATACCATCCACTAAATTCAAAAATTATCCATTCCAATGTGGTATTCAGCCAGGTTACTTTATACTCTTTTTTTTTTACGGATCAAACTAATAAAGAAAAACTGCATCTCTAGTGCGTGTGTGTGTGTGTGTGTGTGTGTGTGTATATATATATATATATATATATATATATATATATATATATATCTTAACTACATTCCTAATTAACTCATTTCTCAGGGATATGATTTCTCTTCTGGTGTTTGGCAATTCGAAGGACACGGATATGTGCCACAGGGAACATCTGGTGTGTGCATTATGCAGCTCTTTGGAGCTGTCGGCCATGCAACAACGCTAATGATTAGAACATACAATGGTGCACTCTCATACTACAAGGCTCCCATTCTTGTTCCAAAAATCTTTAACAGGTGGTTCAGGCTTAACGTAATCTACGACGTAGACGCCAGCAAAGTGCAGGTTTATATTGATGGGGTTCTTAAGTTTGACGGTCCTGGTAGAGGGGGAAGTTCTCACTTCTTCAAGTTTGGCGTGTATGCGCAGGATAATGATTCCAAATATATGGAGTCACGTTGGAAGAATATTAAAGTACTTAAGAAAAATTAATGACTAATTGGATCTTCTTACATTATACCAAAATGTAAAACAAATCTTACAGTTTATCTAAAAATATATAGTGTCAGCTTCTTCTTTTATTTTTTATTCCTCCATACTATATTGTATGTCATATGTTTCTTTCTAATCATGATTGGTAACATTAAATATTTTAAATATATTTTTATCACAAAGAAAATAAAATTATTTAATACACGAATACTAAATTAAGAAACTGTTAGATATCTTCCTAAATTATAGACATATTTGACTTTCAGAAGTCAATTTGCCCAATCATAGAACTCAAAATTAATACAAACTAATTTGTCTTTAGTTTAAAGAACTATGAATTTGTAAACTATTCAAAAAATACTACTAATTACCATATTCAAATAAATTCATATTGATTTTGAGTTCTAAGATTTCGTAAATTGACTTTCGAAAGTCAAACGTATCTTTAATTTTGGAACATAGAATTAATAAATTTGGATTGCTGAAATTAATAAACACACAAGGAAAAGAATGCACTGCAGTTGAAACTTCTGCATTCTGATACTGAGATTTCAACCCAACCATGATATTGAATATACATACCTACTCACAAGAGATAAATAATACTCCATCTGTCCATCCGTCCCAAGATAAAAGTCCTTGTGAACTTTTCACGCATATTAAGAAGATGAATAAAGTGTCAAAATTACCCATAATAATGTCATTAAATATGGAGAGAGAATTAAAATAAGAAAAATATGATATATTTAATTCTACAGGTATAATAGAAAAATATGTGTAAAAATTTAGTTATTAAAGGAAAATGGACATTTAACATGAAACTACCCAAAATAGTAATAAAAACTTCTATCATGGAATGGAAGGAGTATAATCTTTAATACTTTGCTTTCCATAAGAAGAAGCTTCTTTAACTAAAAGATCGCATAAGAGAGCAAGAGATAAATAATCTCATCTTTAATACTTTGCTTTCCATAAGAAGACCGCGCAATGCTATGTTCTAAAGGTGCCTCCGCAAAAATGTTGCTTGTGCTCAGCAATGCTGCCTGCCATAGCATCCAGAGACAATTATGTAAACAATATATGGACCCGTATAATAAAACTGATGCAATGCATTTTAAGGTAAAACATAAAATAAAATAAGTTGTATTCGTTTCTTCTGCTAGGTTTGTGTTTCACACCAGCACAGCGAATACGTACTCAAAGATTATAAATCTAGATTGTATCCTTCACAAATATTATCAAAGTGGGAGCAGCATTAAACATGGGAAGGAAAAGGGAAAAGAAAAAAAACAAAAAAACAAAGAAGAAGGAATCCGAGTCCCTTAGGATTCTTAAGAAGGTTATGAACCAAACATCCTGAAACCACATCCCAACTGTACAAGGTTGCTTCTACCAACAAGAACTTGTGTGTGTGTGTGTGTGTGTCTATATATATATAGGTCAACAAGAAATATTTAAAGCTTGTCAAAGAATCAAACATACAAACAACAAATAAGAAGATATATAGAGGAAAAACTAGTGACTAGAGAGAACCTTAATAAACTAGTAATCAAAATAGAAGATCTAGGAATTGTAGCCAGATTCTCAAAAGTCCTATTTCTTTAATTTTTAGGGTTTCTTCTTTTCTTTTCTTGGTTCCAGACTTCCAGCAAGTCATGTTTCAACAATGACTATCATCAAGCCCAGTTTTGTCCCAGCAGCGGCCAAAACTTCCTCATTAATCTACAGGTATAAAGTCATCTCAAGAAACCCAAATGTTTTACCAGGGTCCAGGGACTCAGGTAGGCAAGATCTCACATGCTTTCAAAAATTGTTAACACCAGCAGGTCTCACCAACTTCTGATTAACTTGACATGCATAACCTGACAAAGGGGATAAAATTATGTCATTCGAATTTTATTAAATTGAATGAAACCTTTGTTACCAATGAAAGGCAACTAGCTTACTGTTATACAATAGCTTGATCACCCTTGCATGATGGTCTTAGCTCGAAATCATGTGTCAAGACTGTGCAGGCTAAAACTAATGGTTTCTTACAGAAAATCAAGAAAGCCTCTTTGAATAGTCAAGTTAAAAGAATGTATGAGCCCATACATCATTTAATCTCATGTGTTTGATTCATTTCGCAAACCACACAACCTTGCCAACCTTCTGAAGGGTATTCTTTGCACGCCAATTTGTGTCACCAATGCAACTTCAACATTGCAGATTGCTTCAGGTGATTTGCAGGACTGCGACAAAAAAAAAAAAAACAGAAATATTATAACTTATCAGAATTTATTATTTGGACAGGTAAATATCATGACTTGATACAGTATAATAACAAATGATGAAATGAGAAAATAATGACCACGTTCCAACCAGTGTTAGCAAGCTCCATTAATTCATATGAAGATAAAATTTGTTTATGAAGGTACATCCTCAAAAGGCACGAGTCAAGTCGCAAGTATCATTTGGGTGTTTAAAGATCACAAGTACTGTTCTTTCTCTGCACTTTAGCCGTGATAAATATATTTAATAACAAGGGCTTAACACGATGAGGGGATATGTTCATTGATGAGTGGCGGAGTGTTTTAATAGAAAACAGGACATAACAATATATGAGCATGTACACAGAAGGTAATGGGTGAACTAGAAATACGATGAGGGGAAGTCTAAAGAAGAAAAAGTTGTCAGATAGATGAGATGTAAATAGATATTCATATAAGAGAATATGAGCCTAAATAAGATACAAGTAAGATTCTTCAACTTGCAATATTCTACAGTATATGCTTAATTATTCACAAACAATATTTTGATAATTATTTCTCAAATAATTAAGTACAAAAGGAAAGTTGACACTGAATTCAAGTTGCTAGAAGTTTAAAATATCAGTGAACTTTAGACTATGAGCAAAGTATTGGTAGAGAGACATACATCCAGAAGGATTACATGCAGACAGCATATACAACAAGCAAGAAGCTGCTACCATCATAAATCTGAGAAATCCATATTGCTAACAGCAGAGCACAAGCTATGGTGAGGCTATCGTCACTAATAAACAGTGCATTTCACTGTTTATGCACCAAAAAGGTTTGCTGCTAGAGACATACTCATTTAGACTTTCCCAACCATTTCCCATAAATTTCAAATGCCTTATCTAGCTCTCCCATTTTGAAGTACTTTTTCATAAGTATTTGAAAGGGAACATGATCAATCGATAAGCCAGACCTCAGTATCTTGACAAAAAGTTTTTCTGCATCCTGTATTTTACCTCTCAAACAATAGCCTTTAATCAGTTGGGTGTAAGTTATTATATCTGGATTGTACCCTTTCCTCAACATTTCATCATGTAATAGGAGTCCAATATGAATATGTCCTAAATTACAAGCAGCACCTATCAAAAGATTATAAGTGACTACATCCGGAAAAAAACCATTTAAGATCATTTCAGTCTTCAGAAAATTTGCTTCAACAAGTTTTCCAGCCTTTGTGAGTGCGTAGATCAATGCATTGTAAGTAAATATGTTAGGAAAAACACCAAATGCCATCATTTGATCTCTAATATAAAAAGCTTTTTGTATATCCCCACGTCTCCCATAGCCATCAATTATAACATTCCAAATAAGTGGATCAGGTATAACTGAACCCCCTAACATAAGATGCAGATACTCATTAGCTATAACTACATCTCCTTTAACGCACAAGCCTTGGATAAGCACTTTGTAAGAAATCTGATCCGGAGGAACCCCCATTTTTGACATTACACTGTGGATATAACAAGCCTCATCAGTCTTTCCTTGCTTACAAAGCACACTTATAAGAGTATTGTAAGTGAAAACATCAGGAATCAACCCACTTTTAAACATTTCAGTCAAATATTTATATACAAGGGTCATCTGCTGAGTCGAACTAGAACCATGGATCATTACATTATATGCTATAATATCCATTTTGGTACCCCTTTGGGACATCTCATCCCATATAGTGAAAGCCTGAAACATATCTCCACTTTCAAAACAGCCATCCATAAGTATAGTTGAAGTGATCAAATCTGAAGTTTTATTTTCAGAATCATCTCGTAATATTTCTCCTAGAAGTTTTTTAGCCTCCCATAGTAGACCTTTCTTGCAAAGTGCATGCACGAGAATGTTACAAGTAACTCTATTTGGTGTTATAGCACAACTACTCATTGTAGAGAGAAGATCAAGAGCTTTATCCATGTTATTTGTAATGCAATAACCCTCCATTAATGTGTTGTAGGTAGCACAATTAGGAGAAGGACCCCTGAATAACATCTCTCTGACAATCCAATTTGCCATCTCCAAGTCACCGTTTTTGCAAAGCCCATTTACAAGGTAATTATGCGAAACCACATCCGGAATGACAAAATTCTGTACCATTCTGTTCCGAAGCCACAGGGCCACTCCAAGTTTACTTTCCAAACACAAAGCTCTAATAGTATCCACATGTTGCGCATAATCTGCTCCCAAATCGCAGCCAGTAACCCCTATATGTGCCCATGATATGCTTTCCCTGCAATTATTCTGGAATTTAATCACAAAAATATTATTTTGTTTAATTTAATTATTATCGTGAGACGTAGTTTTGGCTCCAAGAATGGAGATTGGAATCAACGACCTTGAGGTATATCACAAAGATATTATACATTGAAATGTTGAGACATAAAATGATCAACTGCAATGATAATGCTATTCTACTTACATGATTTTTAACCATTTAATCATATGATAAATACACACATAGAAAGACAAATATCCAGACTGAATAATAAGAAAGCTCTTAGATTACATTCTGTAGTGGCAAAAAAACAAACAGATGATTGTCTATAGGATATTTTAATCCAACTTATTAATAATATGTGATGCAATTATGCCTGCATGTGAGTTAAAATCCTGAGTATGATGCAAAAGCATTCCTCTCATTCTCTTTTGCTATTGACTAACAAGTGTTAACTATTCATGATCTAGATAATAGCAACTTCTCATTGCTCAACTATCTTTCTTCTTTAGTGTGTATTACCATGTATTTCTTTGCCTTTCTAACCCTCTTCATTTTACTCTGTTCCTTGTTCTGAAATATAGAATGGTACATAATAATTAAAACCACAGCCTTCCTGCATACTTTTAAAAGAATTAAAGTTTTTTGTTTCCTTAGAAAATTTGAAAACCTTAAGTGCGTTCATGTGGATATGCAACATATACTTTTGTTCATTGTAGTGTGAGAGAGAACCTAAAATGCATACATATGGATAAGCTACATATACTTTGTTCATTGTAGAAAGAGAGAGGGAGAGGGAGGTTACTTCCATCGCCTGTTTCCCAAAGATGAAACAGAAACACTAGGGATACAATTTCCTTGTATTTCACACTGAAATACAATCTTCAAACCTAAACCTTCCTATCAAATTCCGACAATGTGATCAAGGATACTTAAAACTTCAATTCAAAACCTTCAATGTTGTTATAAACACAACAAAGTTCTAGATATAAAGAATATTTTACGAGCAACTACATTCTTAGTTCTTAAACTTAAAAGAGTTTATCGCAAAAAAAGCTAATCTCAAAGATACTTTACAAATCAGGTAACTATTACATGCCCCATCAGGGACTATAATTAGGATCAGCTCCATAACAAATATTTAAAATGAGCAAACTATGAAAGGCTTTCAAACTCTCAAGTTAACAGCAAAAGTCCAGAGTTTCTTTCAATTGATTCTGAAGCAATCAAGCAAATTTCATGTAAAATTCACTCATCAATAAATTGAAAGCTGACCTCATTGCTTTCAGACGCTCTAAACTACCCTTGAGCATGGCATCCAATACGTTGAACGTTGCCTCAGGATCTTCCTTGTCACCAGAATCCTTCTTTTCAGATAACCAATTTTTTGCTCTTTGGTGGTATTGATCACCAACAGTTG
The DNA here is from genome assembly GCA_016801055.1 of Panax notoginseng. NCBI lineage: Eukaryota > Viridiplantae > Streptophyta > Magnoliopsida > Apiales > Araliaceae > Panax > Panax notoginseng. The sequence continues at coordinate 159,947,152 of CM029012.1, read as the reverse complement.
CAATAATATCTCGAAGATAACATGGTAGAAGCTCATCCTGCCTATATAAATTGGAATTTACACATCAGATAAAGAATTCTACTTAGAATATAGTTATATAAATACATAAGAAAGAGACTGATACGATAAATTCACATGTTTGACAGTATATAAGTTGGAAACTGATACCTTGTATCAATTAAATCTGGGAGGGTATTTTTTTTGCAGAAAGAGTTGCAAAAAATGTGAGCAATGTTTTCTTTGATGGAGTCTATGATTTGGATGCTGCTATTGAAGAATCGAAGCAGTATATGTGATTCTTCCGTTGCGATTAAGACCTGAAACCAAATTAATATTATTACTATTACTAGCATAAAAGATTGAGATAATTCATGTCTGCAATGCGCACACATAAATAAATGTAATAAATTGAGAATGAGGATTCAAAATTGAAAGACTCACCGTGTGCATTTTATGGAGGAAAGTAAAGGGAGATACTTTAATCAGCTGACAGAGTACGCTGCACCGTCCTGTTGAAATGGTTTGGGCGGCGCTCTGGGGGTGGCGGATTGATTTGCAGAGTCGGGAGCGGAGAGTTGAAAGACCTCACCTCAAATATGAGCAACGGGCTGGGTATGGATATGCATCCCGACCCATTTTTCTATTTAGTAGTAGTACGTGGAACTTGGAATATTCAGTTTACATATTATTAAATATTAATCCACAAAAACAAAGCAACTGTATTGGTTTAAAGAGATTTTTGTCATTCACTATTGGAAAACAAAAAACTTCTAGGATATAGGTGGAATCTAAATTCTCAGTTTCACGATCAAAACCTCTTACTATAGTATTTATTATTAAAAAAAATCAACATACAAGTTTTAGTTGTTCACGGTAATATAAAATAATACAATATTTTTTATTATTTATTTTCACAAATCAACTACTTCTTCCGTTACTAAAAGATTATTGTTTAAAGTTTTTGCATATGGATTAAGAAAGAACATTTACCAAGTAAAATTGGGCAAAGGTTCAAAAATACTCCTGACGTTTAACCCGATATCCCACTTACACCCTAAACTATTTTTTTTTCCAAAACTACCCTTAACGTTACAAATTTAAAATCAATTATACTCCTCTCGTTAACAGACACGCCACCTTGACAAACGGAGCAGACACCTGAGTATTTTTTGCTGACTAGGGATGTATTTTCACCTAGGTTCTCAAAAATTTGAAGAATCCCCACGATTGCTATTAGCACCCACCACCTGAAAAACAGATCTAACTATGTTCTTGAATAGACTTGGCAAAGATGGCCCAGGCCCGCGGGCCGGGCTGGGCTTTGGACTGTATTTTTTTAACCCACTAAAATCTGAGCCTTTTTGGTCCGGCTCGGCCTGTGGCCCGCGACTCTTTTTTTTTTGAACAAAATGTTGCTATTTGTGAGTTATGAGGCTGGAACACGAGACTTGTAAGTAAATAAATAAGAGTTCAAACCAACTGAGCTACAACAACTGTTTATTTTTAATGCAATCTTCAATATAAAAATATATTTTTATACAAAAATATCATATGCTAATTGTGACGCTTCCAAAATATGTATACATCACCCATTCTGAGTCGTCAAATACATGGTACAGAAACAAATACAACTTCATTAAAATAATTGTTGTGCAAAATATGACAACACAAATACTGTGAGTTTAAATACAAATATTATCTTCTAGACAATATTCACACTCAAATAAGTCCCCACTACAATTATTGAAATACTAGTTTATAAAATAGTGAGGACTGCTAACACAACTGACTGGAAACATCACTCCACACCCCGACTAGTTCCCGCTATATTCTCGCCTCCTGAGAAAAATGGAACAAAAATAAAAAGGGTGAGCTCAACTAGCCCAGTAAAGAATATTATGACTAAGATAATATACAACAACTTATCATTAATCTTCAACAGGAAAAAATCTGATAAAATATAATAGACAACAAGTTTTAGATCAACAACTACAGCAGAAACAGCAAACCATTAGAAGAGTCAAGTAGAGAATAAATTTTACTATCTTCTAAGATTTAAAAGCTCATCAACGATATTTTATCCCTGTAACATCAATCAATATACATCTTGAATCAAATATTCATCTTTGCACTCAGGCCAAAGATATTCATTCGTATCACTAGTTGGTCATATTCATTTAAACATCTGTTCATTTTTGCACTACGGGCCAAAGATATTCATCAGTTAATCATTCATCTTTGCACTACAGGCCAAATATATTTAGTAAAATCATCATTTAGGACTGAGAATGATAAAAAATATCTTAAAAAAAACGAATCCAATGAGACAGAAGGATAAATATTAGGGATTCGTATTATAGTTTATCCAAGTGTAATAATACTCTATAATAACCAATTATGAAGGAGAATTCAAAAATAAATATTAAAACATAGATACAATCAAAGATAGTAACCATAATAGACATCTTGGATAAAAAAAAATTATTTTTCGATGAATAGTGTCGTATTCGTGAATAGTGTCGTATACGTGAATAGTAACCCCGACACAAAAAATTCTAAATTTGATAAAAAAATTTATATCAATATTTCGGCATAATGATATTGAAGAAAATAATATCATTTAAGAAGAAAATAATATCCCTTACCTCAAAATAACAGTACTTCTGATCGGAATATCGGATGTAAAGTCGAAGGAAGCTTGCACTGAATAGCAACTCTCAAAATATCTAAATACTCACTAAAATACGCTCGACAATATAGAGAGAAAGAAAACTTATTTCTGGTATGATTTTCAATTCTAACCTAAGCGTCTATTTATAGAAAAATGCTAGAACGTCATAGGAAACTAAAATAATAAATTAATATTATTTCTCATTCTTTCTTCTACGCATGCATCAATTGAACAAGCTAGCCACTAATTCTGAAAATTTTCAGCAGCCTTGTGAATTCAACACGAACCAAAAAGTGGGTCTCACCCATAATTTAATAAAAATCTTTTTATTTTCTGAAACTTTAGTAATTCATAGAAAATAGCCCGTTTATCAGAAAAATACGAATTATATGTCAATTTCACACGAAATCGAATTCTCTACAACTTTGTAGCCTTGAGTTTTTCCAAATTTCAGTCAGAAAATATTCGAAATCCACAAACGGACGATTTGTAACACCTTTTAAAATTCATAACAAATCATACGTTAATTTTTAACGGTTCAAAATTTGTGAATATATACTCAACTTATATATGTATAACATATCTAAAAATCACAACGATCCAACGGTCGGATCAAAATTATAACTCACGCAGTAGAGCTTTAAGAACACCGATTTGATCTTTTAATACCTCCAATATGATAAAATACTGATAAAATACCGTAACACTAATTCCTTCATTTATAACCACATAAATAAATCCATCATTTATATCCACATCAAATAAATATTTTTTTATCATATAAATTAATAATTAATTATTCACAAATAATATTACAGAATCACAATTATGACATTCAGGCCGTTTTCAGGAAAGAGGGGGCTTTCCAATAAGAATTTCTCCTTACTAACGCGCAATTAGATGACCAAACCTCTCCTTAGACAGAACTTTTTAGACATTGCAAATAATGCTATCTAATAATATTATTCAAATAATATGAATTATTGATCTGATAATGGAAAATATTGTGCAGTAACAATTATTGATACAACAATAATATAAAATATCAACGTAGCAATTATTGAATCAATAAAATAAAATATTGAACAGTAATTACTGTAACAATTATTGAGTAGTGCCTTCTTACGTAAGAATCAATAACTAGTGCAATATCGTGTGCTATTGTGTTTTAACCACCGGGTATTCTAACAGTATTAACGGTAACAACTACGCCGTTATTTATAAACAACTTATACTTGTCGTTTTTTTCATCCAATCACTTTCCGTTATGGGGCCCACATAAGGTTGCGCCGTCGTACGAATATTCCCCGACAGCAAGAATATTTCACGACAAACGAATATTCACCGATAAAAATGAATATTTTATAACCACTTGCTTATTTAAAATATTTGCGCATTTTACCCATAACTAACCACATTAATCAAATCAACCCTTACTATTTCAAAATAATAAATAGAAGAAATTTAATTTCATCTAATAATAAGTTGGGGTCTTACAACCTCCCCTCCTTATGAAATTTCGTCCTCGAAATTGACGTACGTACCTGGTGTTTCGAAAAGGTGAGGATACCTCGCTTTCATTTCTGATTCTAACTCCCAGGTCATTTCCTCAATAGCATAGTTTCTCCACAAAATCTTTACTTGTGGTATAACCTTTGTGCATAGGACATGCTCTTTCATATCCAAGATCTTAACAGGTACCTCTTCGTACGTTAAATCTTCGTCTATCTCGTCCGGTTCTAACTCAATAATGTGATTCGGGTCCTTCACATATTTACGAAGCATAGATATGTGAAAAATATTATGAACACGAGACATGCTTGAAGGTAATGCGAGTCTATAGGCCACATTTTCTATTCGGTCAAAAATTTCAAATAGACCAACAAATCTTGGATTGAGCTTTCTTCTCTTTTCAAATCTTGTAACTCCCTTCCATGGAGCAATACGTAACAATACATGATCCCCAATATTAAATTCTATGTCATTTCGATGAAGATCCGCATAACTCTTTTATCAATCATGTGCCGTTTGTATACGTTGTCGAATCATTTGGATCTTTTCTGTAGTCATGCGTACTAATTCTGGTCCCAACAAAGTTGCTTTACCCACGTCGTCCTAGCATACTGGAGAACGACACTTTCGTCCATACAACGCCTCAAATGGAGCCATGCCTATACTTGCTTGATAACTGTTGTTGTAGGAGAATTCTACCAGTGGCAAGTATTTATCCCAACTTCCTTTGAAATCTAGAACACAGAGTCTTAATAAATCTTCAAGGGTTTGAATAGTCCTTTCTGATTGTTCGTCCGTTTGAGGATGGTATGTCGAACTGAATCGTAAATCCATACCCATAGCTTTCTGTAACCTAACCCAAAATCGTGAAGTGAATCTCGGGTCACGATTCGAAACTATGGATACTGGCATGCCATGCAATCTCACAATCTCATTCACGTACATACGAGCAAGACGTTCAAGGGAATAAGTCTCACGTATAGGCAAGAAATTGGCAGACTTGGTTAATCTATCAACAATGACCCAAATCGCATCTATGCCTTGAGATACCTTGGGAAGACCCGTAACGAAATCCATGGTAATGTGTTCCCACTTCTATTTTGGGATCTCAAGTGGTTGCAATGGACCCTTTGGCACTTGATGTTCCGCCTTTACACATTAACAAGTTAAACACCTTGAGATAAACTCCGCAATCTCTCTCTTCATATTGCTCCACCAAAATGTATGTCGAAGATCATGATACATTTTGGTACTTCCAGGATGGATTGCAAACGGTGTGTTGTGTGCCTCCATCATGATTCTATGCTTCAAGTCAGAATCGTTAGGAACGCAAAGTCTGAATTTAACTCGAAGTATTCCTTCTTCATCGATTTTTGCTTCTAGAATAGCACCTTCTTGCACTTTCTTCTTCATACGCATCAGCTCCATGTCCGTAGCTTGAGCAGCTTTAACTTTATCAATTAAAGTCAGTTCTACTCGTATATTTGATATCATCACGTGGGTACTTGGAGCCTTTACCTCTATCTCCATCCTTTGCAAGTCATACAAAATGGGCTTTTGTGTTGACAATATCGCACTCGTACCCACATATGATCTTCTACTCAATGCGTCAGCTACCACGTTTGCTTTTTCAGGATGATATTGGATGGTATGGTCGTAATCTTTCAACAGCTCGAGCCAACGTTGTTGCCGCATGTTGAGTTCCTTTTGGGTGAAGAAATATTTGAGGCTTTTATGATCCGTATAGATCTCCACTTTCTCCCCATACAGGTAGTGTCTCCAAATCTTCAACGCGAAAACGACTGCTGCCAACTCCAAATCATGAGTAGGATAATTTCTCTCATATTCTTTGAGTTGTCGCGAGGCATAGGCTATGACTTTCCCATGTTGCATGAGAACACATCCTAACCCTTTGCCTGAAGCATCGCTGTAGATAACAAATCCATCTGAACCAGATAGTATTGTCAGAACAGGTGTCGAAATGAGTCTCCTCTTGAGTTCTTGAAAACTCTTCTCACAATCCTCGCTCCAACCGAATTTTGTATCCTTCCGAGTCAGCTGAGTTAACGGAGTAGCAATTCGAGAAAATCCTTCCATAAATCTCCGATAATAACCAGCTAAGCCCAGAAAACTACGTATTTCGGTCACCGACTTCGGTTGCTCCTAACTTTGGATTGCTTCAATCTTTGCTGGGTCAACAGATACTCCATGTTTTGACACCACGTGCCCAAGGAATGCTACTTCCTCAAGCCAGAACTCGCATTTCTTCAACTTGGCATATAGCTTGTTATCGTGAAGCCTTTGAAGTATCAGCTTCAAATGGTGCTCATGATCTTTACGACTTTTGAAATAGATGAGGATGTCATCAATAAAGACAACAACGAACTGATCCAAATATTCTTTGAACACACGGTTCATCATATCCATAAAAGCAGCAGGAGCATTAGTCAATCCAAAAGACATGACTAAGAATTCATAATGCTCGTACCGAGTTCTGAAGGCAGTCTTTGGAATATCCTCAGTTTTAATCTTCAGCTGATGATATCCAAAACGAAGATCGATCTTTGAAGAGAATTGTGCTCCTTACAACTGGTCGAACAGGTCATCAATACGAGGTATCGGATACCTATTCTTGATGGTGACATGGTTCAATTCTCGATAATCAATACAAAGTCGCATACTCCCGTCTTTCTTCTTTACGAATAAAACATGAGCACCCCAAGGAGACGTACTAGGACGAATAAAACCGATGTCTAACAACTCCTGTAATTGGACTTTTAACTCCTGAAGTTCAATAGGAGCCATTTGATATTGGGTTTTAGAAATGGGCTTTGTACCGGGTTCAAGGTCAATAAAGAATTCAACTTCACGTTCTGGGGGTAGACCAGGAAGTTCTTCAAGAAATACGTCAGGAAATTCACTAACAACAGAAATTTTATTCAAATGTGACGTGTCTTTATTCAAATCCATAACATGGGCTAAGAAAGCTTGACATCCGTTTTTCAATAAACGAATAGCTTTATGGCTTGATATGACAGTGACTGATTTTAGTGGTTTAGTTGTTTGAATTCGTATGACAGGTTGGTTAGAAATATGAAAACTAACAACCTTACGAAAATAATCAATTTTGACATGATGAGTAGTTAACCAATCAATCCCTAAAATCACATCAAAAGCAAGTATCTTTAAAGAAATAAGATCAACAGGTAATGTGATGGTGCCAACTTGGATTAAACAAGATTTATAAACTGTAGATGTAATGAAAGTTTCTCCTAACGGAGTCTCCACAGATAGGTCAAAGTCTAATTTCTCCGGAGTCAAGTTTAAACGTTGAGCACAAGTAGGAAAGATAAAAGAATGTGTAAAACCGGTATCTAGTAAGGTATAAACTTCGCAAGAGTTTATGATAAGCTTACCCGTGATCACCTCGTTCGGGTTTCTCGCGTTTTGGCCAGTCACGACAAATGCTCTTCCAGGAACCGCTGATTTCGACTTATCCGGGATAACTTTTGGAGTCACCATCCCCGCTGAACTTGGTTTTGCTATAGAACACTCTCAAGCTATATGACCCTCCTTTCCACAGTTATAACATACCTTGGATTGTTGTGGGCAGTTTGGACTGATGTGTCCATCTTTCTCGCATTTGTAACATACGACCGGTGGTCGTTCTCCTCCCCTAAAAATAATTGATGTTTGTGCTGTCGTCTTCACGTTATAATTGTTGTACCTTCTCTTCTTGAAATCTCCTCCTGACTCGCTTCTTCTATTTTCATGGCTACGATTACCACCAGAGTGATTACCATTTTTGTCTATATTTCTTCCTCCCCGCTGGTTATCATTACTCCGATGACTGCTATCACCGGTCTGACCCTGGTTGTTGTCCCTCGGTTGAACATACTCATTATCTCGCTCTAATAATTGAGCCCTGTTTACAACATCTGAATATAAAGAAAATTTATGAGAGATAAGATATTGCTGAATCTCGGGTTTTAGACCTTTCAAAAACATCCTTGTCATACGTTCCTCGTTCTCCACCAAATGAGGTGCAAACCTGGATAACTCCGCGAACTTCGCCTCGTACTGGGACACCGTCATGTTGTTTTGTTCTAATCTAATAAACTCTACCTCCTTCATATGACAAATACTTTAAGGAAAGTACTTGTCATTAAACAGTTTTTGAAATATTTCCCAAGACATGTTGAGTGCAGTTGGATGGGTACGTTTCACAGATTTTCACCAGTAATCTGTCTCATTACGGAACATAAAAGTAGCGAATGAAACCTTCTGTTCCTCCGTGCATCCCAAGACATCGAATATCTTGGTAATTTGCTTGACCCACGTCTCCGCCTTAATCGAATCTGGCTTTCCCCAGAATTCTGGTGGTCCCAACTCTTTGAACTGCTTGGCCGTGACAAACCGCGCATTGCTATCATTTTCACCCGTATTCTACACACGAGTCTCCCTCGTCTGATTTTGCATGAACTGCAAAAAGCTCCTAAACATCCCATCGTTCATTGTCTGATCATTGGTGTTATTTACAAGAGGAACATTGTCATCCTGTTGCACATTCTCCTGATTGGTGACTAAAGGTGTTTCCACGGTCTCATACACTCCATTGTTGTGACGCCCCCAAAATTAGGTATACATCACCCATCTTGGGTCGTCAGATACAAAGTACAGAATACAAATACAACTGATTAATACATCTGTCGTGTACAATACGACAAAACATAAACTGTGAGTTTGAATACAAATATTATCTTCTAGAGAGTATTCATACTCAAAAGGAGTCCTCATTACATTTATTAACACACCATTACATAGAATAGTGAGGACTACTAACTAATACTATCATTCGGACCATCACTCCGTACCCCGACTTGTCCCAGCTACGTTCTCATTTCCTGAAGAGAACAGTGAAAGAAAGGGTGAGCTCAACTAGCCCAGTAAGAAATATTATGACTAAGATAATGCAAAATAAATTATCATTAGCCTTCAACAATGTTAAACTGATAAAATATAATAGACATCAAGTTTAACTGTAGCGGAACAAGCAATCCATTAAAAGAGTCAAGTAGAAAATAAACTCTACTATCTTTTATGATTTAAAAAGTTTTTCAACACTGTAATCGCTGAGACTCAGCTTAATAAAATAATTCACATCATCGAATCACCCCTGCACTACGGCCAAGGATATTCGTGTATTCATTAATGGTCATGATCATGCCAACAACTGTCCATCAATGCACTACGGGCCAATGAGGACTTTTACCACATCATTTGTAACATTACGGTCATGATTATACCGAATAATCCTGGTCATAATCATACCAAGTCCATCTATGCAATACAGGCCACAGATGACTTTCAACATTTTATAAACATGAGGATGATGACAATGATATAAGAATTCAATAAAACAAGTTCAAGAATTAATTTATCCAGGAATTAACAACGTCCAAATTGTCAACATGATACTGCATTGTGGAGTAAAATTCAAGAATGCTTAGAAGAATATTTTCTTGAAAAGATACTGGATGAAACGCAACTATCAAGGATATTCCACAAATTTCATGGAGTATAGAAATCAAAACTTAACCAACTGAGTACAATAAAGAATGGAATAACAAAAGAAATCACCATGCATGCGATAGACCGCACAGACAGGTTATTCCAATAGAATAATAAATAATGGAACCAGGTCCGGCGTAAACGCACAGACATGATATTCCGACAGAATAATAAATAATGGAACCAGGTCCGGTGTAAAACACACAGACAGGATGTTCCAACAGAATAATAGAAGAATGTCACCAAGTATAGGGTAGACCGCGTATACTGGTTATTCCAACAGAATAATAACAAATGGAATAACAGAAGTTCTCTTCATGAATATAAAAGAAATAATATTCCCTACCTTAAAAGAACTGGATATTGGAAAAGTGATGTAGCAGAATACTTTTATTCTCTCTCTCTTATTCTCTCTATACTTTCTCTCTCTATAGCTTGAATGAATTCGTGAAAAATAATGAAGCCCTAGGCCTCTATTTATAGAAAAACTGAGGGTGGCTCTTGGTCTTAACGAAGGGTCAAATGACTCTTGGTCTTAACGAAGGGTCAAATGACTCTTGGTAATATTGAAGGGACAACTACTATTGACGAAAGTAATTACTATTGACCAAGGTAAATACTATTGACGAAGGTAATTACTATTGACCAAGGTAAATACTATTGACCAAGGTAAATACTATTGACGAAGGTAATTACTATTGACCAAGGTAAATACTATTGACGACGGTAATTACTATTGACGACGGTAATTACTATTGACGACGGTAATTACTATTGACGAAGAGACTCTTAGATGATGACATATGGCCCCCCATAAAATAACCAAACTTACCACAACGTCTCAATTATTGATTTAATAATATAACATATTATACAGACGATACTATGACAATGATTTAAGAGATATGATGCAGCAATTACTATAGCAATAATTGAGTATAGCTGAGTGACTTCTCACGTAAGCATCAATAATCAATACCGTGTGCTACTATGCAACCACGCGTATTACTGTACTTTTACTACCGAGTAGTTCAACAGTTTTAACGGTTTTAACGGGTACACTTCAGCCGTTATATAAAATATTTTTGTCGTTTTCTCAATCCGACAATAATTCCGTTGTGGGGTCCACCAATGATTGTGCCGTCGTACGAATATTCCTCGACAAAAAGAATATTCTCCGACCAAACGAATCTTTTATAACAACTTGCTTACTTTGCAAAATTTATAAATATTACCCACAACTATAACATTATATCAAATTAACTCCATAATATTCAAAAATGATATTTATAGAAAATTCATCTTTATTTATAAAAATTGGGGTCTTACAATTGTTAACGTTCTCAGTAGCCATTTTTAAATACTGCCATAAATCAATGGTTAATTAAACAAATTAATATATCACATAATATCCTTATATTATGACCGACAAACAAATAAGCTTAGGTATGACACACTAGCGAAGGATTTACTCGTCTCTCCTCTCCTAGTTCTATTCCCCGATCTCCACCAGAGACCATATTCCTAAGCTCTGATATCAACTGTGACGCCCCCAAAATAGGTATACATCACTCATTCTGAGTCGCCAAATACATGGTACAGAAACAAATACAACTTTATTAAAATAATTATCGTGCAAAATACGACAACACAAATACTGTGAGTTTAAATACAAATATTGTCTTCTCGACAATATCCACACTCAAATAAGTCCTCATTACAATTATTGAAATACTATTTTATAAAATAATAAGGACTGCTAACACAACTGACTGGAAACATCACTCCACACCCCGACTAGTTCCCGCTATATTCTCGTCTCCTGATAAAAATGGAACAAAAATGAAAAGGGTGAGCTCAACTAGCCCAGTAAAGAATATTATGACTAAGATAATATACAACAACTTATCATTAGTCTTCAACAGGAAAAAATCTGATAAAAAATAATAAACAACAAGTTTTAGATCAACAACTGCAGCGGAAACAACAAACCATTAGAAGAGTCAAGTAGAGAATGAATTCTACTATCTTCTAAGATTTAAAAGCCCATCAACGATATTTTATCCCCGTAACATCAATCAATATACATCTTGAATCAAATATTAATCTTTGCACTACAGGCCAAAGATATTCATTCGTATCACTAGTTGGTCATATTCATCTAAATACCTATTCATCTTTGTACTACGGGCCAAAGATATTCATCAGTTCATCATTCATCTTTGCACTACGGGCCAAAGATATTCAGTAATATCATCATTTAGGACTGAGGATGATGAAAAATATCTTAAAGAAAACGAATCCAATGAGACAGAAGGACAAATATTAGGGATTCGTATTATAATTTATCCAAGTGCAACAATACTCCATAATAACCAATTGTGAAGGAGAATTCAAAAATAAAGATCAAAACATGGATACAATCAAATATAGTAACCATAATAGACATCTTGGACAAAAAGAAAATTTTTTATTTTTCGGTGAATAGTGCCGTATTCGTGAATAGTGTCGTATACGTGAATAGTAATCTCGACACAAAAAATTCCAAATTTGATTAAAAGTTCATATCAATATTTCAGCATAATGATATTGAAGAAAATAATATCATTTAAGAAGAAAATAATATTTCTTACCTCAAAATAACAGTACTTCTGATCGGAATATCGGATGTAAAGTCGAAGGAAGCTTGCACTGAATAACAACTCTCAAAGTATCTAAATACTCACTAAAATACGCTCGACAATATAGAGAGAAAGAAAACTTGTTTTTGGTGTGATTTTTAATTCTAACCTAAGCGTCTATTTATAGGAAAATGCTAGAACGTCATAGGAGACTAAAATAATAAATTAATATTATTTCTCATTCTTTCTTCTACGCATGCATCAATTGAACAAGCTAGCCACCAATTCTAAAAAATTTCAGCAGCCCATGTGCATTCAACACCAACCAAAAAGTGGGTCCCACCCATAATTTAATAAAAATTATTTTATTTTCCAAAATTTCAGTAATTCATAGAAAATAGCCTGTTTATCAGAAAAATACGAATTATATGTCCATTCCACACGAAATCGAATTCTCTACAACTTTGTAGCTTTGAATTTTTCCAAATTTTAGACAGAAAATATCCTAAATTACAAATCATACGTTAATTTTTAACGGTTCAAAATTTCTGGATATATACTCAACTTATATATGTATAACATATCCAAAAATTACAACGATCTAACAGTCGGATCAAAATTATAACTCACATAGTAGAGCTTTAAGGACACCGATTTGATCTTTTAATACCTCCAATCCGATAAAATACTGATAAAATACCTTAACACTAATTCCTTCATTTATAACCACATAAATAAATCCATCATTTATATCCACATCAAATAAATATTTTTTTATCATACAAATTAATAATTAATTATTCACAAATAATATTACAGAATCACAATTATGACAACCAGGCCGTTTCTAGGAAAGAGTAGACTTTTCAATAAGTATTTCTCCTTACTGGCGCGTAATTAGATGACCAAACCTCTCCTTAGACAGAACTTTCTAGACATTGCCAATAATGCTATCTAATAATGTAAGATCCTAAATTTTATGAAATAAAAGTATTAAAATTTTCTTATAATGCTTAAATTGATAAAAGTTAAAGTTAAGGGTGATATATGAAATTCTTTCAAAATACGCAAGTGGTTATAAAATATTCATTGTTGTCGGGGAATATTCATTTAGTCGTAGAATATTCTTTCCGTCGGAGAATATTCGTATGACGGCGCAGCCATTTGTGGGCCCATAACAGAATAACTGTCTGATGAAAAAAATGACAAATTTAAGTTTTTATAAATAACGACGTAGTTGTTACCGTTAACACTGTTGGAATACCTGGTGGTTAAAATAAAGTAATACGCGTTGTTGCACAGTAGCACACGGTATTGCACAGTATTTTTTAATTATTGATTCTTACGTAAGAAGTCACTACTCAATAATTGTTACAGTAATTACTATTCAATATTTTATTGATTCAATAATTGCTACGTTGATACTTTATATTATTGTTGTTTAATAATTGTCACTGCACAGTATTTTCCATTATCAGATCAATAATTCATATTATTTGAATAATATTATTAGATAACATTATTGGTAATGTCTAGAAAGTTCTGTCTAAGGAGAGGTTTAGTCATCTAATTGTGCGCTAGTAAGGAAAAATCCTTATTGGAAAGCCCCCGCTTTCTTGGGATCTGTCTGGTTGTCATTATTGTGATTCTGTAATATTATTTGTGAATAATTAATTATTAATTTATAAGATAAGAAAATATTTATTTGATGTGGATATAAATGATGGATTTATTTATGTGGTTATAAATGAAAAAATTAATGTTGAGGTATTTTATCAGTATTTTATCGGATTAGAGGTATTAAAAGATCAAATCAGTGTTCTTACAGCTTTATTGTGTGAGTTATAATTTTTAATCTGACCGTTGGATCGTTGTGATTTTTAGATATGTTATACATATATAAGTTGAGTATATGTTCACAAATTTTGAACCGTTAAAAATGAACGAATGATTTGTTATGAATTTTAAGAGATGACTGGTTTAGAAATTGTTGAAGTTTCGGAATTTATCATTTTGGTGAAAAATTCTAGAATTGGTGGGCCCCACTTTTGGTTGGTAAAAATGTGCTGAGATTTTTATTCAAATGTGGTGGGTGGGAATAGTAGCAGGTAAAGCCATCAGGTTGCAAGTTAAGTCTGCTTCGGCGTGCTAACATTTTCCTATAAATAGAGGGCTAAGTTAGAATTGAAAATCACATTAGAAACAAATTTTTTTCCTTTTCTCTCTCTATATGATTGAGTGTATTTTGTGAGTATTTAGATACTTTGCGAGTTTCTATTCATCAGCGCAAGTTTCCTTCAGCGTCATATCCGATATCCAGTCAGAAGTGTTGCTCTTTTGAGGTAAGGAATTTTAAGGGTTATTATGTTTTTCAGTTTCGTAATTTTTCTGAACCTTCAAAAATTTTGGAAAAATTTGAAATGATAAATTGATGAGTTTTCTTGATTGTGTCCAAAAATGGTGATTTTTAGATGTATAGATTAGGAGTTATGAATTTTATGAGAAAAGACTATTTTAAAAGTAAACCCTTATAACTCCTTGTGGTTAACTCCAAAATTGGTGAAATTTTTATTAGGAGTACGTGTATATAATGGAAGTATACTCTGTAAATTTTGAAATTTTTGGACAAAAATACAATTTATGATAAATGTTTAAATATTCGGTAGTATTGGCCATATGAAAAATAGTAAATGAATTTTAAAAATTTTGGAAAAAATATATGTTCAATATGGGACTATATTCTACTAAATTCCAGAAAAGAAATATTTTTGGGACTATTTTAATATTTTTTTTAAAAAAGGACTAGTTATGAGTAAATGAATTAAATATGTTATGGGAAGTAAAAAAAATTGGAAAATAGGATTTTATGGCTTGAGAATCCTATATGAGGTATATGCAGATTTTTTATGAGGGTTTTGGTTATTGATGATAAAATATTATGAGTTTGACATTTTAGGATGATTAAATGTATTATTTAGTAAAGTATAAACAATTAAAATAAATTGTTTATAAGTTTAAGAAATGTTATTCTTTCAATATTTTTATACCAAAATATTGGTATTGATTTTATTATAAAATTTCTACCTTTTTTATGTCGGGGTTACTATTTATGAGTTACTATTCACGAGTTACTATTCACGAGTTATTATTCACGACAAAATTAGTTTCTTTTTCTGACCAAATTATCGTTGATTTATGAATTTTACTCCTGAAATTAAATTCGTGTTTTGATCATATTATTTTTATTATCATATATAACATTTTTATAATCTTGATGAAGAAATTTCTCTTTGACTTAAGTGTAAAGATGGGTAAATTATTGGTATGATCGTGACTATAAGTTCTCTTTAGCCAGTAGTGCAAAGCTGAATTATTGATTGGTATGATCATGACCATTGAATTTATAATTGAATATCTTTGGCCTGTAGTGCAAAGATGATCTGTTGTTGAATATCTTTGGCTTGTAGTGCAAAGATGATCTGTTGTTGAATATCTTTGGCATGTAGTGCAAAGATGATCTGTGGTTGAATATCTTTGGCCAGTAGTGCAAAGATGAACTGTTGACGAATATCTTTGGCCCGTAGTGCAAAGATGAATTTATCAGTATGATTATGAACAAGAAATGTGATTTGGTATAACCATGATCTTTGATGTTTTAGGTAAAGACAGGAGATGAAAATTATATTCGTCTTGGATGAGAAAAAGAATTTAAAATCATAATTATGATTATGAGTTATTCATATGATTGTGGACCAGAACTGTTGATTGATGTTACAGGGATAAAACATTATTGGTGGATTTTTAATATGAAGAAGATAATAGACTTTATGGTCTATTTGACTCTTCTAATGGATTGCTCGTTCCGCTGCAACTATGGTTGAAAAATTTTATCATCTACCATATGTTCTAAATCTCTGATTTATTACTGTTGAAGGCTATTGATAATTTATTTATCTTTAGTAATGATATTCTTTACTAGGCTAGTTGAGCTCACCCTTGTATTTCATAATTCCTTTCAGGTAATAAGAGTGTAGCTGGGTCGAGCGGGGTTAACAAGGGAATAGACGGTGGTCTCTAGCTGTGGAGTTCTCCCTAAATAGTATAGAAAAGTGTGTTGTATTTTATACATCATTTAGTAGTTATATTTGGTGAATCAAATAGGGTGAGGCGAACCCAACGTTGGAAGGGTGTTTTGCCACTATCATACAAGATGTCTAATGACATACAACCTCGTATCATCATAAGACAAGGTTGTGCACATCCACTTGCTGAGTATATCTATGAGCACTACCTATATAATTTTGGAGTTTATTTGAAATATAATTTTCAACTGGAGATAGTGGAGATAGTTATATGTCAATAGAAAACTCACCATTGGAAAGAGCATGATAGTAATCTTCTCATTTTTCTTTGGGGTCTATTGGGTCAACCAAGAATAATTCTGTGGACATATGATATCTATCATAACCTAGACGCATGGCCTCCCATGTACGAAGGTTTTCTTAAGCACTTCCCAAAGATTTTAATTTTTAAAACAGTTTTTGACTGTACCTTTATGTAAGGTGTCATTGTGATGTGCTACCCAAGTTGGTGTCAAGAGTCACAGTTGGTATATATATTTGTATCAAAACTCATAACATATGTGTTGTTGTATTTTGCACGACAATTGTTGTAATAAAGTTGTAGTTGTTTTCTGTACCATGTATTTGGCGACTCGGAATAGGTTGGATGGAATGGACCTATTTTGGAGTTGTCACAGTTGGTATCAGAGCTTAGGGATATGGTCTCTGGCGGAGATCGGGGAATAGAAATAGGAGGGGAGAGATGAGTAAATCCTTCGCTAATGTGTCCTACCTAAGCTTATTTGTCGGTCAGTCATAATATCGGGATATTATGTGATATGTTAATTTGTTCATTTAACCCTTGTTTTGAAGCTGTATTCTAGAATGATATCTGAAATACAGGAGATGAGCAATGGAGAAATCATGATGACAGAGAATATGGAATCTGAAATAAAAGTAAGGTATTTTCAACTCTTTAAATTACCAGCTACGTAAATTTCGGGGACAAAATTTCATAAGGAGGGGAGATTGTAAGACCCCGAATTTTATGAAATAAAAGTATTCAATTTTTCTTATAATGGTTAAATTGATAAAAGTTAAAGTTAAGGGTGATATATGAAATTCTTTCAAAATACGCAAGTGGTTATAAAATATTCATTGTTATCGAGAAATATTCATCTAGTCGTGGAATATTCTTTTTATCGGGGAATATTCGTACGACGACGCAGCCATTTGTGGGCCCCATAACAGAATAACTGTCGGATGAAGAAAATGACAAATTTGAGTTTTTATAAATAACGACATAGTTGTTACCGTTAACACTGTTGGAATACTTGGTGGTTAAAATAAAGTAATACACGTTGTTGCACAGCAGCACACGGTATTGCACAGTATTTTTGAATTATTGATTCTTACGTAAGAAGACACTACTCAATAATTATTACAGTAATTACTGTTCAATATTTTATTGATTCAATAATTGCTACGTTGATATTTTATATTATTGTTGTTCAATAATTGTCACTGCACAATATTTCTCATTATCAGATCAATAATTCATATTATTTGAATAATATTATTAGATAACATTATTAGCAATGTCTATAAAATTCTGTCTAAAGAGAGGTTTAGTCATCTAATTGCACGCCAGTAAGGAGAAATCCTTATTGGAAAGTCTCCTATTTCCTGAGAACTGCCTGGTTATCATTATTGTGATTCTGTAATATTATTTGTGAATAATTAATTATTGATTTATATGATAAGAAAATATTTATTTGATGTGGATATAAATGATGAATTTATTTATGTGGTTATAAATAAAAGAATTAATGTTGAAGTATTTTATCAGTATTTTGCCGGATTAAAGGTATTAAAATATCAAATTAGTGTTTTTACAACTTTATTGTGTTAGTTATAATTTTTAATCTGACCGTTGGATCGTTGTGATTTTTGGATATGTTATACATATATAAGTTGAGTATGTGTTCACAAATTTTGAACCGTTAAAAATGAACGAATGATTTGTTATGAATTTTATGAAATGATTGGTTTAGAAATTATTGAAGTTTCAGAATTTATCATTTTAGTGGAAAATTCTAGATATAGTGGGCCCCACTTTTGGTTGGTGAAAATGTGTTGAGATTTTTATTTAAATGTGGTGGGTGGAAATAGTAGTAGGTAAAGCCATCAGGTTACAGGTTAAGTCTGCTTCGGCGTGCTAACATTTTCCTATAAATAGAGGGTTAAGTTAGAATTGAAAATCACATTAGAAACAAGTTTTTTCTCTTTCTCTCTCAAGATTATTGAGTGTATTTTGTGAGTATTTAGATACTTTGTGAGCTTCTATTAATCAGTGTAAGTTTCCGTCAGCGTCATATCCGATATCCAGTCAGAATTGCTGCTCTTTTGAGGTAGGAGATTTTAAGGGTTATTATGTTTTTCAGTTTCGTAATTTTTCTGGACCTTCAAAAATTCTGGAAAAATTTAAAATGATAAATTGATGATTTTTCTTGATTGTGTCCAAAAATGGTGATTTTTGGATGTATGGATTAGGAGTTATGAATTTTATGAGAAAAGACTATTTTAAAAGTAAACCCTTATAACTCCTTGTGGTTAACTCCAAAATTGGTAAAATTTTTATTGGGAGTACATGTATATAATGGAAGTATACTCTGTAAATTTCGAAATTTTTGGACAAAAATACAATTTATGATAAATGTATAAATATTCGGCAGTATTGGTCATATGAAAAATAGTAAATGAATTTTAAAAATTCTGAAAAAAATATATGTTCAATATGGGACTATATTCTACTAAATCCATTAAAAAAATATTTTTGGGACTAATTTGATATTTTTCTTAAAAAATGACCAGTTATGAGTAAATGAATTAAATATGTTATGGGAAGTAAGAAAATTGGAAAATAGGATTTTATGGCTTTAGAATCCTATAAGAGGTATATGCAGATTTTTTATGAGAATTTTGGTTATTGGTGATGAAATCTTATGAGTTTGACATTTTAGGATGGTTAAATGCATTATTTAGTAAAGTATAAACAATTAAAATAAATTGTTTATAAGTTTAAGAAATGATATTCTTTCAATATCATTATACCAAAATATTGGTAAGGATTTTATTGTGGAATTTCTACCTTTTTTATGTCGGGGTTACTATTCATGAGTTACTATTCACAAGTTACTATTCACGAGTTATTATTCACGACAAAATTAGTTTCTTTTTCTGACCAAATTATCGTTGATTTATGAATTTTACTCCTGAAATTAAATTCGTGTTTTGATCATATTATTTTTATTATCATATATAACATTTTTATAATCCTGATGAAGAAATTTCTCTTTGACTTGAGTGTAAAGATGGGTAAATTATTGGTATGATCGTGACTATGAGTTCTCTTTGGCCAGTAGTGCAAAGTTGAATTGTTGACTGGTATAATCATGACCATTGAATTTATAATTGAATATCTTTGGCCTGTAGTGCAAAGATGATCTGTTGTTGAATATCTTTGGCATGTAGTACAAAGATGATCTGTTGTTGAATATCTTTGGCATGTAGTGCAAAGATGAACTGTTGACGAATATCTTTGGCCCGTAGTGCAAAGATGAATTTATCAGTATGATTATGAACAGGAAATGTGATTTGGTATAACAATAATCTTTGATGTTTCAGGTAAAGACAGGAGATGAAAATTATCTTCGTCTATGATGAGAAGAGGAATTTAGAATCATAATTATGATTATGAGTTATTCATATGATTGTGGAACAGAACTGTTGATTGATGTTACAGGGATAAAACATTATTGGTGGAATTTTAACATGGAGAAGATAATAGACTTTATGGTATATTTGACTCTTCTAATGGATTGCTCGTTCCGCTGTAACTATGGTTGAAAATTTTTATCATCTACCATATGTTCTAAATCTCTGATTTATTACTGTTGAAATCTATTGATAATTTATTTATCTTTAGTCATGATATTCTTTACTGTGTTAGTTGAGCTGACCCTTGTGCTTCACAATTTCTTTCAGGTAATAAGAGTGTAGCTGGGTCGAGCGGGGGTAACAAGAGAATAGAACGGTGGTCTCTAGCTGTGGAGTTCTCCCTAAACAGTATAGAAAAGTGTGTTGTATTTTATACATCATTTAGTAGTTATATTTGGTGAATCAAATAGGGTGAGGCGAACCCAACGTTGGAAGGGTGTTTTGCCACTATCATACAAGATGTCTAATGACATACAACCTCGTGTCATCATAAAACAGGGTTGTGCACATCCACTTACTAAGTATATCTATGAGCATTACCTATATGATTTTGTAGTTTATTTAAAATATAATTTTCAATTGAAGACGGTGGAGGTAGTTATATGTCAAGAGAATACTCACCATTGGAAAGAGCATGATATTAATCTTCTCGTTTTTCTTTGGGGTCTATTCGGTCAACCAAGGATAATTATGTGGACATATGATATCTATCATAACCTAGACGCATGATCTCCCATGTACGAAGGTTTTCTTGAGCACTTCTTAAATATTTTAATTTCTAAAACAGTTTTTGACTGTACCTTTATGTAAGGTATCATTGTGATGTGCTACCCAAGTTGGTGCCAAGAGTCACAGTTGGTATATATATTTGTATCAAAACTCACAACATATGTGTTGTTGTATTTTGCACGATAATTATTGTAATAAAGTTGTAGTTATTTTCTATACCATGTATTTGGCGACTCAGAATAGATTGGATGGAATGGACCTATTTTGGGATTGTCACAAATAATATTATCCAAATAATATGAATTATTGATCTGATAATGGAAAATACTGTGCAGTAACAATTATTGAAACGACAATAATATAAAATATCAACGTAGCAATTATTGAATCAATAAAATAAAATATTGAACAGTAATTACTGTAACAATTATTGAGTAGTGCCTTCTTACGTAAGAATCAATAATTGGTGCAATACCGTGTGCTACTGTGTTTTAACCACCGGGTATTTCAACAGTATTAACGGTAACAACTACGCCATTATTTATAAATAACTTATACTTGTCGTTTTCTTCATCTAATCGCTTTCCGTTATGGGGGTCACACAAGGCGGCGCCGTCGTACGAATATTCCCCGACAGCAATAATATTTCACGACCAAACGAATATTTACCGACAAAAATGAATATTTTATAACCACTTGCTTATTTAAAATATTTGCGCATTTTACTCATAACTAACCACATTAATCAAATCAACCTTTACTATTTCAAAATAATAAATAGAAGAAATTTAATTTTATTTAATAATAAGTTGGGGTCTTACACTAATACGGTATTTAACTATTATAGTTGTAAATAATAATTGTAGTTTAAAATTTCTTAATTGATGTGGCTGTTAATAAGTCCCATAAAATAAGCTAATTGATTAAATAATGAGATATTGGGTAATGCCTAAAATCATGTCATGCAAATCTTCTGAAAATCAATTTAAATATTCAAAGTGTTAAAATCTTAGCATCTCCAAGTTCCAAGTTCCAAGTTCCAACCGTGTAAATCTTGGAAACTAATCAGATATCTCTTGGAACAATATTTGTGGAGTCATGAATGCATTTTTAAAAGTTAAATAAATTATATTAATTTTAAAGTATAAATTTAAAAAATCAAATTTGATTATATACTTTGAAAGTAACTTTTAATACTATTAAAATTTTAATTGATTGAGATATGTAGTTAATGTAAGTAATTAGAATTATTATTTATTATAAATTATTTTATTATTTTTAATATTTATTATTATTACTATTTTTGGTATATTAAGCTTTTATAAAAAAAATAGAGGAAGAAGCCCACGGGCCGGGCCGGGCCGGGCCAACTCGGGCCACGGGCCTCACTTTAGCAGCCCGTCAAAATCCAAACCATTTTGGCCCCGCCTGTTGTTAGCCCGGCCTGACCCGTTTGCCACCTCTATTCTTGAATAAAGCCACCGATAAAACTGTGTTCATCACCAGAACTGGAAGAACCCCTTCAGCTGGACTGTGGAAATTTGAGAGCCCTATAAGAGAATTATTTTCCCGCTCTGTTTTTCACAAAATGAAAAGAAAAAATATAATAATACCTCTCTGCTACCGGTTATAGGCAGGAGGAGAGAGAATTTTTAGAAGAAAATAGAGAAGCCAAGCAAATTTGCTCCCACAGATTATACTATCCCTCGTCACATTATGTTATAAATATATTATTTGAGGAAAAAGGTAACTTACTAATGAATTAGTCAGTTTAGCAGTGGAGTATACCTCTCTCGTAACATATGCTAATATGCTATAGATCTGATGTATGTTTTTTGTATGTATACACATACAACTCCTTTTACAGATCTGATGTATTTGGTCGTGAAGCATATGAAAGTATTAATTAATTTGGTCGTGACAACCCCAAAATAGGTCCATTCCATCCAACCCATTCTGAGTCACCAAATACATGGTACAAAAAATAACTACAACTTTATTACAACAATTATTGTGCAAAATACAACAATACATATGCTGTGAGTTTGGATACAAATATATACAAACTGTGACTCTCATCCCAACCTTGGATAGCACGTCACAATGACACTTTACATAAAGGTATAGTCAAAAACTGTTTTAGAAATTAGAATATTTGGAAAGTGCTCAAGGAAATCTTTGTACATGGGAGGCCATGCTTCTAGGTTATGATAGATATCATATGACTACAGAATTATCCTTGGTTGACCCAATAGACCCCAAAGAAAAACGAGAAGATTACTATCATATTCTTCCCAATGGTGAGTCTTCTCTTGACATATCATTATCTTCACTGTCTCTAATTGAGAATTATACTTCAAACAAACACCAAGATTATATAGGTAGTGCTCGTAAATATACTCAGCAAGTGGATGAGCACAATCCTGTCTTATGATGACACGAGGTTGTATGCCATTAGACATCTTGTATGATAGTGGCAAAACACCCTTCTAACGTTGGGTTCGCCTCACCCTAGATGATTCACCAAATATAACTACTAAATGATGACCACCATTCTATTCCCCTGTTACCCCCGCTCAACCCAGCTACACTCTTATTACCTGAAAGGAATTGTGAAACAGAAGGGTGAGCACAACTAGCCCAGTAAAGAATATCATGACTAAAGATAAATAAATTATCAATAGCCTTCAACAGTATTAAATCAGAGATTTAGAATATATAGTAGATGATAAAAAATTTTAACCATAGTTGCAGCGGAACGAGCAATCCATTAGAAGAGTCAAATAGACCATAAAGTCTATTATCTTCTCTATGTTAAAAATCTACCAACAATATTTTATCCCTGTAACATCAATCAACAGTTCTGGTCCACAATCATATGAATAACTCATAATCATAATTGTGATTCTAAATTTCTCTTCGCATCCAGGACGAAGATAATTTTCACCACATGTCTTAACCTGAAACATCAAAGATCATGGTTATACCAAATCACAGTTCTTGTTTATAATCATACTAACAATTTCATCTTTGCACTACGGGCCAAAGATATTCCTCAACAGACCATCTTTGCACTACATGCCAAAGATATTCCTCAACAGTTCATATTTGCACAATAGGCCAAATATATTCATCAACAATTCATCTTTGCACTACAGCCTAAAGATATTCCTCAAAGTTCATATTTGCACTACAGGCCAAATATATTCATATCTCAAAGAAATATATAATCATTTCAGAATTTATATAAACAATTATAACCATGTTGATCATTTCACCTTTGCACTTAAGCTAAAGATATTCAATTATAAATTCAATGGTCATGATTGTAAGACCCCAAATTATTAATAAATGAAGTTTAAATTCCTCTATTTATTATTTTGAAATAGTAAGGGTTGATTTGTTTAATGTGGTTAGTTATGGGTAAAATGCGCAAATATTTCAAATAAGCAGGTGGTTATAAAATATTCATTGTTGTCGGGGAATATTCATTTGGTCGTGGAATATTCTTCCTGTCGGGGAATATTCGTACGACGGCGCAGTCTTTTGTGGGCCCCATAACGGAAAGTGATTGTATGAAGAAAACGACAAAAATAAGTTGTTTATAAATAACGGCGTAGTTGTTACCGTTAATACTGTTGGAATACCCGGTGGTTAAAATACAGTAATACGCGTTGTTGCACAGTAGCACACGGTATTGCACCAATTATTGATTCTTACGTAAGAAGGCACTACTCAATAATTGTTACAGTAATTACTGTTCAATATTGTATTTTATTGATTCAATAATTGTTGCGTTGATATTTTATATTACTGTTGTTTTAATAATTGTCACTACACAGTATTTTCTATTATCAGAACAATAATTCATATTATCTGAATAATATTATTAGATAACATTATTGGCAATGTCTAGAAAGTTCTGTCTAAGGAGAGGTTTGGTCATCTAATTGCGCGCCAGTAAGGAGAGATCCTTATTGGAAAGCCCCCTATTTCCTGGGAACGGCCTGGTTGCCAGTACTGTGATTCTGTAATATTATTTGTATATAATTAATTATTGATTTATATGATGAGAAAAATATTGATTTTATGTGGATATAGATGGAGAAAATTTTTAATGTGATAATTGTTGAAAATTAATATTTTATCTTTTTCTGATAAAATAATTCATTTAAATATATTATTTTAATAATATATTGATGGTGATATTTTTATAATGAATATGGGATATATGAGTATATGAGGAGGAAGAGTATTTTTGTGGCATTAAATGATTAACACATGTTTTGTGTGTTGGTGGACACAATTCTTGACCGAAAATTTATTATTGACTGTAAAATCGCCCGTTTGTGAATTTCGGTCAATTTCTATTTGGAATTTGAAAAAACTTTCTTCTGCAAAGTTGTAGAGAATTGAAATTCCTATAAAAACACGCGAGATTCGAATTTTCTGATAAAAGGGCTATTTATTATGAATTATTGAAGTTCTGAAGTTCCGAAATAATTAATTTTTGGAAGTTTTATTTATTATTTTGAAGAAAAACGTTTTTTGTATTTTGTTGGACATCATTAACATGTGTGGCTGGTGTTTTTGACCAAAGGTGGGCTAAGGAAAATTTGTATAATTATATTAATATTATATTTAATTTTCTGCTTTGGTGTTCTAAGTATTTTCCTATAAATAGGGTGCTTAGGTTAGAATTGAAAATCACACCAGAAACACAAGTTTCTCTCTATTTCTCTCTCTATATCGAGCGTATTCTTGTGAGTATTTGATACTTTGAGTGTTGCTATACGGTGCAAGTTTCCTTCAGCACTATATCTAGTATTCCAGTCAGAAGTACCGTCTTTCCGAGGTAAGGGATATTATTTCTTCTTAAATGATATTATTTTCTTCAATATCATTATGCCGAAGTATTGATCTAAACTTTTTATCAAATTTAGAACTTTTCATGTCGGGGTTACTATTCATGAGTTACTATTCATGAGTTACTATTCACGAGTTACTATTCACGAGTTACTATTCACCGAAAAATGAAATTTTTGCTTTTCGTCCAAAATATCTATTCTGGATACTAGCTTTGATTGTATCCATGTTTTGATCATTCTTGAATTTTACTCCATTATGATTATTTATGAGGTATTTTTGGACATGGAATAGTTGAAATACGAATCCTTAATATTTATTATTTTGCTTCACTGGATTCGTTTCCTTTAAAATATTTTTCATCATCCTCAGTCCTAAATGATGATATAATTGAATATCTTTGGCCTGTAGTGCAAAGATGAATGATTTCT
Organism: Panax notoginseng; assembly: GCA_016801055.1. NCBI lineage: Eukaryota > Viridiplantae > Streptophyta > Magnoliopsida > Apiales > Araliaceae > Panax > Panax notoginseng. The sequence goes on along the minus strand of CM029012.1, from coordinate 159,920,910 downwards.
GATGAATATCTTTGGCCCGTAGTGCAAAGATGAACAGGTGTTGAGGTGAACATGAACAACTGATGAATATCTTTGGCCTGTAGTGCAAAGATGATTATTTGATTCAAGATATTTATTGATTGATGTTATAGGGATAAAATATTGATGATGGGCTTTTAAATTCATAGATAATCGTAGATTTCATTCTCTACGTAACTCTTCTATGAATTATTATTTTCCGCTGCGAATATTGATCTAAAACTTGTTGTCTATTGTATTCTATTAAATTTTTCCCTGTTGAAGACTAACGATAATTTGTTGTATATTATCTTAGTCATAATATTCTTTACTGGGCTAGTTGAGCTCACCCTTTTCCTTGTTGTTCCATTTTTCTTCTCAGGAGGCGAGAATGTAGCGAGTACTAGTCGGGGTGTGGAATGATGGTTCAAGACAGTTATTTTAGTAGTCCTCACTATTTTGTAAAATAGTGTATCAATAAGTATAATGAGGACTTAATTGAGTATGAATACTGTCTAGATGACAATATTTGTATTTAAACTCGCAGTATATGTGTTGTCGTATTTTGCACGACAATTGTAATAATAAAGTTGTAGTTATTTTCTGTACCATGTATTTGGCGACTCAGAATGGGTTAGATGGATTGGACCTATTTTGGGTGCGTCACAGTTGGTATCAGAGCTTAGGGATATGATATCTGGCAGAGATTGGGAAATAGAACTAGGAGGGGAGAGACGAGTAAATCCTTCGCTAGTGTGTCCTACCTAAGCTTATTTGTTGGTCGGTCATAATATAGGGATATTATGTGATATGTTAATTTGTTAAATTAACCTTTGTTTTATGGCAGTATTTGAGAATATTGACTGAGAATGTTAACAGTGGGGTAAATGAGACGGTGGAGATGCCTATACTCACCAACGAGGAGAACGTGCAACAGGCTGGCAATGTTCCTCCTGTGAACAACACCACTGAGCAGACGATGAACGATGAGATGTTTAGAAGCTTTTTGCAGTTCATGCAAAATCAGACGAAGGAGACTCGTGTTCAAAATACAGGAGGAAATGATAGCAATTCACGGTTTGTCACGGCTAAGCAGTTCAAAGAGTTGGGACCACCAGAATTTAAGGGAAAGCCAGATCCGATCATGGCAGAAACGTGGGTCAAGCAAATTACCAAGATATTCGATGTCTTGGGATGCACGGAGGAACAGAAGGTTCCATTCGCCACCTTTATGTTTCGTGGCGAGGCAGACTACTGGTGGGAGTCTGTGAAACGGACCCAGCCTGCCGCACTCAGCATGTCTTGGGATACGTTTCAGAAACTATTCAATGACAAGAACTTTCCTGAAAGTATTCGTCATATGAAGGAGGTAGAGTTTATTAGACTGGAGCAGAATAACATGACGGTGTCCCAGTACGAGGCGAAGTTTGCAGAGTTGTCCAGGTTTGCACCTCATTTGGTGGAGAATGAGGAACGTATGACACGGATGTTTCTTAGAGGTTTGAAACCCGACATACGTCAATATCTCATTTCTCATAAATTTTCTCTCTATTCAGATGTTGTCAACAGGGCTCAATTATTAGAGCGAGATAACGAGTACGGTCAGTCGAGGGATCATACCGGTGACAGCAGTCATCAGAACAATGATAACCAGCGGAGAAAGAAGAATACGGACAAGAACGACAACCACTCTGGTGGTAATCGTGGCCATGAAAATAGAAGAAGCGAGTCGGGAGAAGATTTTAAAAAGAGGAGATTCAACAATGATAATACGAAGACGTCAGCACCAGCAGCAACTGATTCCAAGGGAGGAGAGCGACTGTGACGCCCCCAAAATTAGGTATACATCACCCATCTTGGGTCGTCAGATACATAGTACAGAATGCAAATACAACTTACTAATACCACTGTCGTGTACAATACGACAAAATATAAACTGTGAGTTTGAATACAAATATTATCTTCTAGAGAGTATTCATACTCAAAAGGAGTCCTCATTACATTTATTAACACACTATTACATAGAATAGTGAGGACTACTAACTAATACTATCCTTCGAACCATCACTCCGTTCCCCGACTTGCCCCAGCTACGTTCTCATTTCCTGAAGAGAACAGTGAAAGAAAGGGTGAGCTCAACTAGCCCAGTAAGAAATATTATGACTAAGATAATGCAGAATAAATTATCATTAGCCTTCAACAATGTTAAACTGATAAAATATAATAGACATCAAGTTTAACTGCAGTGGAACAAGCAATCCATTAAAAGAGTCAAGTAGAAAATAAACTCTACTATCTTTTATGATTTAAAAGATTTTCCAACACTGTGATCGCTGAGACTCAGCTTAATAAAATAATCCACATCATCGAATCACCCCTGCACTACGGCCAAGGATATTCGTGTATTCATTAATGGTCATGATCATGCCAACAACTGTCCATCAATGCACTACGGGCCAATGAGGACTTTTACCACATCATTTGTAACATTACGGTCATGATTATACCGAATAATCCCTGGTCATAATCATACCAAGTCCATCTATGCACTACAGGCCACAGATGACTTTCAACATTTTATAAACATGAGGATGATGACAATGATATAAGAATTCAATAAAACAAGTTCAAGAATTAATTTATCCAAGAATTAACAACGTCCAAATTGTCAACATGATACTGCATTGTGGAGTAAAATTCAAGAATACTTAGAAGAATATTTTCATGAAAAGATACTGGATGAAACGCAATTATCAAGGATATTCCACAAATTTCATGGAGTATAGAAGTCAAAACTTAACCAACTGAGTATAATAAAGAATGGAATAACAAAAGAAATCACCATGCATGCGATAGACCGCACAGACAGGTTATTCTTAACAGAATAATAATAATGGAACCAGGTCCGGCGTAAACGCACAGACAGGATATTCCGACAGAATAATAAATAATGGAACCAGGTCCGGTGTAAAACACACAGACAGGATGTTCCAACAGAATAATAATAAAGACGGAACCAGGTCCGGTGTAAAACACACAGACAGGATGTTCCAACAGAATAATAATAAAAACGGAACCAGGTCCGGTGTAAAACACACAGACAGGATGTTCCAACAGAATAATAAAAGAATGTCACCAAGTATAGGGTAGACCGCGTATACAGGTTATTCCAACAGAATAATAAGAAATGGAATAACAACAGTTCTCTTCATGAATAAGAAAGAATAACACCCCTTACCGTTTTAAAGACGAGCTGAAATAAGGAAGTAGTTAAGTAGCAGAATACTCTTCTTCTCTCTCTATAGTTTCTCTCTATAGTTTCTCTCTCTAGAGTTCAGTGAATTCGTAAGAAATAATGAAGGAATGAGCTGCTATTTATAGAAAAATAGAATGCATAGTAACTAATCAATGAACGGTCCAGATTGATTACTTTAATCTGACGGTCCATATTTAAAGAAAATTTTTTTAAATAAAATATAATATATTCTATTTATAGAATAACTTTAATAAAGTATTCTGTTTTATATAAAAAGATGTTTCTGTTTTATTACGTTAATAATACGAATAAAACAAAACGTCATTATCGCTAAATAATTCATATTATTAACTGACAATAATTGAATCAAACTGAGTGACTTCTCACATAAGTATTAATAATCAATACCGTGTGCTACTATGCAACCACACGTATTACTGTACTTTTACTACCGAGTAGTTCAACAGTAACAATGGTAAAATTTCCGCCGTTATTTTTAATAAAATATTTTTGTCGTTTTCTCAATCCGACAATAATTCCGTTGTGGGGTCCACCAATGATTGTGTCGTTGTACGAATATTCCCTGTTAAAACGAATATTCCCCGACCAATCGAATATTATATAACAACTTGCGTACTTTGCAAAATTTATAAATATTACCCACAACTATAACATTATATCAAATTAACTCCATAATATTCAAAAATGATATTTATAGAAAAATTCATCTTTATTTATAAAAGTTGGGGTCTTACAACCTCCCCTTCTTATGAAATTTCGCCCTCGAAATTAGGGTACGTACCTGGTATGTCGAAGAGGTAAGGATACCTTGATTTCATTTCAGATTCTAACTCCCAAGTCATTTCCTCAACATCGTGGTTTCTCCACAAAACTTTGACTTGAGGTATATCCTTGGAGCGTAGAATATGTTCCTTCTTATCCAAGATTTGAACAAAAACTTCTTCATACGTCAAATCTTCTGCTATTTCGTCCGGTTCTAACTCAATAATGTGGTTCGGGTCTTCCACATATTTACGTAACATGGATATGTGAAAAACGTTATGAACACGAGACATACTTGGCGGTAAAGCGAGTCTATAAGCCACAGTTCCTACTCGATCGAGGATTAAAAATGGACCGATGAATCGAGGATTGAGCTTTCCTCTCTTTCCAAATCTCGTAACTCCTTTCCATGGAGCAACACGTAAGAACACATGATCTCCTACATCAAATTCCAAGTCCTTTCGATGAAGATCAGCATAACTCTTTTGTCGATCTTGTGAGGTTTTTATACGTTGTCGGATCGTTTGAATCTTTTCTGTAGTCATACGTACCAACTCCGGTCCCAACAACGTTGCTTCACCCACCTCATCCCAGCATACTGGAGAATGACATTTTCTTCCATATAATGCTTCGAATGGAGCCATGCCAATACTTGCTTGATAACTGTTGTTGTAGGAAAACTCCACCAATGGTAAGAACTTGTCCCAACTTCCCTTGAAGTCAAGGACACAGAGTCTTAATAAATCTTCTAGAGTTTGAATAGTCCTCTCTGATTGTCCGTCCGTCTGAGGATGATATGCCGAACTAAATCGTAAATCCGTGCCCATAGCTTTTTGTAAACTAACCCAAAATCGTGAAGTGAATCTTGGGTCTCGCTAAGAAACTATGGATACTGGCATACCATGCAGTCTTACAATCTCGTTTATGTACATACGAGCAAGACGTTCAAGTGTATAAGTTTCTCGTATCGGTAAGAAATGAGCAGACTTGGTCAATCTATCAACAATGACCCAAATCGCATCAATACCTTGAGAAACCCTAGGAAGACCGGTAACGAAATCCATGGTAATGTGCTCCCACTTCCATTCTGGAATTTCAAGTGGTTGCAATGGACCTTTTGGTACTTGATGCTCCGCTTTGACTCGTTGACAAGTTAGACACCTTGATATAAACAACGCTATCTCTCTCTTCATATTGCTCCACCAAAATGTATGACGAAGATCATGATACATTTTGGTACTTCCAGGATGGATTGCAAACGGTGTGTTGTGCGCCTCCATCATGATTTCATACTTTAAATCAGGGTTGTTAGGAACACAAAGTCTGGAGTTGACTCGAAGTATTCCTTCTTCATCGATTCTTGCTTCCGGCATAGAACCTTCTTGCACTTTCTTCCTCATACGCATCAGCTCCAGGTCTGTAGCTTGAGCAGCTTTAACTTTATCGATTAAAGTCGGTTCTACTCGTATATTCGCCATCATCACATGGGTCCCTGGAGTCTTTAACTCTATCTCCATCCTTTGCAAATCACACAAAATGGGCCTTTGTGTTGACAATATCGCACTCGTACTTGCATATGATCTTCTACTCAATGCGTCAGCTACCACGTTCGCTTTTCCAGGATGGTATTGAATGGTATGATCATAATCTTTCAACAGTTCAAGCCAACGTCGTTGTCGCATGTTGAGTTCCTTTTGAGTGAAGAAATATTTGAGGCTTTTATGATCCGTAAAGATCTCCACCTTCTCCCCATACAAGTAATGCCTCCAAATTTTAAGTGCAAAGACAACAGCTGCCAACTCTAGATCATGAGTAGGATAATTCCTCTCATATTCCTTGAGTTGTCTTGATGCATAGGCTATGACTTTTCCATGTTGCATGAGAACGCATCCCAACCCTTTGCTCGAAGCATCACTGTAGATGACAAATCCCTCCGAGCCAGATGGTATTGTTAGAACAGGTGCTGAAATGAGTCTCCTCTTGAGTTCTTGAAAACTCTGCTCACATTCTTCGCTCCAACCGAACTTTGTATCTTTCCGAGTCAGCTGAGTTAATGGAGTAGCGATTCGAGAAAATCCTTCCACGAATCTCCGATAATAACCAGCTAAACCAAGAAAGCTACGTACTTCGGTCACTGATTTAGGTTGCTCCCAGCTTTGAATAGCTTCAATCTTTGCCGGGTCAACCGATATTCCACGACTTGATACTACGTGCCCAAGGAATGCTACCTCTTCCAGCCAGAACTCGCATTTCTTCAACTTGGCATAAAGTTTGTATTCACGAAGCTTTTGGAGTACCAACCTCAAGTGTTGCTCATGATCTTCACGGCTTTTGGAATAAACAAGGATGTCATCGATAAAGACGACCACAAAGTGATCCAAATATTCCTTGAATACCCTGTTCATCATATCCATGAAGGCAGCAGGAGCATTAGTCAATCCAAAAGACATAACTAAGAATTCATAATGCCCATACCGAGTTCTGAAGGCAGTCTTTGGAATATCCTCAGTTCTAACCTTCAGCTGATGATATCCAGAACGAAGATCGATCTTTGAAAAGAATTGTGCTCCTTGCAACTGGTCAAACAGGTCATCAATACGTGGCAATGGGTACCTATTTTTGATGGTGACATGATTCAACTCCCGATAATCAATACAAAGTCGCATACTCCCATCTTTCTTCTTCACGAACAGAACAGGAGCACCCCAAGGAGAAGTACTAGGACGAATAAAACCAATGTCTAACAATTCCTGCAGTTGGGTCTTTAACTCCTGAAGTTCAATAGGAGCCATTCGATATGGGGCTTTGGAAATGGGTTTTGTACCGGGTTCAAGGTCGATACAAAATTCAATTTCACGCTCTGGGGGTAGGCCAGGAAGTTCTTCGGGAAATACGTCAGGAAATTTATTAACAACAGAAATATCATTCAAAGCTGACGTATTTTTGTTTAGATCTGTGACATGAGCTAAGAAAGCTTGACATCCGTTTTTCAATAAACGAATAGCTTTATGGCTTGAGATGACAGCGATTGATTTTAATGGTTTGGTTGCTTGAATTCGCATAATAGGTCGATTAGGAATATGAAAGCTAACAACCTTACGAAAACAATCAATTTTTGCATGATGAGTAGTTAACCAATCAATCCCTAGAATCACGTCAAATGCAAGTATTTTTAATGAAATAAGATCGACAGGTAATGTGTGGGTACCAACTTGAACCAAACAAGACTTATAAACCGTGGATGTAATGAAGGTTTCTCCCAATGGAGTTTCAACTGTTAAGTCAAAGTCTAATTTCTCCGGAATCAAATTTAATCGATGAGCGCAAGTAGGAGAAATAAAAGAATGGGTAGAACCGGTATCAAATAAAGTATAGACTTCGTTAGAGTTTATGATAAGCTTACCCGTGATGACCTCATTCGGGTTCCTTGCTCTCTGGGAGTTCACAACAAACGCTCTCCCTTGCACAACCGGTTTTGACTTTTCTGGGACGGCCTTTGGTGCCTCCATCCTAGCTGAATTTGTCTTCGGTAAATGACAAAATCGGGCTAAATGACCTTCTCTTCCACAATTATAACATGCTTTGGACGGCATCGCGCAGTTTGGACTGATGTGCCCCTCCCCTCCGCATTTGAAACATATGATAGGTGGTCGTTCTCCTTCCTTAACGACAGGTGTTGGTGCTGACGTCTTTCCATCATTGTTGAATCTCCTCTTCTTGAAATGTCCATTCTTATTGTTTTGGCCCTGATTACCACCGAAGTGGTTACCATTTCTGGCCTGTTGATTCCCTCCACGCTTGTTGTCACCGCTTCGATGACTGCTTTCACTGGTATTATCATTTTGCCGGCTGCTCTCTTTTGGTTGCGTTGTCTCGTTATCGCGCTCCACCAACTGAGCCCTATTTACAACATCTGAATACAAACACAGTTTATGAGAAACAAGATGTTGACGTATCTCCGGCTTCAAACCTCTTAAAAACATCCGCGTCATTCTTTCTTCATTATCCACCAGGTGGGACGCAAACCGGGATAACTCCGCAAATTTTGCCTCGTACTGCGACACGGTCATATTATTCTGCTCCAATTTGATGAACTCCACCTCCTTCATGTGACGAATACTCTCGGGAAAGTATTTGTCGTTAAACAGCTCTTGGAACTTCTCCCAAGACATCTTCAGTGCGGCAGGTTGAGTACGCTTTATCGATTTCCACCAGTAATCTGCCTCTCCTCGCAACATAAAGGCGGCAAAGGGAACCTTTTGCTCCTCGGAGCAACCTAAGACATCAAATATCTTGGTGATCTGCTTTATCCATGTTTCAGCTACAAGTGGTTTAGGTTCTCCCTTAAACTCCGGTGGTCCCAGCTCCTTAAACTGTTTAGCGGTGACCGCTTGAGAGTTTCCAGTATTTCCACCTACGTTGTGGACAGGAGCCGCTTTCACCTGTTGTTGCATGAATTGCATAAAACCTCTGAACATTCCATCATTCATCATCTGGTCAGTGTTGTTGTTTGCATGAGGATTGTCACCTTCCTGATGAACATTATCCTGATTATTGATATGTGGTGAATCAATAATCGCCTGTGCTCCATTGCTATTCTCAACATTCTCAGATGCCATTTTCAATACTGTCACAAAATAAAAGTTAATTGATATGTCATATATTATCCTTATATTATGACCGACCAATTAAATACCATGCAAATAAACTTAGGTAGGTCATACTATCGAAGGAATTCCCCGTCTCTCCCCTCCTAGTTCTATTCTCACATCTTAGCCAGGGATCTTATCCCTAAGCTTTGATACCAACTGTGATAAATGTCCCATCAGTGGACAGCACCTCACAGTGGTACCTATCAGTTTGCCACCGCAGAACGGCGTCCCCTACGGAGAGTCTGGCTTCGGTGCATCCCCCATCAATAGGAAGTCACCAGCGAGAGGCTCGGGGCTCTTTACTTATAGCTCTGATACCAACTGTGACGCCCCCAAAATTAGGTATACATCACCCATCTTGGGTCGTCAGATACATAGTACAGAATACAAATACAACTTACTAATACCACTGTCGTGTACAATACGACAAAATATAAACTGTGAGTTTGAATACAAATATTATCTTCTAGAGAGTATTCATACTCAAAAGGAGTCCTCATTACATTTATTAACACACTATTACATAGAATAGTGAGGACTACTAACTAATACTATCCTTCGAACCATCACTCCGTTCCCCGACTTGCCCCAGCTACGTTCTCATTTCCTGAAGAGAACAGTGAAAGAAAGGGTGAGCTCAACTAGCCCAGTAAGAAATATTATGACTAAGATAATGCAGAATAAATTATCATTAGCCTTCAACAATGTTAAACTGATAAAATATAATAGACATCAAGTTTAACTGCAGTGGAACAAGCAATCCATTAAAAGAGTCAAGTAGAAAATAAACTCTACTATCTTTTATGATTTAAAAGATTTTCCAACACTGTGATCGCTGAGACTCAGCTTAATAAAATAATCCACATCATCGAATCACCCCTGCACTACGGCCAAGGATATTCGTGTATTCATTAATGGTCATGATCATGCCAACAACTGTCCATCAACGCACTACGGGCCAATGAGGACTTTTACCACATCATTTGTAACATTACGGTCATGATTATACCGAATAATCCCTGGTCATAATCATACCAAGTCCATCTATGCACTACAGGCCACAGATGACTTTCAACATTTTATAAACATGAGGATGATGACAATGATATAAGAATTCAATAAAACAAGTTCAAGAATTAATTTATCCAAGAATTAACAACGTCCAAATTGTCAACATGATACTGCATTGTGGAGTAAAATTCAAGAATACTTAGAAGAATATTTTCATGAAAAGATACTGGATGAAACGCAATTATCAAGGATATTCCACAAATTTCATGGAGTATAGAAGTCAAAACTTAACCAACTGAGTATAATAAAGAATGGAGTAACAAAAGAAATCACCATGCATGCGATAGACCGCACGGACAGGTTATTCTTAACAGAATAATAATAATGGAACCAGGTCCGGCGTAAACGCACAGACAGGATATTCCGACAGAATAATAAATAATGGAACCAGGTCCGGTGTAAAACACACAGACAGGATGTTCCAACAGAATAATAATAAAGACGGAACCAGGTCCGGTGTAAAACACACAGACAGGATGTTCCAACAGAATAATAATAAAAACGGAACCAGGTCCGGTGTAAAACACACAGACAGGATATTCCGACAGAATAATAAAAGAATGTCACCAAGTATAGGGTAGATCCGCGTATACAGGTTATTCCAACAGAATAATAAGAAATGGAATAACAACAGTTCTCTTCATGAATAAGAAAGAATAACACCCCTTACCGTTTTAAAGACGAGCTGAAATAAGGAAGTAGTTAAGTAGCAGAATACTCTTCTTCTCTCTCTCTATAGTTTCTCTCTATAGTTTCTCTCTCTAGAGTTCAGTGAATTCGTAAGAAATAATGAAGGAATGAGCTGCTATTTATAGAAAAATAGAATGCATAGTAACTAATCAATGAACGGTCCAGATTGATTACTTTAATCTGACGGTCCATATTTAAAGAAAAATCTTTTAAATAAAATATAATATATTCTATTTATAGAATAACTTTAATAAAGTATTCTGTTTTATATAAAAAGATGTTTCTGTTTTATTACGTTAATAATACGAATAAAACAAAACGTCATTATCGCTAAATAATTCATATTATTAACTGACAATAATTGAATCAAACTGAGTGACTTCTCACATAAGCATTAATAATCAATACTGTGTGCTACTATGCAACCACACGTATTACTGTACTTTTACTACCGAGTAGTTCAACAGTAACAATGGTAAAATTTCTGCCGTTATTTTTAATAAAATATTTTTGTCGTTTTCTCAATCCGACAATAATTCCGTTGTGGGGTCCACCAATGATTGTGTCGTTGTACGAATATTCCCTGTTAAAACGAATATTCCCCGACCAATCGAATATTATATAACAACTTGCGTACTTTGCAAAATTTATAAATATTACCCACAACTATAACATTATATCAAATTAACTCCATAATATTCAAAAATGATATTTATAGAAAAATTCATCTTTATTTATAAAAGTTGGGGTCTTACAGCGACCGCCGGTCATATGCTATAAGTGCAGAAAAGAAGGACATATCAGCCAAAACTGCCCACAACAATTTATGATATGTTATAATTGAGGAAAGGAAGGACATATCGCTCGAGATTGCACTGTAGCGAAACCAAGTCCAACGGGGGTGGTGACTCAAAAAGTTGTCCCAGAAAAGTCAAAGTCAACGGTTCCTGGAAGAGCGTTTTTCGTGACTGGTCAGAATACAAGGAACCCGAGCACGGGTTAGTTAATTATAAATTTTTGCGAAGTCTATACCTTATTAGATACCGGTTCTACCCATTCATTTATCTCTCCTGCTTATACTCAACGTTTAAACTTGACTCTGGAGAAAATTAGACTTTGACTTATCTGTTGAAACTCCGTTAGGAGAAACTTTCGTTACATCCACTGTTTATAAATCTTGTTTGATCCAAGTTGGCACCATCACATTACCTGTTGACCTTATCTCTTTAAAGATACTTGCTTTTGATGTGATTGATTGGTTAACTACTCATCATGCCAAAATTGATTGCTTTCGTAAGGTTGTTAGTTTTCATATTCCTAAGCAACCTGTTATTCAAATTCAAGCAACCAAACCATTGAAGTCAAACTCTTTCATATCAAGCCGTAAAGTCATTCGTTTATTGAAAAACGGATGTCAAGCTTTCTTAGCTATGTTATGGACTTGAACAAAAATACGTCATATTTGAATGATATTGTTAGTAAAAATTTTGACGTATTTCCTGAAGAATTTCTTGGCTTACTCCCAGAGCGTGATATTGAATTTTATATCGACTTTGAACCTGGTACAAAATCCATTTCTAAAATCTCATATCGAATGGCTCCTATTGAACTTCAGGAGTTAAAAACCCAACTATAGAAGTTGATAACCGAGCCTTTATCTGGTGACTTCCTTTGTGGAATGCACTGAATCCAGACTCTCCGTAGGGGACGCCATATTCGTGCGGTAGTAAACTGATAGGTGTCATTGTGACGTGCTATCCAAGATTGGGATATGAGTCACAGTTGAGATCAACCTAAGTCAGTAATCGAAATACATAGCTTTTTAGGCTTAGCTGGTTATTATCGGAGATTTGTAAAAGGATTTTCTCGAATCGCTACTCCATTAACTCAGCTGACTCGAAAAGATATCAAATTCGTATGGAGCGTAGAATGCGAGAAGAGTTTCCAAGAGCTTAAGAGGAGACTCATTTCGGCACCTGTTCTGACAATACCATCTGGATCAGATGAATTTGTTATCTACAGCGATGCTTCAGGCAAAGGGTTAAGATGTGTTCTCATGCAACGTGGGAAAGTCATAGCCTATGCCTCGCGACAACTTAAAGAATATGAGAGGAATTATCCTACTCATGATCTAGAGTTGGCAGCAGTCGTTTTCGCGCTAAAGATCTGGAGGCACTATCTATATGGGGAGAAGGTGGAGATATATTCAGACCATAAAAGCCTTAAATATTTCTTCACTCAAAAAGAACTCAACATGCGGCAACGACGTTGGCTCGAGCTGTTGAAAGATTACGACCACACTATTCAATACCATCCTGGAAAAGCAAACGTGGTAGCTGACGCGTTGAGTAGAAGATCATATGCAGGAACGAGTGCGATGATGTCAAGTATACGCGTAGAATCAACTTTAATCGATAAAGTTAAAGTTGCTTAAGCCACAGATCGGGAGCTGATGCGTATGAAGAAGAAAGTACAAGAAGGTGCTATTCCAGAAGCAAGAATCGATGAAGAAGGAATACTTCGAGTCCACTCCAGACTTTGTGTTCCTAACGATTCTGATTTGAAGTACAAGATCATGATGGAGGCACACAATACACCATTTACAATCCATCCTGAAAGTACTAAAATGTATCGTGATCTTCGACATACATTTTGGTGGAACAATATGAAGAGAGAGATTGCAAAGTTTATCTCGAGGTGTTTAACTTGTCAACGTCTAAAGGCGGAGCATCAAGTACCAAAGGGTCCATTGCAACCACTTGAGATTCTGAAATGGAAGTGGGAACACATTACCATGGATTTTGTTACGGGTCTTCCCACGGTTTCTCAAGACATAAATGCTATTTGGGTTATAGTTGATAGATTAACCAAGTCTGCTCATTTTTTTCCGATACGTGAGACTTATTCCCTTGAACGTCTTGCTAGTATGTACGTGAACGAGATTGTGAGATAGCATGGCATGCCAGTATCCATAGTTTTGGATCGTGACCCAAGATTCACTTCACGATTTTGGGTTAGCTTGCATAAAGCTATGGGCACGGATTTACGATTCAGTTCGGCATACCATCCTCAAATGGACGGACAATCAGAGAGGACTATTCAAACTCTTGAAGATCTATTAAGACTTTGTGTCCTAGATCTCAAAGGGAGTTGGGATAAGTACCTACTATTGGTGGAATTCTCCTACAATAACAGTTATCAGGCAAGTATAGGTGTGGCTCCCTTTGAGGCGTTGTATGGAAGAAAATGTCGTTCTCCAATATGTTGGGATGAGGTGGGAGAAGCAACGTTGTTGGTACCAGAGTTGGTACGAATGACTACAGAGGAGATCCAAACGATTCGACAACGTATACAAACGGCACAGGATCGACAAAAGAGTTATGCGGATCTTCATCGAAAGGACGTGGAATTTGATATTGGGGATCATGTATTGTTGCGAGTTACTCCATGGAAGGGAGTTACAAGATTCGGGAATAGAGGAAAGCTTAATCCACGATTTATTGGTCCATTTCAGATTCTTGACCGAGTAAGAAATGTGGTCTTTAGACTCGCGTTACCTCCAAGCATGTCTCGTGTTCATAACGTTTTTCACATATCTATGCTTCGTAAATATGTGAAAGACCCAAACCACATTATTAAGTTAGAACCGGACGAGATAGCTGAAGACTTAACGTACGAAGAGGTACCTGTCAAGATCTTGGATAGAAAGAAGCATATCCTACGCACGAAGGTCATACCACAAGTTAAAGTTTTGTGGAGAAACCATGCTATTGAGGAAATGACTTGGGTGTTGGAAAAGAAAATTAAAGCGAGGTACCCTCATCTTTTCGAAACACCAGGTACGTATGTCAATTTCGAGGACGAAATTTCATAAGGAGGGGAGGTTGTAAGACCCCAATTATTAATAAATGAAATTTAAATTCCTCTATTTATTATTTTGAAATAGTAAGGGTTGATTTGTTTAATGTGGTTAGTTATGGATAAAATACGCAAATATTTCAAATAAACAGGTGGTTATAAAATATTCATTGTTGTTGGGGAATATTCATTTGGTCGTGGAATATTCTTCCTGTCGGGGAATATTCGTACGACGGCGCAGTCTTTTGTGGGCCCCATAACGGAAAGTGATTGTATGAAGAAAACGACAAAAATAAGTTGTTTATAAATAACGGCGTAGTTGTTACCGTTAATACTGTTGGAATACCCGGTGGTTAAAATACAGTAATACGCGTTGTTGCACAGTAGCACACGGTATTGCACCAATTATTGATTCTTACGTAAGAAGGCACTACTCAATAATTGTTACAGTAATTACTGTTCAATATTGTATTTTATTGATTCAATAATTGTTGCGTTGATATTTTATATTACTGTTGTTTTAATAATTGTCACTACACAGTATTTTCTATTATCAGAACAATAATTCATATTATCTGAATAATATTATTAGATAACATTATTGGCAATGTCTAGAAAGTTCTGTCTAAGGAGAGGTTTGGTCATCTAATTGCGCGCCAGTAAGGAGAGATCCTTATTGGAAAGCCCCCTATTTCCTGGGAACGGCCTGGTTGCCAGTACTGTGATTCTGTAATATTATTTGTATATAATTAATTATTGATTTATATGATGAGAAAAATATTGATTTTATGTGGATATAGATGGAGAAAATTTTTAATGTGATAATTGTTGAAAATTAATATTTTATCTTTTTCTGATAAAATAATTCATTTAAATATATTATTTTAATAATATATTGATGGTGATATTTTTATAATGAATATGGGATATATGAGTATATGAGGAGGAAGAGTATTTTTGTGGCATTAAATGATTAACACATGTTTTGTGTGTTGGTGGACACAATTCTTGACCGAAAATTTATTATTGACTGTAAAATCGCCCGTTTGTGAATTTCGGTCAATTTCTATTTGGAATTTGAAAAAACTTTCTTCTGCAAAGTTGTAGAGAATTGAAATTCCTATAAAAACACGCGAGATTCAAATTTTCTGATAAAAGGGCTATTTATTATGAATTATTGAAGTTCTGAAGTTCCGAAATAATTAATTTTTGGAAGTTTTATTTATTATTTTGAAGAAAAACGTTTTTTGTATTTTTTTGGACATCATTAACATGTGTGGCTGGTGTTTTTGACCAAAGGTGGGCTAAGGAAAATTTGTATAATTATATTAATATTATATTTAATTTTCTGCTTTGGTGTTCTAAGTATTTTCCTATAAATAGGGTGCTTAGGTTAGAATTGAAAATCACACCAGAAACACAAGTTTTTCTCTATTTCTCTCTCTATATCGAGCGTATTCTTGTGAGTATTTGATACTTTGAGTGTTGCTATACGGTGCAAGTTTCCTTCAGCACTATATCTAGTATTCCAGTCAGAAGTACCGTCTTTCCGAGGTAAGAGATGTTATTTCTTCTTAAATAATATTATTTTCTTCAATATCATTATGCCGAAGTATTGATCTAAACTTTTTATCAAATTTAGAACTTTTCATGTCGGGATTACTATTCATGAGTTACTATTCATGAGTTACTATTCACGAGTTACTATTCACCGAAAAATGAAATTTTTGCTTTTCGTCCAAAATATCTATTCTGGATACTAGCTTTGATTGTATCCATGTTTTGATCATTCTTGAATTTTACTCCATTATGATTATTTATGAGGTATTTTTGGACATGGAATAGTTGAAATACGAATCCTTAATATTTATTATTTTGCTTCACTGGATTCGTTTCCTTTAAAATATTTTTCATCATCCTCAGTCCTAAATAATGATATAATTGAATATCTTTGGCCTGTAGTGCAAAGATGAATGATTTCTGATGAATATCTTTGGCCCGTAGTGCAAAGATGAACAGGTGTTGAGGTGAACATGAACAACTGATGAATATCTTTGGCCTGTAGTGCAAAGATGACTATTTAATTCAAGATATTTATTGATTGATGTTATAGGGATAAAATGTTGATGATGGGCTTTTAAATTCATAGATAATCGTAGATTTCATTCTCTACGTAACTCTTCTATGAATTATTATTTTCCGCTGCGAATATTGATTTAAAACTTGTTGTCTATTGTATTCTATTAAATTTTTCCCTGTTGAAGACTAACGATAATTTGTTGTATATTATCTTAGTCATAATATTCTTTACTGGGCTAGTTGAGCTCACTCTTTTCCTTGTTGTTCTATTTTTCTTCTCAGGAGGCGAGAATGTAGCGAGTACTAGTCGGGGTGTGGAATGATGGTTCAAGACAGTTATTTTAGTAGTCCTCACTATTTTATAAAATAGTTTATCAATAAGTATAATGAGGACTTAATTGAGTATGAATACTGTCTAGATGACAATATTTGTATTTAAACTCACAGTATATGTGTTGTCGTATTTTGCACGACAATTATAATAATAAAGTTGTAGTTATTTTCTGTACCATGTATTTGGCGACTTAGAATGGGTTGGATGGATTGGACCTATTTTGGGGGCGTCACAATGATCATACCAGTCAACAATTTAACTTTGCACTACTGGCTAAAGAGAATCCATAGTCATGATCATACCAAAAATCTACCCATCTTTACACTCAAATCAAAGAGAAATATCATCATTAGGATTATAAAAATGTTATATATGATAATAAAAATAATATGATCAACATATAGTTTTAATCTCAAGAGTATTATTCATAAATCAACTATAATTTGGTCAGAAAAAAAAACCAATTTTTTTATGAATAGTAACTCGTGAATAGTAACTCATGAATAGTAACTCGTAAATAATAAACCCGACACAAAAAGGTAGAAATTCTACAATAAAATCTATACCAGTATTTCAGTATAATGATAGTGAAATAACATTTCTTAAACTTATAAATAATTTATTTAAATTATTTACACTTTACTAATTAATGCATTTAATCATCATAAAATGTTAACTCTTAAGATTTCATCACCAATAACTAAAACCCTCATAAAAAAAATCTACATATAACTCATATATGATTCTCAAGCCATAAAATCATATTTTTTAATTTTTTTACTTTACATAACATATTTAATTCATTTACTCATAACTAGACCATTTTCATGAAAAATACCAAATCAGTTTCAAAAATATTTATTTTCTGGGATTTAGCAGAATATAGTCCCATATTGAACATATATTTTTCTCGAAATTTTTAAAATTCATTTACTATTTTTCATATGGCCAAAACTGCCGAATATTTAGACATTTATCATAAATTATACTTTTATCTAAAAATTTCGAAATTCACAGAGTATACTGATATTATATAGATATACTTTCAATAAAAATTTTATCAATTTTGGAGTTAACCACAAGGAGTTATAAGGGTTTACTTTTAAAATAATTTTTTCCCATAAAATTCATAACTCTTAATCTATACATCCAAAAATTACCATTTTTGGACACAATCAATAAAACTCATCAAAATATCATTTCAAATTTTTCTAGAATTTTCTGAAGATCGAAAGAAGTACGAACTGAAAAACATAATAACCCTTAAAATCTCTTACCTCAAAAGAGCAGTACTTCTGACTTGAATATCGGATATAAAGCCGAAGTAAACTTTCACTCTAAATACTCACAAAATACGTTCGATAATATAGAGAGATAAAGAGAGAAAATTTATGAATTCTGGTGTGATTTTCAATTCTAACTAAGCACCCTATTTATAAAAAAATGCTTAGAACGCCAAAGAAGATTAAATAATAAAATATTATTATTTTCAAAACCAATCTATGTCACCCACCATTTTGAGTCAAACATGCCTTCCTAGACAAAAATTAGCAGCCCATGTGTTTAATCAACACCAACCAAAGTGGGTCCTACCCATAAATTAATAAAAATTATTTTATTTTTCGAAACTTCAATAATTCATAGAAAATAGACCGTTTATCAGAAAAATACGAATTTTATGTCCATTCTGCCTGAAATCGAATTCTCTACAACTTTATAACTTTGAGTTTTTCCAAATTCAAAACCAAAAATATTCGAAATTCATAAACGGATGATTTTTAATACCTCCACACCGATAAAATACTGATAAAACACATCAGCATTAATTCTTTCATTTTTATCCACATAAAAATAAATATATCTATCATTTATATCCACATAAAATAAATATTTTCTCATCATATAAATTAATAATTAATTATTCACAAATAATATTACAGAATCATAATAATGACAATCAGACAGTTTTCAGGAAAGAGGGGGCTTTCCGATAAGGTTTTCTCCTTACTGACGCGCAATTAGGTGACCAAACATCTCCTTGACAAAACTTTTCTAGACATTTTCAATAATGTTATCTAATAATATTATTCCAAATAATATGAATTATTGATATGATAATGGAGATGATGTGCAGTGACAATTATTAAGCAACAATAATATAAAATATCAACGCAACAATTATTGAATTAATAAAATAAAATATTAAACAGTAATTACTGTAACAATTATTGAGTAGTGCATTCTTACGTAAGGATCAATAATTCAAAAATACTGTGTAAAATCGTGTGCTACTATGCAAACACACATATTACTGTATTTTAACCACCGGGTATTCCAACAGTGTTAACGGTAACGATTACGCCGTTATTTATAAAAACTCAATTTTTATCGTTTTCTTCGTCCGACAGTTATTCGTTATGCGGACCACAAATGGCTACGCCATCGTACGAATATTCCCTGACAGAAAGAATATTCCACGACCAAACGAATATTCCCCGACAACAATGAATATTTTATAACCATTTGTGTATTTTAAAAAAAAATTATATATCACCCTTAACTTTAACCTTTTATCAATTTAACCATTTACTGAATAGTAATTATAAGAAAAATTGAATATTTTTATTTCATAAAATTCGGGGTCTTACAGCAGCAATTATTGAATCAATAAAATAAAATATTGAACAGTAACTACTGTAACAATTATTGAGTAGTGCCTTCTTACGTAAGAATCAATAATTCAACAATACAGTGCAATACCGTGTGCTACTGTGCAACCACGCGTATTACTGTATTTTAACCACCGGGTATTCCAACAGTGTTAACGGTAACGATTACGCCGTTATTTATAAAAACTCAAATTTATCATTTTCTTCATCCGACAGTTATTCGTTATGGGGCCCACAAATGGTTGCGCCGTCGTACGAATATTTCCCGACAGAAAGAATATTCCACGACCAAACGAATATTCCCCGACAACAATAAATATTTTATAACCACTTGCGTATTTTGAAAGAATTCATATATCACCCTTAACTTTAACTTTTTATCAATTTAACCATTTACTGAATCGTAATTATAAGAAAAATTGAATACTTTTATTTCATAAAATTCGGGGTCTTACAGTTTTTTGGGACAATGAGAAAAGGTAGGGGTGACATAGGAAAGTAAATAATTTATTCTCCTCAAAAGTCGTAAACAATAAATATTTTAAAACAAATTTTTTCTGCTAAAACGAACTGAGTGAGTAATATTCTATAAAATTGTTCTATCAATTTTTTTTTCAAACAAATTAGTAATGTTTTATTTTACCTGTATTGTAAAAAAAAAACACTTATAAACAACATAAAAATAATAGTTAAAATCATTTCTCTAAATGACATAAGAATAATTCTAAATTTTCAGTTTGGCCTAATTTTAAAATTTCAATCATGTTTAACTACGCGTAGACCTGGCAAATGGGCCCAAAGCCCGCAGGCCGGGCCGGTCCGTCGGTCAAAAAATAGACTATGGGCCGTATTTTTTTGGCCCATAAAAATTCGGACCTTTTTGGCCCGACGCGTTCAAGGCCCGGCCTGCCCGCGGGCTTTGCGAGCTCAAAAAAATGCCAAAAAATAGACATAAACCACCTTCGGCCCGCGGGCCAGCCCGGCCCGCCCGTGAGCCCGCGGGCTATGGGTTTTTTTGGCCCGTAAAAATCCGGACCATTTTAACCCGACCCATTTTAACCCGATTTGTTTTAACCCGACCCAGCCCGGCCCGGCCCGCGCCCGCCCGTTTGCCACCTGTAACTACGAGTACTAGTATTACACAGTCAACATAATTTGAACTGATATTCTCTCTTTCAACCAAGCTCTCAACAATGGCGATTACGAAGATCACCATTTTTCTAACGATTTCGATCATGTTTTGGCTGGTCGAGCCGCGCAGCGATTCGAACCGCGTATTCTCGCCTTGCTCGGACTCGAGAGTGCAGCGGTCCGATGGGTTCACTTTCGGAATCGCCTTTGCTGGGAGTAATTCCTTCTTCCCAGATAACAATAGCTCGCGTGTTCAATTGTCACCTTGTGACAAGAGGCTTTCTCTCTCCAACTCTCAGCTTGCTGTTTTCCGCCCCAAGGTCGATGAGATCTCTCTCCTCACCATCAACACTACCAATTTCTTTCCGGTAACTCCCCAATATACTCTCTCTCTATATATATTAGCATATTTGTTTGTATTGATGATTATGATTTTGTTTAAATGTTCTAACAATGAAAAATAAATTTAGATCCATAAAGAATTTGTTTGGACGTTTGGGAATTTTAGGAAAAGAGAAGATAGGGTTTTGAATGTTACTTCGTATTTGTTACTGATTTGGTTTGTGAAATTAATGCGTCAAATGAGATTAACTGTTGTTGATTCCAGGGTTTTGTTTGCTGCTGTACCAGATTTTATTTAGGCTTTGGGTTTAATTTTTCTCTTTTACATTTTAGGGCTTTGTTTTTGTTGTTGAGTTGTTCTTATTTGGTACAAGTGTGTATTTCAGTTGTTGGTATTGCTTTTTACTAATTGTTTGATACCATGATCATCGGGAATTGATACTTCCACGTGTTGCTTGAATCCCCATTTGAGAAAGGATCTTGTAAAACTAACATTAACATTTTCATGTGTGGAAATATCAAAACCATGATCTTACTATATAAAAGGGAAGTCTTACTATATGAAAGGAAATTGAATTACAGCTTCATATCTACCTCAACAGTATAGAGATTAGAAAGTAGAAACTGACATAGCTGTTAAAACCAGTATATGCTGATTTGTGGTCCAATATGTAGCTGTTAAAATATTTGTCTGGGGAATTTACAGGTTCACTTGGCTATCGGTGGAAAGCTATTGATGTGATAAAATTATGTACTGCAAGTGTACAACGTTTATTGTAGATTTGGCAAGTGCAGGTCGAACCACAAAGACTATATCAATTCTTTAATATGTCCTTAATTAATATTGCAAGAAAATTATAAATTAAAAATGGCGGAGATGATTAATTAACTAAATAATGCAAATTAAAAATTAATAACTAAAACTAGTCATGGGAAAAATTACCTAGGAATCCAAATCCACTTAGTACTAATATAATAAATAATTTCTTATCTTCCAAATTAATTCCCAAATTATTTTCCCTCCCCTTTAAAAATAACGATTCATATAATTAATATGAGCAATCATAAATTATGGAAAATTCACAGATTAATTATAACTTATCAAAACCTTGTAATTAATATAAGAATCATATACTGTTTGTGCGAAGGTAAAAACAAAAGAGTAAACAATTAGGTATTAATATCGGAATGGGAAAAAAATATTAATATGTAATACCTAGTTTTATCATCATCCTAAGTATTAGAAATTTATCTAACCATGCAATTTAAAATAAGAACAAATAAGATTATTAATACTACTAATTGCATAAATTAAAACTAACTAAAAGAAATTAATCAATGTTTTTAAAAAAAAAAACTAAAACAAGTCCATGAAATAAGCGTGCTTTGTTCCAACGAATGTGAAGGAATGAAAAATAAAAATAAACTAACTTTACTACTAAGACGCCTTCAATAACATCACTGAAATAAAATGATAATACTATTATGGATTATGCTACTTAATCTAAGAACTAAAAAGGAAGAAAAGACAAAGCATAAATGGAAAGTTAAATAATACTATATTAATTGCTCAAGAAAAAGACAATATGTCTTGATCCAACTATTCCAATCCGTGATAAAAGAAAAGATGGCAGAGAGTTTTCTTTCTCCTGTGTACTTGAAGGAATAAAAGAAACAAAATGTCCCCCCTCTCTCTAAAATAAGAGACCTATTTATAGGGAAAAATAAATTGTAACCTAATCTAGGGTACATTGAACTTGGTTTTCTTTTTTCTCTTTATCTCTAACTTGACTTCAACCTCTTTATGATAATCCTCCAAACGTCATTTTTCATCTTTAAAAACTGAAACTCTTTTACTTATTCCCCAAGATAAACAAGATAAATCTTACCAAAACAAAATAAAATGTCTTAATTAAATAAAATAAACATATAAAATAATAAAGATGGGAATATTAAAATGTATAAAAAATGTGTATATCAGTTATGTTTCTTTGTTTGGATGATATTTCACTATGGCTTACAAATTACTAGATCATTGTGTAAATTGTGTAAAGAGTCAATGTAAAGGTGACTTCACTATTGTGACTTCGTCCTCCATTCTTTGAGGTTGCCTAGCTTTTTGAAAGTTTAGGACTTCGGTTGACTTCGCCCATCCATCACTAATAATTTGCATCCAAAACCTGCACTTCAAGCTCCAGGGCTGATCTTACTTTTTTCTCAGACCACTTTCTCGTTGGTCGTTATAAGCAGTTTTGATTGAGTTGAACCAAGAAGTTTGCTGATCACAACCTTCTGTCAAATAGGAGTACCTGACTCCATTTTAGTCCACGTGCACAAGTCTTTATGATGCATCACATTAAATATGATTTTTTGGAAGAAACCATGGGTCAGAAAATGATTTTGGCTTACTTAGGCTTGAGCACAGAGGAAATGGACAAGGTTAAAAGCAAGTTACAGAAACTTATAGAGGAAATGGACAACGTTTTTGTGAAGTCCTCAGTTCATCTTAAAAGTTAAAACAAGGACTCTCGAGTGTTTCACAAGACTTGGGGCTTGGATGTGCCAGATACAAGTGTGATGTGATAAAAATATGTAACTGCAAGTGCACAGTATCAAATTGAAGAACTGACAAGTACAGGTCGAACCCACAGAGACTAGATTAATTTTTTAATATATCCTTAATTAATATTTTAGGCGAATTAGAAATAAATATGGTGGAGAAAATTTATTAACTAAATTATTCAAACTACTAATTAATAATGGAAACTATTAATGAGAAAAGATACCTAGGAATCAGAATCCACCAAATATTAACATAATAAATAATTTTTTATTTTCTAAATCAATTCCCAAATTATTCTTCCTTCCCTTTAAAAATAATGATTCATATAATTAATATGGGCAAGTATAAGTTATGAAAAATTCACAGATTAACTATAACTTATCAAAACCTCGCAATCAATATAAAAATCATATGCAATTTATGCGGAGGAAAATATGAAGGCGAAAATAATTAGGCATTAATTTTGCAACGGAAAGAAAATATTATTATGAAATACTTAGTTTCATCATAATCCTAGGTGTTAGAAATTTACCTAGCCATGGAATTAAAAACAAAAATAAATAATATTAGTACTACTATTTGCATTAAATAAGAACAATAATTAAAAAGAGAATTTCTATTATATAAATAAAAGAAAGATACAAATACTCCCTGACAGTAGTTTCACATGTGATTGGAATAAGAGAAAAAAAACAAACTCTAAATATATTACTCCCTTCTACACTAGTGAAGAACTAAGAAAAAGAAAATAATAAGTGGTGCCTTTCTCTCTAAAACAAGAGGCCTATTTATAGGAAAAATAACTTGGAACCCTAATTGAACTTGGACAGTTTTGTCCCTAATCAACTTCTCAAAAAGATCTTCTAGATATACTTGTTGGGTTTGACTTGCACACCAAGATTGTTCAACATCTTTTCTACTCCTTGTAGGATTCTTCTTGGATATTCCTTATATGAATAAAAACATTAAATATTCCTTGATCACCAAAATTTTGACTTTATTGCAACAAATATTAAATCCTACAAAATAAAATAAAACATATTAATTTAATAAACTAATATAATTAAAAGGACAAAATTAGGGATAATTAAATGTATGAATTACGTGTCTATCAAATACCCCCATACCAAGCTTTTGCTCGTCCTCGAGTAAAATAAAAATAAAATAAAAATTACACTACCCCATTTTCGTAGGAAACACGATTGCACTTAGCATGTGCAACAAGCCTTTAAACCCCAAGGTTACCCCAAGTGGACGAGTTATGTCTCGTGAGGGTTTGCAGTGAATATACCCACAAAATTCAAAAATATATTTTTTGGGTTCAACAAATTATGAAATTGAAAGAAAACTTCTAAATATTTATGGGCATTATACATAAGCAAGATTAAATTCAAAATCACACTTTCACCTTATCAAAAATACTCGATCTTCATTTTAGACACCATCCTTCATTAAATCAATTTCATGTGATGCATGCATGTGTATGTGATGTAACTCTTAGTATGGATTTTTACCATGAAAATCAAGCAAGCTCATTTTTTTTTCTTTTTTTCCATTTTTATTATTTTTTTTCAATTTTGATTCTTGACTTGTGCAATGTCTCATTTTCTTAGGCTTTTCAGAGTTACCCATGTAGAGCGAGCGTTGGACCAATGACTCCCAAACCAGATGACTTTAGGGCACTAGGTGTAGAGACACCCCTAAGGATTTACTAACTCGAGTAACAAAGGCCACAAAATTAGACTAGTCAAGCTGCTTTTATCCATCACACTTTTCAGCGTGAATATCGATGCTTCCCGAGGCTTGGATATCCAGTTATTTCGTTAAATGGACATTGAAGCAGTTATTTATTCTTTTTTTCTCGACTTTTTTCTTTCTTTTTTTTCAATATTTTTTCTCTTTTTTTTTCTTTTTTTTTCTTTTTAAAAAATTACTCAAATCATGGTTTATACCCCACAACTAAGAATTAGTGTAAACGTGAAGTGCAAAAATGCTTGTAAAATCAATTTTAATCTAGATGGTGTTTCGAACTAAGATTTTGTACCTTATCAAAGATTCAAGAGTTCTAAATCTTTCAATCTTACTCATGAGTTTTACTCCACAAACACTTTTTAGAATTAATTCAACCCATAAAAAGTCAAACAAAATTTTTTTAATACTTTTTTCGTGTTTTTTTTACTATTTTTTCCTAAAAAGAGAAATAAAAAAAATCTAATACAATAATACAAACAAACTCCCCCCATACCTAAATCATGCATTGTCCTCAATGTATGCAAATGAAGAAAAGAGAACAAAGATGTGAAAAAAAATTATACCTTGTATGCGAGGCATTTGTTCTGCAAGAAAATGTGGCGAGAAAGAAAACAAATGTACATATCTACAAATTTTATGCATCCTAAAAACTATGCGACTGTAAATGATCAGGGATGCAAACAGACAACCTAGAGTGGATTGCGTATGATTTTCAAGAGGTCTGAGTAATTGAAAATAGTTAAAATTTGCAACAGAAGAACAATTGTGAGCATACCCGACTGATTCTTTTAAAATTGAGTCGGATAATGATAACGAAAAATGATGGTTCCTTTTGAAAAATTCTAACTTCATAAAATCTATCTAAACTTGCCATCCATATTTGTTACCATGGGGCACTAAAACATTTTTATCATTTTGAATAAATGTTAGAACAAGATGTTTAGACACCACTTGATTAACACATGCATTATCTGAAATGGGAGATATGATCTCATTATCTAAATATGGAAGATTATCATTGTCCACAACCTTTGGTTCATTTGTTAAATCACATTTAGTGTTTTTGGAAGGCGCGTCGGATGGACCCAAGGTAGACTCAAAATGATCATAAGAGGATTGAAGGTCAATTTGATTCTCGTGAAAATGCTCAAAATGTGTCAAACTTGATGCAACTATAGGTTCCAATCTAGAGTAAGATTTTTGGACTGTGGAGTCCAACATCTCATTGACCTCATTCAAGTATTCAGTTTCATTCTAATTTTGACCAAAATGATTTAGACAAAAGTTAATAATTTCATCTTCCCCCACAAGCTCATTTCCCGACATTTGTTGAATCATGTTCACTTCAACGGACTGGTCAAACAAATCACTAGGTTGCTCTCCCACATTAAACACATTTAAGTCAATTGTCATGTTCCCAAATGTCAATTTCATTAGTCCATTTCTACAATTGATTAACGCATTAGAAGTTGCTAGAAATGGTCTACCTAAAATGACAGGAATTTGACCCTTGGGATTGGCAACAGGCTGGGTTTCAAGGACAATAAAGTCAACAGGGAAGACAAAATCACCAACCTTAATGAGTACATCTTCAACTATTCCTTTTGGTACTTTATCAGAACGGTGAGCTAGTTGGAGTGTGACACTTGTCTTTTTCAACTCCCCTAAGCCTAAGGTTTGTTACACAGAAAATGGTAACAGGTTCACACTAGCTCCTAAATCAAGCAAAGCTTTTTTAATTAATGTGTCACCTATGATGCATGAAATTGTAGGACAACCGGGGTCCTTATACTTCACAGGGACTTGACATGACAAGATAGAACTAACATGGGCTGTTAGAAAAGCTTTCTTAGGAACATGAGTGGTTCTTTTATGTGTGCACAAATCTTTTAGACATTTAGCATATAAGGGAACTTGTTGAATGGCATCTAAAAGAGGAATGTTAATTTTTACTTGTTTGAACACTTCTAGAATTTTGTCAAACTGGGCTGACTGCTTATTTGAAATAAGTCTTTGAGGGAATGGGGCTTTAGGTTTGAAGACTTTTTCATTTGATTCAGAAGATGTGGTTTGATCACTTTTTGACACACGCTGAGTAGATAGACCTACTGACTCAGAGTTTGTGGGCTTTTCAGGCTGGGCTAACTTTGAAGATGGATTATTAGATTCAACATTTAAATTTTTCTCTTCTTCATTATCAATTCCAGCATGATTGTTAAAATAATTTTCAGACCCTAAAGAAATTACAGAATTCACATGATTGACTTGGTTGTTTTCAAGTGAATTAACATGATAAGATTTTTGAGTAGGAACTGAAAATTTTGGATTGGTCTCGGGTTGACTAGGAAGTTTACCTTTCTCTCTTTCACTAACTGTAGTGGCCAATTGACTCATTTGGATCTCTAGGCGAGAAATAGATTTTATTACAGTTTTCACACTCTTCTCTAAGGTGCTCACACTTTTCTCTAAGGTGCTAAGTCTCCTCTCACTTTCATTAGAAAAACCTGGTGGATATTGAGGTGCTGGATTTGAATTTTGGTACGGACCAGGATTTGACTTTTGGTAAGGTTGAAAAGATTGATTTAGAGACTGATTGACCTGATTTGAAGAATTATTTGGGTAGGGTCCTTGGTTCCATGCAAAATTAGGATGATTTCTCCAACCAGGATTATAAGTGGGTGCAAATGGGTCATTCCTAGGTCGTTGAAACATTGCATTGACTTGTTCATATTCTTCAAATTGGGGCACGACTCTAGGACATTCCTCAATCACATGGCTTGGTGAATTACACTTTAGACACAAAGGTGGTGGTGTTGAGACTTGGTTCACGTGTGATTGTCCCCTAGTTTCTAAATCTTCAAGTCTTTTAAGTACACCAACCAACTTAACTTCGGTAGCAATTGAATTATCAATTGTATGAACACCCCTAGATGAACTAGGTTTATCTGTCTCTCGGGTGGTTTCCCATTGCATGGTTTTTTCTGCTAAGTCTTCTAAACTCCCAAGCCTTTTTCTCATCATTATTCAAAAAATTCCCTTTACACATTGACTCTAACATTGTTTTAGTGGGATAGTCTAAACCTTTGTAAGCAATTTGACACAATCTCCATTTCTCAATTCCGTGGTGTGGGCATTGGGGATAACAATTTTTTAAATCTATCAAAATATTTTCAAAATGACTCTTTTTCATGTTGGCAAAATTGATGAATTGCAGTCCGAATTTTAGCAGTTTTATGATTTGGAAAATATTTTTTTAGAAATGTAACAACAAATCCCTCCCAGGTTGATATGGAATTATTTGGTAGGCTATATAACCATTTTTTAGCATTATCTTTTAAAGCGAATGTTATAAATCTTAGCCTAATTGAGTCATCAGACAATTGTTGAATTTTCATTAGGGCACAAACTTCCTCAAATTCCTGAATAAATAAATATGCATCTTCTATCCCTGTGAACCTAGGTAACATATTTATAAAATGTGGCTTAAGTTCAAAATTGTTACCAGTTACCGGTGGTAGACTGATACATGAAGGTTGGGCAGAGCGGGAAGGATAACATCTATCCCTTAAAGAAACAGTTTGTGCGCCCTCCATTTTTCTTAAAGTGAGATCTTTTAAAGTGAAATTCAAAAAATCAAGTGTTCTCACTAATCGGGATGCTTCGTCCCTAATCCACACTTTTTGCATACACTACTTGACAAATAAGCAGATAAGCACAAAAAAAAATAAAAAATAAAAAATAAATAAATAAAAATAACAATAAATTTACTTCTAAGGTCAACCTAATTAAAATCTAGACAGCTCCTAACTGTTCCAAGTTACACCGTAAGTTCCACTAAATTCGAAATTAATCACACCACTAATCAGGTAAGTGTAAGAAATGTGAGAGTCTCTTCGTAGAAACGGTGACTAATTGATTAACCACACAATCTTTAGGCGTATACCTTTTGAACCACTTGCCTAGATACCAGTAGTTTGATTAATTTAAAATTCAGACTCCTCTTGGAGTTTCTTGTCCTAATTGAGCTCGAGAGTCCTAGGGGCCAACGTCTACTTGATTTTATTAGGTCATGGTCATGCAAAATGCAAATTGGGTTGTTTGTGGGCCAAGGAAGGGTGATGAAATCCCCACCTTATCTTGTTAAGGGTTGTGCCTTTATTGTTAGATTAAAGATGAAAATGCACAAATAATAAAAAAAAACTGTAAACAAATAAAGTGTCCTAAAACTATGTGAATTACGAAAGAATGAGAAATTTTGACGTATCTCAATCCTCCAGCAATCACCACAGTTTATATTTGACAAAAAAAATAATAATAATAAATAAAAATAAAAACCTAACAGGATGTGCTCTACGTGAGTGAATACATGAATGCGGCAAATAAAAAAAATATTAATAATAATAAAAACTAAACTATTTTTTTTAAATATGGAGATACGAAGTACCGAAGAAAGCGCAGCAACAAAATTTTTATCTTTTCGCTCCTTCGACCAACTTAAATAATCCTGAAAAAAAAATATAGAGTTAAAGCTAGTTCGAATAAATAAAAATTAAGGAATAAATAAAAATTAATTCTAATCCCCGGCAGCGGCGCCAAAAATTTGATGTGATAAAAATATGTAACTACAAGTGCACAGTATCAAATTGAAGAACTGACAAGTACAGGTCGAACCCACAGAGACTAGATTAATTTTTTAATATATCCTTAATTAATATTTTAGACGAATTAGAAATAAATATGGTGGAGAAAATTTATTAACTAAATTTTTCAAACTACTAATTAATAATGGAAACTATTAATGAGAAAAGATACCTAGGAATCAGAATCCACCAAATATTAACATAATAAATAATTTTTTATTTCCTAAATCAATTCCCAAATTATTCTCCCTTCCCTTTAAAAATAATGATTCATATAATTAATATGGGCAAGCATAAGTTATGAAAAATTCACAGATTAACTATAACTTATAAAAACCTCGCAATCAATATAAAAATCATATGCAATTTATGCGGAGGAAAATATGAAGGCGAAAATAATTAGGCATTAATTTTGGAACGGAAAGAAAATATTATTATGAAATACTTAGTTTCATCATAATCCTAGGTGTTAGAAATTTACCTAGCCATGGAATTAAAAACAAAAATAAATAATATTAGTACTACTATTTGCATTAAATAAGAACAATAATTAAAAAGAGAATTTCTATTATATAAATAAAAGAAAGATACAAATACTCCCTGACAGTTGTTTCACATGTGATTGGAATAAGAGAAAAAAAATAAACTCTAAATATGTTACTCCCTTCTACACTAGTGAAGAACTAAGAAAAAGAAAATAATAAGTGGTGCCTTTCTCTCTAAAACAAGAGGCCTATTTATAGGGAAAATAACTTGGAACCCTAATTGAACTTGGACAGTTTTGTCCCCAATCAACTTCTCAAAAAGATCTTCTAGATATACTTGTTGGATTTGACTTGCACACCAAGATTGTTCAACATCTTTTCTACTCCTTGTAGGATTCTTCTTGGATATTCCTTATATGAATAAAAGCATTAAATATCCCTTGATCACCAAAATTTTGACTTTATTGCAACAAATATTAAATCCTACAAAATAAAATAAAACATATTAATTTAATAAACTAATATAATTAAATGGACAAAATTAGGGATAATTAAATGTATGAATTACGTGTCTATCAAAGTGCACATGAGGAAATTCACATGTGCACCTACAATGAAAGGGAACAAATTGGCACCTTTTGCCTAAGCGAACACAATTTGTTTTTGCTTCCTGGTGGTAGTTCTCAATTCTGATCTCCAAATGAGCATGCATTCAGTCCGAGCTATTGATACCTTTTTAAGTTGGATAAATCCATAAAGACCCACAACCACATTTATGTTGTTTGTTATCGCCAATTTATTCTTTTCAAGTTAATGTATACTATCACTCTCTCTAATGACGGTGGAAACTCGCAGCCACCGGCACATTGGATAAAACACCGGGTGCATACAATACCCAACCAACCAACCCCGCACACCGGTAGACTACCTGATTTTACGCTCCTTATAAGTTTTGGAAAGAGAAAGGTCTGGCTTGGCGGAGGGTGCTGGGTGGTTGTTGGCTGTACAAGTAGTATCCACCTTTGAGTGTAGTGGTTCTCTCTTGCAATACTTGATAAAATCAATTACCCTGTGCAATAGTGTATTTAATTGATCAGTTTTAATACTGGTCATAATGGCAACTGGATTATTATAACAGCTATGGAAGGTGGCTTACTTCACTTTGCTTTCTCTTTGGGGTTTTACCCCCAACTTTTTTCGCTCGTAGAAAGATACCTAAGAACTAAAATGCAATTCCTGATCTCCTGTTTAATTTTTTGGCTCTCCAGGATTCCTATGGCGGTCACATGGTGGCATTTGCTGGTCGAAAATATGCTGCAAGGTC
Source organism: Panax notoginseng (assembly GCA_016801055.1). Classification (NCBI taxonomy): domain Eukaryota; kingdom Viridiplantae; phylum Streptophyta; class Magnoliopsida; order Apiales; family Araliaceae; genus Panax; species Panax notoginseng. Next base: position 159,889,284 of record CM029012.1, on the reverse strand, counting down.
TGTTCCTGCATTTGTGGCCAATGGTACATACACTGTTACCAGTTTTACACTGGTAAGAAGATGGTCTGTTCTTTTCTTGTAACATACCTGAAACTTACCCAAGTCCTTAGCAACCAGAACAATGTGATTTCGTCAACAGGTTCTTGAATTCAAGAAGGGTAGGCTGCAAAATTTATATTGGAAGAGAGATGGATGCTCAAAATGCTCAGGCAACTCTAACTTTGTATGCCTCAACAATCAGGACTGTGCCATTAAAACTAATAGCTGTAAGAACCGAGGCCAGGGTTCTGTAGATTGCAGCCTTGGGATACAATTGGCATTTTCTGGCACAGATAAGCATGATTCAGTTTTCAACTCATGGTATGAGGTGAAGAACCTTCGACAATACTCTCTTTATGGCCTTTATTCCAACCTCAAGGATTCTCTCACTGGCCAATACAAAAACTTCTTCTAATCATTCCCACAGAGTTCACAAATTTCTATTATGTGGTATGCTGTAATATTTTTTCCCCCTAGTTATTTATTGCTCTCTCTCTCTCTCTCTCTCTTTAAATTACTTCCTCTTCCCTCTTGTAATTTCATTTCCCTGAAAATGCTGGGAAGCAATGTAAATTTTTGTACTTCCGTCACACTTCTAATTATGATGAAATGAGTATTTACTATTTACCTTGATTAATGTGTTAAATAGTTAATTTATTTGGCACCTGGTGCAATACTAAAAGAAGTAACAGGAATCCCTGGACAGGATGTTGAAGTTTTAGCTCTGGATTACTATTAGTTGAGGGGGGAGGGGGGGAGGGGGTTAAATCATTTTTTCCCTGGTCGAATTTACATGAAGTTAATTTTTTGATAATTAACTCACTAAATTACAATTTTTTTACAATTTGTTATATTTTATGTTAAATAAGTTGACTTTTAACAAAATTCATGTGACTTGGGATGTGGTGTCCATGTCACGTGTTTGTCAAATTGACAAGACATGTGGAAAATAAAATAAGGGAATAGATATTTTTATATGTATTTTTAATATTTTCAAATGGGTTTCTCTTGCATAATTATACAGTAGGTTTCACTCTCATGTGAAAAAGAAGTATATAAAAATATCAAAAATATTAAATTGAGGTATTTTCATGTTTAAAATTGATATGAATAAATTAATAAAAAAAAGAGGATGGTGTGTATCCTCAAGTCTATTTGTTGCTAGAGTTGGCTCTACTTTTGCCTATTGCTACACCAATTTTGAAATGATATTTTCAGTCATGAATATTGTGAAAAATGAACTCCGTAACCAAATGGGAGATTAATGGATGAATAACTGTTTATTAACTTACATTGAGCGTGATATATTTGTAACTATTAAAAATGAGGTTATCATACAACAATTTCAAGCAATGAAATCTCGAAAAATGTTATTGTAAATAATATTTAAGAATTATTTAGTTGTGTTTCATGTTACTAAAATTTTATTCTTAAGGGTTATTTTTTTTAATTTAACCCTACTGAATTACGAGACTGAATCCGACTCCCCTGTAATAAAAACTAAATATCCGCCCCTGACTCCCCTATAATAAAAACTAAATATTCAAAGCAGCATAGAAATTGTTCATCATACCAACTCCCAAATCATCATCATCAATCCACCAAAATCGACAACAACAATGAAGAAGGTCCAAGTCCCAGACCGTTGCTTACTCACTCCTCCCCCGCCATCAAACCTTTCAGTTTCCCCAATTAGATGCCTACATGATTGAATATCCCAACTCTAAAGACTCGAGCATGTGTTTTGGGTTTGTCATTTTGTTGTTGTTGTTGTTGTTGAATTGTTATATTAGACAGAAATTTAAACAGAGTCACACACCCAACCCTTGCATATATGTAAGGCTTGATCTCTCAAACTCATAGTTTTCATGGATTGAGTCGTACCATTCGGCCCAATTATTTGTTATTTAGTTTTTGCCAGTTTATTATTTCACTTTATTTAAATTATATATATATATATATATATGTTTTATAGTTTAGTTTTTTATTTTGTTTTAGTTTTATAGCGATATAACAATATTTTATTTTCGTTTTTAGCATATATATATATATATATATAGGTTTTATTGTATTTTAATTAGTTTACTTTTCATTTTGCTTTTTCTTCTTTTTTTACAGTAAACTATTTGGTTTTTAATATATTTACTTAATTTTAATTATTTAATATGTTGAGCATGTTATACATTTATTTTTTTAAAAAAAATTAATACATGTCATTCGTTGCCCCATCGTGTTCTAGTCAGCTGAATAATTCACGCAAGTCTTAACATAATGCCACATCGGAATTTTTAAATTTTGTAGGATTTAACCTCCCCTCCGTTTCAAATGAAATGGTGTGCCAAGTTTATATAGCTATTAGGTCATTTTGATGGTTTTGTCTAGAGGCTAGAGCTGCCAAAGTTTTATTCCAATGAGTTGGGTTAGAGCAAATCCAATGTAATGTCAAAATGGCTATAGTCATTGCTATATTTTGGTACCAAAAAGTAATTTTTGGTGCTAAAATAGAACCCGGTCTCGAGTGGTTGGTTCTATTTTAGCACCAAATTATTTTAAATTTAACTAACTTTCCCTCCATCTCATTGTTAATTACTTTTTCAACTCCAATTCAACTATCTACGTTATTTTGCAATCCACAATTATAACACCCCCATTCCACCGTTTTCAACCACCATTCAACCTAGATATTTTTATTTTCTAACTTTCTCATCTTACTTTCCTCAACCACCATTCTATCCAACTTTCTCATCTAACTTTCTTCAACTACCATTCTATCCAACTTTTCTATAAATACACATTCAACCTTAATAAGCCACCACACCCATTCTCATCTACCTGATATACTTTTCTTTCCAAACTAAAATCATGAACAAGTTAACCAAGAGGGTATTGCGGGGAGATTTCGACGGAGATTCCTCCGATGAAGATGAAGTTGCAATGGTGCAGACGCTACTGATGAACCACTACGAACAAACGCAAAGCCATAATAACCAACAAGGGGGTTATGTTGGTTCTGTCAGTGGCCGAGCTGTCATCCATTGTGATAGGACTGCTGCCAACGAAAGAATCCATTTGGATTACTTTTGTGAAGATCCTCTCTTTGGTGAAAGAAGTTTTTGCCAACGTTTTCGGATGGCTAATCCCTTGTTTGAGAGGATCTTGACTCAACTTCAGCAACACGACGATTATTTCGTCCAAAAGTCTGATGTTGTTGGTGTTGTTGGTCTATCTGGTATCCAAAAGATGACTGCAGCACTGAGAATGCTTGCATACGGGATGCCAGCTGATAGCGTCGATGAGTATGTCAAGATCGGAAAAAGTACTGCTATAGAATCACTCATGAGATTCTGTAGAGGAGTTGTGGAGATCTTTGCACCAGAGTACCTGAGGACTCCTAATGAAGCCGATCTTACTAGGCTTCTACATGTGGCCGAGGATCGTGGATTCCCTGGGATGCTAGGCAGTTTGGACTGTATGCACTGGCAATGGGATAAATGTCCAACTGCTTACCACAGTATGTACACCGGACACGTTGAGAAGCCCACCATCATACTTGAAGCTGTTGCCTCATATGATTTATGGATTTGGCATGCTTTCTTTGGGATGCCTGGTTCATTTAACGATATCAACGTGCTTGATCAGTCTCCTCTCTTTGATCAACTTCGATTTGGTCGTGCCCCGTCTGCCCAATTTGTCATCAATGGACGACAATACGACATGGGGTACTACTTTGCTGATGGTATCTACCCAAAATGGGCGACTATTGTCCAAACCATTAAAGACCCCAGTGACAGAAAGAAGGCTCACTTTGCGAGGATGCATGAGCGATATCGTAAAGATGTTGAAAAGGCATTTGGCGTGCTACAAGCATGCTTTGCAATTGTGAAAGGTCCGGCCCGTTTTTGGGACCAGGTAGATCTATACTACATCATGAAAATTTGTGTTATCTTGCATAACATGATAATTGAGTACCAACGTGGTGAAGATGATGTTGAAGCTGCTGAACTACTTCATGAGAGGCCACTTCAAGTTTCACGAGAGCGAACACCCACATTCAACGAATTCCTCACTCGTAACAGGAAGCTGCGATCTACTGAGACATATTACGCACTTCGCAATGATCTTATTGAACACCTCTGGGCCCGTAGAGGAGAGGAAGCATGAGCATTTCAGTTGAACTTTTAATATAGTAGTACGTTTCCTATGTTGTGAAAATTAGTTAAGCAATTTTAGTTCCAATGCATGTAGACTCTTGAATCTATTAAAGTAATGAATTGTGACTAATCAAAATGAGTCCATCAATTTTCTGAAGATAAGATTTAGTACATCAAACATCTCTAGTACATTTTAAGAAAAATATAATGATCAATATTCGGGTAGATCAGTGTAATAAGTTGCGGAACTTGAATTGGAGAATTTTGCCATGATTTCTGCCTTGCGATGCTCGTAATAAGCCTTCACTTGCGGGTCTTGCATCTGAGACAAGTCCATCTGCATTATCCTTTCCTCCTGTTCTCTATCCTTCCTCGCCGTCTCTTTCTCCTTCCTCGCCATCTCCCTCTCCTCACATACTGTCTGTCTTTCTAGAGATACAACTTTCCTTTCTTCCAGTTCAATCCTTTTAGCTTGGTTATCAAGTACAGTTTTGTTGAGTTTCTCCAACAAGTTAGTCTGTTTCTGATGCTCAACTTCCAGTTCCTTATTCTTTGCTCTCTTCTCCTTAGCTAGCTTGCTTCCACCAGGCCTCTTCCTTGGCGAGGACACACTGTCACTACCTCAACTTGAAGGAGTGGCATTTGAAGGGGTGGCATTTGAAGGGGTGGTTTCCGCATCTAAAGACTCATATGTGCTTGGAATTTGAGATGCATCAGAGGAATAAGGGAACAAGCTCGCGGCCATGGCAGGAGTATTTGCTTTCCTCCCACCAGTATTCACATCCTGCCACTTAATAGCATGTTCTAAAATGGCCCAACAACCATCCATACCACTGAAATATTTTCCAGTGTCTTCAAAGTACGCTTGCTTTGCCATATCATACTGTATATTGGATAAGAAAATATTATTATTAAGTTAAAAAATTATTTGTACAAGTTTATTAAAAAAATCTATTACCTCATTTTGATGGGTCATGCCACTTTGATTTAGAGCTTGAACACTTCTTAAACACCCACGGAATTTATTACAATTCTTTCGGATTATTTGCCAACGAGATTTGATACTTGCTTCAGATCGTTGATCGTCATTTGTTTTTTCGCAATACTCTTATATCACCCGGATCCAGAATTGACCACGGGGCTTCGAGTTACCGATAATCGGGTCTTGAGTAATGCACAAATACGCATTACAAATTGTTTTATCCTGCTCTATGGTGAATGATTTTCCTCTTGCAGTACGGCTTGAATCTCCCATAATTTGTAAACTAATTTTTTTTATTTTGAGGTGATGATGGAAGAAGAACAAAGTGAAAAATGGTGGAAGAATATGTTCACAATTCCATTATTTATACAAAATATCCACAAAGTTGCCGTTGCACATAATCTGCCCGTTGATTGTAACCGTTGGGGAAAGGAAAAAAATTTGGGACTGTTGCACATAATCTACCCATTGATATAACCGTTGAGGAAAGGGAAAAGGAAAAAAATTTGGGAAAAAGGGAAAAGGGACCGGCCCATTATCTCTCTCTACCGATCTCTATCTCTCTCAAAATTTGGGGAAAGAGAAACAAAATTGGGGAAAGGGAAAAATTAGTCACAACATCTTCTTCCTCAGCCTCTGTCCATCTACCTCTACCGATCTCTATCTTTCTCAATCTCTATCTCTCTATCTCTGTCCATCATCTTCTTCCTCAGCCCATTAGTCACGGCAGATTGGTGAGGGGAAAGGGGATCGGCTTCTTCCTCAATCTCTAGAGCTCTACCTCTCATCTCAGATCGATATCAGCCCATGCAATCGATCAAAGCTAGCTACCAAGGTCCCAAATTTCAGCGGGTTCTATGTTTTTCGGCAACGTATTGGACACTTTCCGGCGGGTTCCATGTTTTCTGGCCACTTTTCGTTCAGTTTTAGGTATGTCCGATTCTTGATTTTCTGTTAATTTCAGTTGGGGTTTGAGATGTCAAAGGATCCTTAGTTCTATATTTAGAACCAAGTATAGCATTTTGCTATTTTAGAACTAATTATAGAACTGCATTGGATTTGTGTTTTTGCCATTTGATGCTATAATTTGACTATAGAACCAATTATAGCACCCCCATAGGATTTGTTCTTAGATGGATAACAATAAATAAATGGGTTAGATGGGTAAAACCAGGGGTCATTCATGGGGTAAAGACAAACGATCTCGCTCTTTCGCCGCGACAGTCGATCTCTTCCTCTCCGAATTAGGCCATCTCTCCATCTCCACCAATTTCAAATTAAGAGGCACTCTAAACTCCTTAGACAAGGCACAATCCCATACCAAAGAAATCATAGAGTCATAAACACACACAAAAATGTTTTAGTATGTCATGGCAGAGAGTTGGCATAACGGTTTTAGTATGTTTCTCAGCTAGATTAAAATGCATTAGTTTGGTGATCTCATCAATGGACAATTGTGCTTAGTTAGTTTCCTTCAATGATTTTATATAGATTATTAATTAATTTATCGGTTATGTTTGTTTGCAAGAATTACATTTGAAATATGATTAATAATCCCAAGTGTCTTTTTTGCTTTTAAATTTGAGTATGAGACTATTAGTCCTAAGATTAAAAAATAGCTTAAGATGATGGATTATTTAATACCACCATGTTCTACCTGGTATTATAATCCCTACCCGTTAGGACTAAAAATATTTAGACAAAATTAATTAACCTCACTCTTTTTCTAACTAATAACACGTTCCTCTTTCATTTTATTTGTTTCAGTTTTGTTTTGAGTCGGTGATATATACGAACAATGATTACACATTGGGCCCCTTGGGGAATGATTTATTTTAAAATAATTTATAAGTTAAAATTTAAAATGATTTATAAGTGCAAACAAGCTTTATTAACTAGTTCAATGTATAAACATCACGTATTTAAAAGTTTTTAATTAATCGTTCATCATTTTTTGATGTATAAACAAGTTTAAATTATAGTTTTAAATATGTTATTATTGGTAATGGTATACTAGTCCAAACGATATTTTGTTTATCCAATCCTTTAATTAATCCTAAAAAAAAAACAAACATAACATGAGATTATTTTAAGTTATCCCATGAATAATCCCATAAAAAATAAGCATGTGACTATGACTATTTAATCTTAGGATTAATAATCTTGAGATTATAATCTCGGGATTAACAGACATGGCCATAGAGTCTTGTTATACATTACAAAAGCTTTGAGCCGAATTATAATTGTGATGCAATATGTGCATATATGCGATATGTATGAATTAAGAAGGATCTCACTTTAATTTTTTATATTTTATCATGAACACTTACATGTTGGTCGCAATTCAACTTCGTCAAATATTTGTCAACATGTATATCATTTTCCTTAATTATATATACAACACATGCATAAGGAACCTACCAGTAAAATTTATTTCTTAGTCATTGTTGTGATATATATATATATATATATATATATATATATACTAGCTGTGTCTCGTGCCTCTGACACTACATGGACGATGAAATTTATCCCAAATTTTGGACGGCCCAGATTATTTATTAGGGTGAACGAAAAATTTAAAATCAATTGTATTTTGTTAGATAGATATATAAGAAGGACGATCCATAGCTAACTTTATAAATTTAAGGTTATTCTTACAACAAATTGTGACCGTCCAATCGTAGATCTAACGATGAAATTGTGCTCTCGTCCGCTATAAAGTTAAATAAAAAATAAATCAAAACCAAGCAAAGCACTCCGACTACTCATGCTTTGGATGTCTTCATCTCTGGATTCGGATGGCAAAAGGTTTCAGGGTCAGATGGTCGGAAGGTTTCAGGGTCGGAAGGCTTCGGGGTCGGATGTTTTTGTTCCTTAAAAAAATAACAAAACAAAGCAAAGCACTCCGATTACTCATGCTTCGGATGTCTTTGGCTTCGGATGATGGAAAGCTTCGGGGTCGGATGTCTTAATTTGTTCCTTGATTTTGGATTTTTCAGGCATGCTCTGTGCTTAATTAGATTTCTTCCTCTCATAATACTAGTTTCAATTCCATCGGATTTGGGTCTCAGAATCCCCACTAAATATTCTTAAAGGAAAATGGGATTTTGTGAACTTGGTTTCTTGATAATCTCCCATTTATTTGAATAATTATTGGTTTTCTTGAAGTGGTTTTGGTCAATTTATGTGTCTTTGGATGTAAAGATGTAATTTTGCAATTATGATTTTGGGTTGTGATGATTTGGTGGGTTCGTTTTCTATGTTATTGAATTTTAAGTAGAAAGAGAGGGGGAGAGGGATTATGGGTTCTGTCGAAGAGAAAAGCTCAACTCAACTGGGTTGATCAATGGGGCACTCTACGATAACATTCTACTTTGTATTAAATTCATATTCCATCATTCGTACTTTGTATTAATTCATAAATTCAATCTTTCATAATTCAATCATTCGTAATTCTACTCAAACAAATTACTTCTGCCATTTCCAAATCAAACTGTTTGCTTTGTCAAATAGAGGAGAGAGAAAAAAAATGCAGTGAATTACTTTGAAAATGGAAAGGCTCCGCAGCTTAATACTGCGGATGTCGTTTGATATTTTGTTTATATATAAGGAGGGGTATTTTGGTCTTCTGTCCCGTTCATAATATTAAACTGCAGAATACTGAAAACTAATTAAACTGCGGATGGTTCCCTCTATTTAAACGTTTGATTTTCGGATGGAGGGGTTCACGATGTGTTGTAAGGATAACCTTAAATTTATAACATTAACCATAGATCGATGGCCATATATATATAACTCTACGATCGTAGACCGTGTAACTTTAAAAGTTACACGACTGTGCACCTCTATTTTTACCTATATATATATATATGTTTAGTAAATGAAGTGAATTTGCATACTTGGTAGCTTAACATGAGATATTCAAACTTAGAACTATATTATGAATGAAGGAACCTAGAACTTGAGAGTTACGAAGGGACCTTGAAATGTTAATATCTTTTATATATGTGAAAGTGGGCAGGCTAAGCCAAGCAAGTGATTGCTCAGCCCTGGTTTGAACTGGGAGTCCCGCGGTCGCGCGTCTCCTTAGTACAAATCAGGCGCGGCCGCGTCGTCTTGGAGTTTTGCCAGATTCTGTTTTTGGTTCTGAAATTTAAGACATACTTATATGATTACTTTACCCTGTAATATATGACCAATATGCCATATAATGTGTTGAGAAGCATGCTATGTAATGATTTGATTCTTGTAAGCGTGGACTCATATTAGTTTACACATACTAATTGGAAAGATCGACTTGTTAATGTTAGGTCGTTTTAACGCAAGTTAATTAAAGCTAGAATTATATTGTAGCTGAGCAAGCAGACAAGTATCTAAACCTTACACACTAACTTTATTTTGTGCAAACAGGTATATGTTTATGCAAGTTTCCTTGACCCTACTTTTATTGAGCAAGTTTCCCTAAACTTACTCAAATTGATATTGAGCAAGTATCCTAAACCCTTGCATTACTTTATTCGACGCATATCGTAAGCAAGTTCCCTAACTTTACCCAAATTATTATTGAGCAAGTTTCCTTGAACTTCACTATTTGACGGTGAAAGTTTCCTATCCTTCTCATATTGAATTGAGTAGGTTATTGTTGAATTAAAAGTTATTCTTTTAAGCTTGAATCTTATTTCCAAGCATGCTATTAAGTGGTTTAATTACTTAAAATTATTCCACATCGATATTATTGATATTCACACTTAGTGCACTTGAGATCGTACAGTCTTGGACTTGTACATCATTTAAAGTTCAAATAATTCTTGAATTGTGTCAGATAGAGTTTGAACCTTTGTTCGGTCAGACAAGTATACAAAGTTTTATAAAAGCTATCCAAACCAATTAATGGTAAGGATTCTTAGACTGAAAGAACACCCTTCTATGATAGGGGAGTACCCCAGGTATCTAATATAAGATACAAAGAGCAGATTTAAATGTTATGCATATACATAGTGTACGCGAGGCTGATCCCCTCAAGTACTTATTCTGTGGCCAGTAACCAAAGGGTCAATTAGCTATTGATTCCATTGGAGTGTTATGGTTCAAAGTCTATTTGACTAGCAGTTATTCTAAAAGCAATCATTATCTTTGCTTGTGATATTCATATTGTTGAATCTTTTAGATATTCATATTGTTAAATCCATTGCCAGATGTTTTTTCATTCATCATGATATATCCTTATTGTTGTATTTAAACTTGTTGCTCATCCTTGCTATATCATGAATATATTGCAGCTAAGCCCGAGACCTCAGGGAAGGACAAAGGTAAAGGAAAGATGTAGGATAATTGTGAGAAGCAGAATTAATCTTATGTTTAGTTTAAATTACAATTATGTAATGTGAACCCTAATATTTATTTTAGGGTATGATTGTAAGACTTTATTAAGGTTATCGAATCTTGGGACTAGTAACACCTTTAGAATGAACGACGTACGTTTATTATTTTTCGCATTTTAGTTATCGTATGTTGTTTAGAGGTGGATGTTTGTATTTTATCGTGATGACCGAACCGGGGTCAGAGGACCCGGTTTCGGGGGCGTCACAGGTTGGTATCAGAGCTGTAGGTTATAAACGTTAGGAATGCGAAACCTTGGTTATAACCTTAGTAGAAAACTCAAGTAGAGTATGTAAGTGATGGGATAAAGGAAATCCATCGAGTTTTATTGTGATATTGAAGTGGTTTATTTAAATCAAAAATGATTGATAGACGTCTTAAACTTCTTAATGCTAACATGGATAGCATATCACATAAAGCCTAATTATTTCTTCCTTTCCTCATATCATGCCGCCTAGGAGACTACAGCGGAATCAGAGGGAGGAAGGATCCGTTAACAATGGTGGAGGGGAAAATGTTGATCCAATGCAGAACTTCGTTAACCTGTTAACTGAGGCAATGCAAAACAGACCCCCGCCAGCAGCAGGGCAGCCAGGACAACACTTGACTAGCTTTAAGGACTATAAATTGGTAGGACCGCCGGAGTTCCGAGGAACCTTGGACCCAATTGAAGCCCAGACCTGGATAGAAGAGATGGAGAAGGTGTTTGAGGTCGCACGAGTGGCCGAAGCACAGAAGACGAGTTTTGCCACTTTCATGATGAAGGGCGAAGCTAATTATTGGTGGAAGGCCAATAAGGGACGAGCAGAAGAAGGTGTTATTCCTTGGGACAGATTTAAGGAGCTATTCCTTGAGAATTACTTCTCAGAGAATACGCAGCAGGATATGGAAGTTAAGTTTCTAGAAATGAAGCAAGGTAGTATGTTTGTCACAGAGTACGCGATAAAATTTAACGAGTTGGCCCGATTCGCGTCACATCAGGTTGACACGGAGGCCAGGAAGGCAAGGAGGTTCGAATTAGGACTGAAACCATGGGTGCAGAAAGTAGTGGCTGTGTTGAAGATTAAGACTTACTCTGATCTTTTGGAAAGGGCTATCATTGCCGAAGGAGGCAATGAAGCCATCACGCGATTCAAACAAGAAAAGAAAAAAACCGGTTAGGACGGTCAGAAAGGGGGAAGTAGTAGAGGAAGAAATCCCAACAAGCGTAAATGGACGGAGAGCCAATCCTCTGGAGGTAATAAGTTCAGAGGGGAGGCCAAGAAAAGTATGAAGTGCAACAACTGTGGGAGGAATCACTCAGGGGAGTGCATGAAGGGGAAGAGTGTTTGTTATCGTTACGGACAACCGGGGCACATGTGTAAGACCCCAACTTTTATAAATAAAGATGAATTTTCTATAAATATCATTTTTGAATATTATGGAGTCAATTTGATATAATGTTATAGTTGTGGGTAATATTTATAAATTTTGCAAAGTACGCAAGTTGTTATATAATATTCGATTGGTCGGGGAATATTCATTTTAACAGGGAATATTCGTACAACGACACAATCATTGGTGGACCCCACAACGGAATTATTGTCGGATTGAGAAAATGACAAAAATATTTTATTAAATAACGGCGAAAATTTTACCATTGTTACTGTTAAACTACTCGGTAGTAAAAGTACAGTAATACATGTGGTTGCATAGTAACACACGGTATTGATTATTAATGCTTATGTGAGAAGTCACTCAGTTTGATTCAATTATTGTCAGTTAATAATATGAATTATTTAGCGATAATGACGTTTTGTTTTATTCGTATTATTAACGTAATAAAACAGAAACATCTTTTTATATAAAACAGAATACTTTATTAAAGTTATTCTATAAATAGAATATATTATATTTTATTTAAAAGATTTTTCTTTAAATATGGACCGTCAGATTAAAGTAATCAATCTAGACCGTTCATGGATTAGTTACTATGCATTCTATTTTTCTATAAATAGCAGCTCATTCCTTCATTATTTCTTACGAATTCACTGAACTCTAGAGAGAGAAACTATAGAGAGAGAGAAAAAGAGTATTCTGCTACTTAACTACTTCCTTATTTCAGCTCGTCTTTAAAACGATAAGGGGTGTTATTCTTTCTTATTCATGAAGAGAACTGTTATTATTCTATTTCTTATTATTCTGTTGGAATAACCTGTATACGCGGTCTACCCTATACTTGGTGACATTCTTCTATTATTCTGATGGAACATCCTGTCTGTGTGTTTTACACCGGACCTGGTTCCGTTTTTGTTATTATTCTGTTGAAACATCCTGTCTGTGTGTTTTACACCGGACCTGGTTCCATTATTTATTATTCTGTTGGAATATCCTGTCTGTGCGTTTACGCCGGACCTGGTTCCATTATTTATTATTCTGTCGGAATATCCTGTCTGTGCGTTTACGCCAGACCTGGTTCCATTATTTATTATTCTGTTGGAATAACCTGTCTGTGCGGTCTATCGCATGCATGGTGATTTCTTTTGTTATTCCATTCTTTATTATACTCAGTTGGTTAAGTTTTGACTTCTATACTCCATGAAATTTATGGAATATCCTTGATAATTGCGTTTCATCCAGTATCTTTTCATGAAAATATTCTTCTACATATTCTTGAATTTTACTCCACAAAGCAGTATCATGTTGACAATTTGGACGTTGTTAATTCTTGGATAAATTAATTCTTGAACTTGTTTTATTGAATTCTTATATCATTGTCATCATCCTCATGTTTATAAAATGTTGAAAGTCATCTGTGGCCTGTAGTGCATAGATGGACTTGGTATGATTATGACCAGGGATTATTCGGTATAATCATGACCGTAATGTTATAAATGATGTGGTAAAAGTCCTCATTGGGCCGTAGTGCATTGATGGACAGTTGTTGGCATGATCATGACCATTAATGAATACACGAATATCCTTGGCCGTAGTGCAGGGGTGATTCAATGATGTGGATTATTTTATTAAGCTGAGTCCCAGCGATAACAGTGTTGAAAAACCTTTTAAATCATAAAAGATAGTAGAATTTATTTTCTACTTGACTCTTTTAATGGATTGCTTGTTCCGCTGCAGTTAAACTTGATGTCTATTATATTTTATCAGTTTAACATTGTTGAAGGCTAATGATAATTTATTCTGCATTATCTTAGTCATAATATTTCTTACTGGGCTAGTTGAGCTCACCCTTTCTTTCACTGTTCTCTTCAGGAAATGAGAACGTAGCTGGGGCAAGTCGGGGAACGGAGTGATGGTTCGAATGATAGTATTAGTTAGTAGTCCTCACTATTCTATGTAATAGTATGTTAATAAATGTAATGAGGACTCCTTTTGAGTATGAATATTCTCTAGAGGATAATATTTGTATTCAAACTCGCAGTTTATGTTTTGTCGTATTGTACACGACAGTTGTATTAGTAAGTTGTATTTGTATTTTGTACTTTGTATCTGACGACCCAAGATGGGTGATGTATACCTAATTTTGGGGGCGTCACAGTTGGTATCGGTGGTAATCAGGGCCAAAACAATAAGAATGGGCATTTCAAGAAGAGGAGATTCAACAATGATGGAAAGACGTCAGCACCAGCACCTGTCGTTAAGGAAGGAGAACGACCACCTATCATATGTTTCAAATGCGGAGGGGAGGGGCACATCAGTCCAAACTGCGCGATGCCGTCCAAATCATGTTATAATTGTGGAAGAGAAGGTCATTTAGCCCGATTTTGTCGTTTACCGAAGACAAATTCAGCTAGGATAGAGGCACCAAAGGCCGTCCCAGAAAAGTCAAAACCAGTTGTGCAAGGGAGAGCGTTTGTTGTGAACTCCCAGAGAGCAAGGAACCCGAATGAGGTCATCACGGGTAAGCTTATCATAAACTCTAACGAAGTCTATACTTTATTTGATACCGGTTCTACCCATTCTTTTATTTCTCCTACTTGCGCTCATCGATTAAATTTGATTCCGGAGAAATTAGACTTTGACTTAGCAGTTGAAACCCCATTGGGAGAAACCTTCATTACATCCACGGTTTATAAGTCTTGTTTGGTTCAAGTTGGTACCCACACATTACCTGTCGATCTAATTTCATTAAAAATACTTGCATTTGACGTGATTCAAGGGATTGATTGGTTAACTACTCATCATGCAAAAATTGATTGTTTTCGTAAGGTTGTTAGCTTTCATATTCCTAATCGGCCTATTATGCGAATTCAAGCAACCAAACCATTAAAATCAATCGCTGTCATCTCAAGCCATAAAGCTATTCGTTTATTGAAAAACGGATGTCAAGCTTTCTTAGCTCATGTCACAGATCTAAACAAAAATACGTCAGCTTTGAATGATATTTCTGTTATTAATAAATTTCCTGACGTATTTCCCGAAGAACTTCCTGGCCTACCCCCAGAGCGTGAAATTGAATTTTGTATCGACCTTGAACCCGGTACAAAACCCATTTCTAAAGCCCCATATCGAATGGCTCCTATTGAACTTCAGGAGTTAAAGACCCAACTGCAGGAATTGTTAGACATTGGTTTTATTCGTCCTAGTACTTCTCCTTGGGGTGCTCCTGTTCTGTTCGTGAAGAAGAAAGATGGGAGTATGCGACTTTGTATTGATTATCGGGAGTTGAATCATGTCACCATCAAAAATAGGTACCCATTGCCACGTATTGATGACCTGTTTGACCAGTTGCAAGGAGCACAATTCTTTTCAAAGATCGATCTTCGTTCTGGATATCATCAGCTGAAGGTTAAAACTGAGGATATTCCAAAGACTGCCTTCAGAACTCGGTATGGGCATTATGAATTCTTAGTTATGTCTTTTGGATTGACTAATGCTCCTGCTGCCTTCATGGATATGATGAACAGGGTATTCAAGAAATATTTGGATCACTTTGTGGTCGTCTTCATTGATGACATCCTTATTTATTCCAAAAGCCGTGAAGATCATGAGGAACACTTGAGGTTGGTACTCCAAAAGTTTCGTGAATACAAACTTTATGCTAAGTTGAAGAAATGCGAGTTCTGGCTGGAAGAGGTAGCATTCCTTGGGCACGTAGTATCAAGTCGTGGAATATCGGTTGACCCGGCAAAGATTGAAGCTATTCAAAGCTGGGAGCAACCTAAATCAGTGACCGAAGTACGTAGCTTTCTTGGTTTAGCTGGTTATTATCGGAGATTCGTGGAAGGATTTTCTCGAATCGCTACTCCATTAACTCAGCTGACTCGGAAAGATACAAAGTTCGGTTGGAGCGAAGAATGTGAGCAGAGTTTTCAAGAACTCAAGAGGAGACTCATTTCAGCACCTGTTCTAACAATACCATCTGGCTCGGAGGGATTTGTCATCTACAGTGATGCTTTGAGCAAAGGGTTGGGATGCGTTCTCATGCAACATGGAAAAGTCATAGCCTATGCATCAAGACAACTCAAGGAATATGAGAGGAATTATCCTACTCATGATCTAGAGTTGGCAGTTGTTGTCTTTGCACTTAAAATTTGGAGGCATTACTTGTATGGGGAGAAGGTGGAGATCTTTACGGATCATAAAAGCCTTAAATATTTCTTCACTCAAAAGGAACTCAACATGCGACAACGACGTTGGCTTGAACTGTTGAAAGATTATGATCATACCATTCAATACCATCCTGGAAAAGCGAACGTGGTAGCTGACGCATTGAGTAGAAGATCATATGCAAGTACGAGTGCGATATTGTCAACACAAAGGCCCATTTTGTGTGATTTGCAAAGGATGGAGATAGAGTTAAAGACTCCAGGGACCCATGTGATGATGGCGAATATACGAGTAGAACCGACTTTAATCGATAAAGTTAAAGCTGCTCAAGCTACAGACCTGGAGCTGATGCGTATGAGGAAGAAAGTGCAAGAAGGTTCTATGCCGGAAGCAAGAATCGATGAAGAAGGAATACTTCGAGTCAACTTCAGACTTTGTGTTCCTAACAACCCTGATTTAAAGTATGAAATCATGATGGAGGCGCACAACACACCGTTTGCAATCCATCCTGGAAGTACCAAAATGTATCATGATCTTCGTCATACATTTTGGTGGAGCAATATGAAGAGAGAGATAGCGTTGTTTATCTCAAGGTGTCTAACTTGTCAACGAGTCAAAGCGGAGCATCAAGTACCAAAAGGTCCATTGCAACCACTTAAAATTCCAGAATGGAAGTGGGAGCACATTACCATGGATTTCGTTACCGGTCTTCCTAGGGTTTCTCAAGGTATTGATGCGATTTGGGTCAATGTTGATAGATTGACCAAGTCTGCTCATTTCTTACCGATGCGAGAAACTTATACACTTGAACGTCTTGCTCGTATGTACATAAACGAGATTGTAAGACTGCATGGTATGCCAGTATCCATAGTTTCTGACCGAGACCCAAGATTCACTTCACGATTTTGGGTTAGTTTACAAAAAGTTATGGGCACGAAGTTACGATTTAGTTCAGCATATCATCCTCAGACGGATGGACAATCAGAGAGGACTATTCAAACTCTTGAAGATCTATTAAGACTCTGTGTCTTTGACTTCAAGGGAAGTTGGGACAAGTTCTTACCATTGGTGGAGTTTTCCTACAACAACAGTTATCAAGCAAGTATTGGCATGGCTCCATTCGAAGCATTGTATGGAAGAAAATATCGTTCTCCAGTATGCTGGGATGAGGTGGGTGAAGCAACGTTGTTGGGACCGGAGTTGGTACGTATGACTACAGAAAAGATTCAAACGATCCGATAACGTATAAAAACCTCACAAGATCGACAAAAGAGTTATGCTGATCTTCATCGAAAGGAAGTGAAATTTGATGTAGGAGATCATGTGTTCTTACGTGTTGCTCCATGGAAAGGAGTTACGAGATTTGGAAAGAGAGGAAAGTTCAATCCTCGATTCATCGGTCCATTTTTAATCCTCGATCGAGTAGGAACTGTGGCTTATAGACTCGCTTTACCGCCAAGTATGTCTCGTGTTCATAACGTTTTTCACATATCCATGTTACGCAAATATGTGGAAGACCCGAACCACATTATTGAGTTAGAACCGGACGAAATAGCGGAGGATTTGACGTATGAAGAAGTTCCTGTTCAAATCTTGGATAAGAAGGAACATATTCTACGCTCCAAGGTTATACCTCAAGTCAAAGTTTTGTGGAGAAACCACGATGTTGAGGAAATGACTTGGGAGTTAGAATCTGAAATAAAATCCAGGTATCCTTACCTCTTCGACATACCAGGTACGTACCCTAATTTCGAGGGCGAAATTTCATAAGAAGGGGAGGTTGTAAGACCCCAACTTTTATAAATAAAGATGAATTTTCTATAAATATCATTTTTGAATATTATGGAGTTAATTTGATATAATGTTATAGTTGTGGGTAATATTTATAAATTTTGCAAAGTACGCAAGTTGTTATATAATATTCGATTGGTCGGGGAATATTCGTTTTAACAGGGAATATTCGTACAACGACACAATCATTGGTGGACCCCACAACGGAATTATTGTCGGATTGAGAAAACGACAAAAATATTTTATTAAATAACGGCGGAAATTTTACCATTGTTACTGTTAAACTACTCGGTAGTAAAAGTACAGTAATACGTGTGGTTGCATAGTAGCACACGGTATTGATTATTAATGCTTATGTGAGAAGTCACTCAGTTTGATTCAATTATTGTCAGTTAATAATATGAATTATTTAGCGATAATGACGTTTTGTTTTATTCGTATTATTAACGTAATAAAACAGAAACATCTTTTTATATAAAACAGAATACTTTATTAAAGTTATTCTATAAATAGAATATATTATATTTTATTTAAAAGATTTTTCTTTAAATATGGACCGTCAGATTAAAGTAATCAATCTGGACCGTTCATGGATTAGTTACTATGCATTCTATTTTTCTATAAATAGCAGCTCATTCCTTCATTATTTCTTACGAATTCACTGAACTCTAGAGAGAGAAACTATAGAGAGAGAGAAGAAGAGTATTCTGCTACTTAACTACTTCCTTATTTCAGCTCGTCTTTAAAACAGTAAGGGGTGTTATTCTTTCTTATTCATGAAGAGAACTGTTGTTATTCCATTTCTTATTATTCTGTTGGAATAACCTGTATACGCGGTCTACCCTATACTTGGTGACATTCTTCTATTATTCTGATGGAACATCCTGTCTGTGTGTTTTACACCGGACCTGGTTCCGTCTTTATTATTATTCTGTTGGAATATCATGTCTGTGCGTTTTACGCCGGACCTGGTTCCGTCTTTATTATTATTCTGTTGGAATATCCTGTCTGTGCGTTTTACGCCGGACCTGGTTCCGTCTTTATTATTATTCTGTTGGAATATCCTGTCTGTGCGTTTTACGCTGGACCCGGTTCCATTATTTATTATTCTGTTGGAATAACCTGTCTGTGCGGTCTATCGCATGCATGGTGATTTCTTTTGTTATTCCATTCTTTATTATACTCAGTTGGTTAAGTTTTGACTTCTATACTCCATGAAATTTGTGGAATATCCTTGATAATTGCGTTTCATCCAGTATCTTTTCATGAAAATATTCTTCTACATATTCTTGAATTTTACTCCACAAAGCAGTATCATGTTGACAATTTGGACGTTATTAATTCTTGGATAAATTAATTCTTGAACTTGTTTTATTGAATTCTTATATCATTGTCATCATCCTCATGTTTATAAAATGTTGAAAGTCATCTGTGGCCTGTAGTGCATAGATGGACTTGGTATGATTATGACCAGGGATTATTCGGTATAATCATGACCGTAATGTTACAAATGATGTGGTAAAAGTCCTCATTGGCCCGTAGTGTATTGATGGACAGTTGTTGGCATGATCATGACCATTAATGAATACACGAATATCCTTGGCCGTAGTGCAGGGGTGATTCAATGATGTGGATTATTTTATTAAGCTGAGTCCCAGCGATAACAGTGTTGAAAAACCTTTTAAATCATAAAAGATAGTAGAATTTATTTTCTACTTGACTCTTTTAATGGATTGCTTGTTCCGCTGCAGTTAAACTTGATGTCTATTATATTTTATCAGTTTAACATTGTTGAAGGCTAATGATAATTTATTCTGCATTATCTTAGTCATAATATTTCTTACTGGGCTAGTTGAGCTCACCCTTTCTTTCACTGTTCTCTTCAGGAAATGAGAACGTAGCTGGGGCAAGTCGGGGAACGGAGTGATGGTTCGAATGATAGTATTAGTTAGTAGTCCTCACTATTC
The DNA here is from genome assembly GCA_016801055.1 of Panax notoginseng. Taxonomy (NCBI): domain Eukaryota; kingdom Viridiplantae; phylum Streptophyta; class Magnoliopsida; order Apiales; family Araliaceae; genus Panax; species Panax notoginseng. The sequence goes on along the minus strand of CM029012.1, from coordinate 159,869,425 downwards.
TATGTAATAGTGTGTTAATAAATGTAATGAGGACTCCTTTTGAGTATGAATACTCTCTAGAGGATAATATTTATATTCAAACTCGCAGTTTATGTTTTGTCGTATTGTACACGACAGTTGTATTAGTAAGCTGTATTTGTATTTTGTACTATGTATCTGACGACCCAAGATGGGTGATGTATACCTAATTTTGGGGGCGTCACAACATGGCTCCTCAGTGTCTGAATAAACAAAAGGGAGGATGTTTCTCGTGCGGAGCCACAGACCATCAAATCAAGGACTGCCCGAAGAATAAGGGCGATGCAGCTAGCGGCAACCGCAACAACAACAACAATGGGCTGAATATTGGAGGGTCAGTCAGTCAAGCCAATAGACCAACGACATGAACGTTCAACATGACCGTACAGGATGCGGTGGAGTCTAAGGACGTGGTGTCAGGTATCATTCCGATCAATGATATAGATGCATACGTGTTATTTGATTCGGGTGCTACCTGCTCTTTTGTTTTCGAAGAATTTGCTAAACAGTTAGACTTACCCCGTGAGAGATTAGAACACCCTATGAACGTAGAAGTAGCGAACAAGAAAATTATTCCCGTAGAATGCATTCATAGGAATTGTTATGCCAAATTTTGAGGATTTAAGCTCAAAGTGGATTTGATACCGATTCGTTTGCGGGAGTTCGATGTAATCCTTGGAATGGATTGGTTATCGGTTCACGGAATAGTTATAGATTGTAAGAAAAAGTACGTACACCTTAAGACTTCGAATAAGTCAAAGGTGATATTCTATGGTAGTAAATCGCCGAGGCAATCTCATTGTCTGACGATGGTGCAAGCGTAGAGATTGCTTAGGAAGGGTTGTATAGGTTATTTGGCACACGTGGTTGATACTCGACGAGTCAAGGGTGAACTGAGTCAAATACCTATTGTAAGGGATTTCGTTGATGTCTTCCCAGACGAGATTTCGGGATTGCCACCGGATAGAGAGATTGAGTTTGTCATTGATATGGCACCAGGGACAGCACTGGTATACAAAACGCCGTATCGTATGGCACCGGTAGAGATGAAAGAACTGATGGCTCAATTACAAGAGTTATTAGATAAGGGATACATTCGACCGAGCGTATCACCGTGGGGAGCTCCAGTCTTATTCGTAAAGAAGAAAGAAGGGTCGCTAAGACTTTGTATCGACTACTAAGAGTTGAACAAAGTCACTATTAAGAACAAGTACCCGTTGCCCAGGATAGACGATTTGTTTGATCAGTTGAAGGGGGCAAAGTACTTTTCAAAGATTGACTTAAGGACCGGTTATCACTAACTGAAAGTGAGGTTGGAGGACATTCCAAAGACGGCATTCAGAACTCGGTATGGACACTTTGAGTTTCTGGTTATGTCATTTGGATTGACGAACGCGCCAGCAGCATTTATGGATTTGATGAACAGAGTATTCAAACAGTATTTAGATAAGTTTGTTGTCGTATTCATCGATGACATTCTAGTATATTCAAAGACGGAGGAAGAACACGCTGAGCATCTTCGGATAGTGTGGGAGACATTAAGGATGGAAAAGCTGTATGCAAAATTCTCCAAGTGTGAGTTTTGGTTACAGAGGGTGCAGTTTTTAGGGCACGTTATCGACAAGAATGGTGTTTCGGTGGATCCAGCGAAGGTAGAAGCGGTTATCAATTGGGAGCAGCCGAAGATGCCGACAGAAATTCAAAGTTTCTTAGGATTAGCGGGATACTATCGAAGATTTATTCGAGATTTTTCGAAATTAGCATCACCGTTGACCAATCTTACCAGAAAGGCAGTTAAGTTTGTTTGGACGGAGAAGTGTGAGGAAAGTTTCCTAGAACTGAAGAAGAGGCCTAGTCAAGCACCTGTGTTGGCTTTATCGGACAACACGGGAGGGGTTACAGTGTATAGTGATGCGTCACTCAAGGGACTTGGCTGTGTACTGATGCAACACGGTAGAGTCATTGCGTACGCTTCACGTCAGCTGAAAGATTATGAGAAGGGATATCCGACTCATGATCTGGAGTTAGCAGCAGTAGTTTTTGCCTTGAAGATTTGGAGGCATTATTTGTATGGCGAGAAGTGTGAGATATATACGGACCACAAGAGTTTGAAGTATATCTTTACGCAAAGAGAGTTAAACATGAGGTAGCGCCGATGGTTAGAATTGATCAAAGATTATAATTGTGAAATTCTGTACCATCTAGGCAAAGCAAATGTAGTGGCAGATGCCTTGAGCAGAAAAGGCAAAGAGAAGTTATTGAAGTTGACCATTCAAGAAGAATTGGTGAAAGATTTCGAACGACTAGACTTGAAAATTAGGTATCTGATGGAGACCGACGAGCAATTATTTACAGTGACAGCGAGCTCGACTTTATTGGATAAGGTTAAAGAAGCACAAGAGAAGGACGAAGATTGTAATAACATCAAGAAGCGATTGACTGAAGGTGATGAATTAAAATTTAAGGTTGATAGCACGGGACTGCTAAGATTTGAAGGAAGAATTTGGGTACTGATAGTACCAGAACTAAGAGAAGAGATTTTGCAAGAAGCGCACAGTATGAGATATTCGATACACCCATGAAGCACAAAGATGTACCAAGACTTGCGTCACCACTTCTGGTGGCCAAACATGAAGAGAGAGGTTGCGAAATGTGTAAGTAGATGTCTAACTTGTCAGAGAGTCAAGGCAGAACACCAACGACCAAGCGGGTTATTACAACCATTAGAAATTCCAGAATGAAAATGGGAGCACATCACAATGGACTTTGTGGTGGGACTTCCAGCAACACAGAAAGGGCACGACGCCATATGGGTGATTGTAGATCGTCTTACTAAGTCAGCTCACTTTTTACCGATTAAGATTAAGTATAGTTTGGACCAGTTAGCCAAATTGTATGTTAAGGAAATTATCTCGAGACATGGGATACCGGTATCTATTGTATCAGATAGAGAGCCGCGATTCACCTCAAACTTCTGGAAGAGTTTTCAAGAAAGAATGGGGACACAACTACGAATGAGTACCACGTATCATCCACAGACCGATGGGCAAAGCGAGAGGACAATTCAAACACTTGAAGACATGCTCCGAGCTTGTGTGATGGACTTCAAGGGTAGTTGGGAGGATTACCTTCTATTAGTAGAGTTTGCGTATAACTATAGTTATCACGCTTGTATTGGAATGCCATTGTACGAAGCACTGTATGGGAGGAAGTGTAGAACGCCCTTATGCTGGGACAAAGTTGGAGAACGTCGACTATTGGGACCAGAATTGGTACAACAGACGGTAGAAATAATTAGGGCGATAAGAGCTAGACTAGTAGCAGCTCAAGATCGCCAGAAGAAGTATGCGGACTTACATCGCAAGAAGAGAGATTTTGAAGTAGGAAGCCATGATTTTCTGAAAGTATCTCCCTGGAAAGGGAAGATTCATTTTGGGAAGAAGGGCAAGTTGAGCCCTAGGTTCATAGGACCGTTCGAGATTCTGAGGCGAGTCGGTGAAGTGGCGTACGAGGTAGCATTACCTCCTGAACTTCAGCACATTCACAACGTGTTTCATGTGTCAGTATTACGGCCGTATAAACTAGACTACAAGAACGTTATCTCCTATGAACTAATTCAAGTCGAGAAAGACTTATCGTACGAGGAAGTTCCTGTCCAGATACTAAATAGGAAGGAACAGAAGTTGAGGAATAAGATTATCCATTCCGTTAAGATTCTCTAGAGGAATCACGCGGTAGAAGAAGCTACGTGGGAGCTAGAAGAGAAAATGAGAGCGAATTATCCGTTTTTATATGAGTAACCTTATTTTTGCAATTCTGAAGACGGAATTTTTATAAGGGGGGAGGGATGTAACGTCCACGAATTTGAAACTCCTTATTTAATTAAATATGTGATTTAATTTTTAATGAGTTAGTTTTGTGACTTTATTTAAACCTTATGTGGTTATATGAATTTATGAAATGATTAAAGGGAGTCACTAATAGTTTATTTAAATTAGTGGACTAACCCTAAGAGTTTGATATCAAAGAATTGATAGGATTATTATTAATTAAATATTCAATTTATTTGAATATAGTAGCAAGAGTTGAGCATATTGATTAATTGTAATTATGAGTAATTAATTGCTAATGTGTTAATTAATAATTATTATGAATAATAATAATTAATGTGTAAGAGATTAATAATATATAAAATGATTCATATATTTACTTGATAAATTTGTGCAATATAGTAAACCTTTATTATATGGTAGTTAACTATATTCTTATATAGTACAAGGTGGTACATTAATATGTCTATATATTATAGATATAGACTATATAGTCAGAGTTATTGTATTTATGTGAGTACTTAAATAATCCCCAACTTCCTTTATGTAGGAGCATTAACACATTTAAATTATATTTTGGGAGTTATAGTGTGACGCCCCCAAAATAGGTATACAACACCCATTCTGAGTCGCCAAATACATGGTACAGAAAGCAAACTACAACTTCAATAATACAATTGTCGTGCAAAATACGACAACACATACTGTGAGTTTAAATACAAATATTGTCTTCTAGACAATATCCACACTCAAATAAATCCTCATTACAATTATTCAAACACTATTTTACAGAAATAGTGAGGACTGCTAATACATCTTTCTAGAACCATCACTCCATACCCCGACTAGATCCTGCTATGTTCTCACCTCCTGAGAAGAAAAATGGAACAAAAAGGAAAAGGGTGAGCTCAACTAGCCCAGTAAAGAATATTATGACTAAGATAATATACAACAAATTATCGTTAGTCTTCAACAGGGAAAAATCTGATAAAATATAATCGACAACAAGTTTTAGATCAACAACTGCAGCGGAAACAGCAAACCATTAGAAGAGTCAAGTAGAGAAAGAATTCTACTATCTTCTAAGATTTAAAAGTCCATCATCAATATTTTATCCCTGTAACATCAATTAATAATCATCTTTAACCAAATATTCATCTTTGCACTACAGGCCAAAGATATTCATTTGTATCATCAGTCGGTCATGTTCATCTCAACACCTGTTCATCTTTGCACTACAGGCCAAAGATATTCATCAAGTAATTATACATCTTTGCACTACAGGCCAAAGATATTCAGTAATATCATCATTTAGGACTGAGGATGATGAAAAATATCTTAAAGAGAACGAATCCAATGAGACAGAAGGACAAATAGTAGGGATTCGTATAACAGTTTATCCAAGATCAATAATACTTCATAATAATCAATTGTGAAGCAGAATTCAAAAATAAAGATCAAAACATGGATACAATCAAAGATAGTAACCATAATAGACATCTTGGACAAAAAGAAAAAATTTTATTTTTCGGTGAATAGTGCCGTATTCGTGAATAGTGTCGTATACGTGAATAGTACCGTATACGTGAATAGTAACCCCGACACAAAAAGTTCCAAATTTGATAAAAACTCGTATCAATATTTCAGCATAATGATATTGAAGAAAATAATATCATTTAAGAAGAAAATAATATCCCTTACCTCAAAATATCAGTACTTCTGGTCGGAATACCGGTATAAGGCTGAAAGAAACTTGCTCTGATGAATAGAAACTCTCAAAGTATCTAAATACTCACAAAATACACTCAATAATCTAGAGAGAGAAAGAGAGAAAACTTGTTTCTGGTGTGATTTTCAATTCTAACTTAGCCCTCTATTTATAGGAAAATTTTGGTAGGTTTGACCTGCAACCTGATGGCTTTACCTGCTACTATTCCCACCCACCACATTTGAAATATAATTCAGCACATTTCTTCACCAACCACAAGTGGGGCCCACCAATTCTAGAATTTTCCACCAAAATGATAAACTCCGAAAATTCAACAATTTCTGAACCAGTCATCTTGTAAAATTCATAATAAATCATACGTTCTTTTTTAACGGTTCAAAATTTATGGGCATATACTCAACTTATATATGTATAACATATCCAAAAATTACCACGATCCAACGGTCGGATTAAAAATTATAACTCCCGCAAAATATCTCAAAAACCCTGATTTTTAATACCTCCATTCTGACAAAAATACGGATAAAAACCTCAACATTAACTCCTTCATTTTTAACCACAAAAATATATCCCTCATTTATATCCACATAAAATAAATATTTCCTTATCATATGAATCAATAATTAATTATTCACAAATAATATTACAGAATCACATTTATGACAACCAGGCCGTTCCCAGGAAAGAGGGGGCTTTCCAATAAGGATTTCTCCTTACTGGCGCGCAATTAGATGACCAAACCTCTCCTTAGACAGAACTTTCTAGACATTGCCAATAATGTTATCTAATAATATTATTCAAATAATATGAATTATTGATCTGATAAATGAAAATACTGTGCAGCAACAATTATTGAAACAACAATAATATAAAATATCAACGCAGCAATTATTGAATCAATAAAATAAAATATTGAATAATAACTACTGTAACAATTATTGAGTAGTGCCTTCTTACGTAAGAATCAATAATTGGTACAATACCGTGTGCTACTGTATTTTAACCACCGGGTATTCCAACAGTATTAACGGTAACAACTACGCCGTTATTTATAAACAACTTATACTTGTCGTTTTCTTCATCCAATCGCTTTCCGTTATGGGGCCCACACAAGGCTGCGTCGTCGTACGAATATTCCCCGACAGCAAGAATATTCCACGACCAACCGAATTTTCACCGACCAAAAATAAATATTTTATAACCACTTGCTTATTTTGCAAAATTTGCACATTTCACCCATAACCAAAGTATTATATCAAATTAACCCCTTATTATTCACAATAATATTTAGAGAAAATTTGATTTTATTCATTAATAAGTTGTGGTCTTACATATAGTATCCAAACCAAGCCTTAAATAACTTGTTGTTGAGCTTGTCCCAAATTGAGAGTCAAATATCAGTACATGAACAGTAACCTATCACCTAAATACGTAACTTCCAAGTCTGTGATCATTGGCTATGGTGATGGTTGGTGGTGGGTTGTTAAACCACTCCTTCTTAACCAATGTTTCCTGCTAATACACCACGAATTCAACCTCAGTGCAATGTGATTGTCCAGTCCAAATTTCTTCTATAAATGACAGACATAATCTTCAATTCACGTGGCTTTGTTTTAGTTCTTGAAAACTCTGATAATTTGAGAGTAAGTGAGTTGTGGTCCAAAGAAGAGGTTAACAATCACAGAAGGAGGAAACTAAGTTCATTTAACTTCAAAGAGGTATAAAATCTAATTTTGTTCTTGAATTGAGTTTTAGCAAATTCGTACAATTCTTATGAATTCTTTGATATTTGGTATGAATTGGCTTAAAAGTGTGTTGTTTTAGTTAGTATGCATGCTTAGAAGTACTAGAGGTAGTTTAAGTTGCAGCAAAAGATGTTTTTCAATGGTTGGAATTGAGCCTCTGCAGAAGCAGAGGCCATTTTTTTTCTGTCTGGTCGAAGTGGCGCGGCCGCGCCACTTCCCTTGCCTTTCACCGCGCGGGTAGCAGATCACAGTTGCTCATGTTAGCTCCTTAAGACATTCTGAGCATGTTACTTTGATTACTATATGCATACAACAGACCTGAACATGTGGACTAAGGTAGTTATGTATATAGTAAGCCATGTTAGTTTATTTTAATTGGATTATTTAAAGAAAACTTAAAGAGTTTGAAAATAGTTTTGATAAACCTTTTTGCAAAATAAGTTCTAACTTCGGATGCAAGTGTATTACATTCTGATATGTCTTGACATGGGTCAATATGTTAGTTATATGGTTGAAGATATTATAAGATATTCAATCATGGTTAAGAGAGAAATTTCAAGAAAAGGACTATATTGTTTATGTATAATTGAACTATGTATACACTAAACAGATGCTTATGAGATCTATTATGTGATTATGAAAACATGACTTAGACTATGCAAACTCATCTCGTATGCTTGAAGATGTTTTGCTAATAGAGACTTAAAGTTTCGAAAATGAACTTGATAAACTATACATACATTAAGTTGAGGACTTTTAAGTATGATTTTGATGTCTAACATGTATGTATATGTGAGCGCATGATGTTTTGTGACACCCCCAAAATAGGTATACATCACCCATCTTGGGTCGTCAGATACATGGTACAAAATTCAAATACAACTTAATTATACAACAGTCGTGTAAAATACGACAAAACATAATCTGAGAGTTTTAATACGGATATTGTCTTCTAGACAGTATTCAAACTCAAATGGAGTCCTCATTACATTTATTGTCACACTAGTTAACAGAATAGTGAGGACTACTAATGCTATCATCTGGACCGTCACTCCGTTCCCCGACTCGTCCCAGCTATATTCTCATTTCCTGAAGAGAATAATGAAAGAAAGGGTGAGCTCAACTAGCCCAGTAAAGAACATCATGACTAAAGATAATTAAATTATCAATAGTCTTCATCAGTAATAAATTAGAGATTTAGAACATATGGTAGATGATAAAACTTTTCAACCATAGTTGCAGCGGAACGAGCAATCCATTAGAAGAGTCAAATAGACCATCAGGTCTATTATCTTTTCTATGTTAAAAGTCCATCAATAATGTTTTATCCCTGTAACATCCATCAACAATTCCTGTCCATAATCATATGAATAACTCATAATCATAATTGTGATTCTAAATTTCTCTTCGCACCCAGGACGAAGATAATTTTCATCACAATTCCTGCCCACAATCATACTAATAAATTCATCTTTGCACTGCGACCAAAGATATTCATTCACAATTCATCTTTGCACTACAGGCCAAAGACATACAACTGTATTTTAGAAGAGTCAAGTAGAACATTATATCTACTACCTTTTATGAATTAAAAGTGTATAATCAATATTTTATCGCTGAGACTCAGCTTAATGAATAATTTACATCATCGAATCATCCCTACACTACGGCCAATGATATTCATTAGTATTATGACCACGAATTATCCATGCACTACGGGCCAAGGATATTCGTGTTTTCAACAATGGTCATGATTATACCGAATAATCCCTGGTTATAATTATACCAACAATTAACCATCAATGCACTACGGGCCAATGAGGACTTTTACCACATCATTTGTAACATTATGGGTCATGAATATACCGAATGATCCCTAGTCATAATCATACCGATCAACAGTTCATCTATGCACGTAAGCCAAAGATGACTTTCATCACAATATAAGTATGAGGATGATGACAATGATATAAACATTAATCAAACAAAATCTAGGATAAATATTAAAGACTTTAAATTTATCGAGAGTTTAAAAATATCAAAATTGTTAACATGATACTGCTTTGTGGAGTAAAATTCAAGAATAATATTCATGTACCAAAAATAATTTGGACAGAAAAGAAATATATTTTTTGGGTAAATAGTATCCTATGAATAGTACTCTATGAATAGTACTTCGGGAATAGTAACTCATGAATAGTAACTCGTGAATAATAACTCATGAATAGTATCTCGTAAATAGTACTCCGTATTCGTACATAGTACCGTATATATAAATAATGTCATATACGTAAATAGTGCCATATACATGAATAGTGTCGTATACGTGAATAGTAATTCCGACACAAAAAGATAAATTTTCACAATTAAATCCATATCAATATTTATAACACTTTAATCCAAATGTTATAAATCACTTAATAATATCATTATCTAATATTATTAATATTACCACAATATTTTAATCATTTCTTAAACTTATAAATAATTTATTTTAATTGTTTATACTTTACTAATTAATGCATTTAATCATCCTAAAATGCCAAACTCATAAGATTTCATCACCAATAACCAAAACTCTCATCAAAAATCTGCATATACCTTATATAGGATTCTCAAGCCATAAAATCCTATTTTCCAATTTTCTTACTTCACATAACATATTTAATTCATTTACTAATTATCCTTACCCCATAGGCTAAAGATATTCAAATGTAATAATAATGATCCTACCAATCAGTCGTTTATCTTTGCACTACTGGCCAAAAATATTCAACTATAAAACCAATGGTCATGATCATACCAATCAATTGTCTGTCAATGCACTACGGCCAAAGACATTCAACTGTTAAGTAATGGTCATGATCTTGCTAATCATATCATCGAATTATCCATGCATTACGGGCCAATGATATTCGTTATTATCACCAATGGTCATAATCATGTCATACACATGTCCATCTTTGCAAAAAAAAAATTCACATATCACCCTTAACTTTAACATTTTATCAATTTAACCATTTACGAAATAAAATAATAATTATAAGAAAATTGAATACTTTCATTTCATAAAATTCGGGATCTTACATGTTTAGTAAATGAAGTGAATTTGCATACTTGGTAGCTTAACATGAGATATTTAAACTTAGAACTATATTATGAATGAAGGAACCTAGAACTTGAGAGTTACGAAGGGACCTTGATATGTTAATATCTGTTATGTGTGTGAGAGTGGACAGGCTAAGCCAAGCAAGTGATTGCTCAGCCCTGGTTTGAACTGGGAGTCGCGCGTTTCCTTAGTACAAATCAGGCGCGACCGCGCCGTCCTGCAGTTTTGCCTGATTCTGTTTTTGGTTATGAAATTTAAGGCATGCTTATATGATTACTTTACCTTGTAATATATAACCAATATGCCATATAATGTGTTGAGAAGCATGCTATGTAATGATTTAATTTTTGTAAGTGTGGACTCATATTAGTTTACACATACTAATTGGAAAGACCGACTTGTTAATGTTAGGTCGTTTCAACGCAAGATAATTAAAGCTAGAATTATATTGTAGCTGAGCAAGCAGGCAAGTATCTAAACCTTACGCACTACCTTTGTTTTGTTCAAACAGGTATATGTTTATGCAAGTTTCCTTGAAGCCTACTTTTGTGACAATCCCAAAATAGGTCCATTCCATCCAACCTATTTTGAGTCGCCAAATACATGGTACAGAAAATAACTATAACTTTATTACAACAATTGTCGTGCAAAATACAACAACACATATGCTGTGAGTTTGGATACAAATATATATACCAAATGTGACTCATGTCCCAACCGTGGACAACACCTCACAATGACACCTTACATAAAGGTATAGTCAAAAACTGTTTTAGAAATTAAAATCTTTGAGAAGTGCTCAAGGAAGCATTCGTACATGGGAGGTCATGTGTAAGACCCCAAATTATTAATAAATGAAATTTAATTTCCTCTATTTATTATTTTGAAATAGTAAGGGTTAAATTGATTAATGAGGTTAGTTATGGGTAAAATGCGCAAATATTTCAAATAAGCAGGTGGTTATAAAATATTCATTGTTGTCGGGGAATATTCATTTGGTCGTGGAATATTCTTCCTGTCGGAGAATATTCGTATGACGGCGCAGTCTTTTGTGGGCCCCATAACGGAAAGCGATTGGATGAAGAAAACGACAAAAACAAGTTGTTTATAAATAACGGAGTAGTTGTTACCGTTAATACTGTTGGAATACCTGGTGGTTAAAACACAGTAATACGCGTTGTTGCACAGTAGCACACGGTATTGCACCAATTATTGATTCTTATGTAAGAAGTCACTACTCAATAATTGTTACAGTAATTACTGTTCAATATTGTATTATATTGATTCAATAATTGATGCGTTGATATTTTATATTACTGTTGTTTTAATAATTATCACTACACAGTATTTTCTATTATTGGAACAATAATTCATATTATCTGAATAATATTATTAGATAACATTATTGGCAATGTCTAGAAAGTTCTGTCTAAGGAGAGGTTTGGTCATCTAATTGCGCGCCAGTAAGGAGAGATCCTTATTGGAAAGCCCCCTCTTTCCTGGGAACGGCCTGGTTGCCAGTACTGTGATTCTGTAATATTAATTGTGTATAATTAATTATTGATTTATATGATGAGGAAAATATTGATTTTATGTGGATATAGATGGAGTAAATTTTTAATGTGACAATTGTTGAAAATTAATATTTTATCTTTTTTTGATAAAATAATTCATTTAAATATATTATTTTAATAATATATTGATGGTGATATTTTTACAATGAATGTGGGATATATGAGTATATGAGGAGGAAGAGTATTTTTGTGGCACTAATTGATTAACACATGTTTTGTGTGTTGGTGGACACAATTCTTGACCGAAAATTTATTATTGACTGTAAAATCGTCCGTTTGTAGATTTCGGTCAATTTCTGTTTAGAATTTGGAAAAACTTTCTTCTGCAAAGTTGTAGAGAATTGAATTTCCTATAAAAACTCGCTAGATTCGAATTTTCTGATAAAAGAGCTATTTATTATGAATTATTGAAGTTCTGAAGTTCCGAAATAATTGATTTTTGGAAGTTTTATTTATTATTTTGAAGAAAAACGTTTTTTTGCATTTAAGTGGGCTAACATGTGATATAAATGGGCTGAGATCAGATGTATAGAGGTGGGCTAAGAAAAATTTGATAAATATATTAATATTATATTAAATTTTCTGCTTTGGTGTTCTAAGCATTTTCCTATAAATAGGGTGCTTAGGTTAGAATTGAAAATCACACCAGAAACACAAGTTTCTCTCTATTTCTCTCTCTATATCGAGCGTATTCTTGTGAGTATTTGATACTTTGAGTGTTGCTATACGGTGCAAGTTTCCTTCAGCACTATATCTAGTATTCAAGTCAGAAGTACCGTCTTTCCGAGGTAAGGGATGCTATTTTTTCTTAAATGATATTATTTTCTTCAATATCATTATGCCGAAGTATTGATCTGAACTTTTTATCAAATTTGAAACTTTTCATGTCGGGGTTACTATTCACGAGTTACTATTCACGAGTTACTATTCACCGAAAAATGAAATTTTTTCTTTTCGTCCAAAATATCTATTCTGGATACTAGCTTTGATTGTATCCATATTTTGATCATTCTTGAATTTTACTCCACTATGATTATTTATGAGGTATTTTTGGACATGGAATAGTTGAAATACGAATCCTTAATATTTATTATTTTGCTTCACTGGATTCGTTTCCTTAAAAAAATTTTTTATCATTCTCAGTCTTAAATGATGATATAACTGAATATCTTTGGCCTGTAGTGCAAAGATGAATGATTTCTGATGAATATCTTTGGCCCGTAGTGCAAAGATGAACAGGTGTTGAGGTGAAACATGACCAACTGATGAATATCTTTGGCCTGTAGTGCAAAGATGACTATTTAATTCCAGATATTTATTGATTGATGTTACAGGGATAAAATGTTGATGATGAGCTTTTAAATTCATAGATAATCGTAGATTTCATTCTCTACGTAATTCTTCTATGAATTATTATTTTCCGCTGCGAATATTGATTTAAAACTTGTTGTCTATTGTACTCTATTAAATTTTTTCTTGTTGAAGACTAACGATAATTTGTTCTGTATTATCTTAGTCATAATGTTCTTTACTGGGCTAGTTGAGCTCACCCTTTTCTTTTTTGTTCCATTTTTCTCAGGAGGCGAGAATGTAGCGAGTACTAGTCGGGGTATGGAATGATGGTTCTGGAAGTTATTTTAGTAGTCCTCACCATTTTTGTGAAATAGTGTATCAATAAGTATAATGAGGACTTAATTGAGTATGAATACTGTCTAGATGACAATATTTATATTTAAACTCACAGTATATGTGTTGTCGTATTTTGCACGACAATTGTAATAATAAAGTTGTAGTTATTTTCTGTACCATGTATTTGGCGACTCAGAATGGGTTGGATGGATTGGACCTATTTTGGGGGCATCACAGTTGGTATCAGAGCTTAGGGATATGATCTCTGGCGGAGATCGGGGAATAGAACTAGGAGGGGAGAGACGAGTAAATCCTTCGCTAGTATGTCCTACCTAAGCTTATTTGTTGGTCGGTCATAATATAGGGATATTATGTGAAATGTTAATTTGTTAAATTAACCCTTGTTTTATGGCAGTATTTGAGAATGTCGACTGAGAATGTTAACAGTGGAGATGCCTAAACTCACCAACGAGGAAAACGTGCAATAGGCTGGCAATGTTCCTCATGTGAACAACACCACATTTTTTTTATCATCCTCAGTCTTAAATGATGATATAACTGAATATCTTTGGCCTGTAGTGCAAAGATGAATGATTTCTGATGAATATCTTTGGCCCGTAGTGCAAAGATGAACAGGTGTTGAGATGAACATGACCAACTGATGAATATCTTTAGCCTGTAGTGCAAAGATGACTATTTGATTCCAGATATTTATTGATGTTACAGGGATAAAATGTTGATGATGGACTTTTAAATTCATAGATAATTGTAGATTTCATTCTCTACGTAACTTCTCTATGAATTATTATTTTCCGCTGCGAATATTGATTGAAAACTTGTTGTCTATTGTATTCTATTAAATTTTTCCCTGTTGAAGACTAACGATAATTTGTTGTATATTATCTTAGTCATAATATTCTTTACTGGGCTAGTTGAGCTCACCCTTTTTCTTGTTGTTCTATTTTTTTCTCAGGAGACGAGAATGTAGCGAGTATGAGTCGGGGTGTGGAATGATGGTTCTAGAGAGTTGTTTAGTAGTCCTCACCATTTTTGTAAAATAATGTATCAATAACTGTGATGAGGATTTATTTGAGTATGAATACTGTCTAGATGACAATATTTGTATTTAAACTCTCAGTATATATGTTGTCGTATTTTGCACGACAATTGTAATAATAAAGTTGTAGTTATTTTCTGTACCATGTATTTGGCGACTCAGAATGGGTTGGGTGGAATGAACCTGTTTTGGGGGCGTCACAGTTGGTATCAGAGCTTAGGGATATGATCTCTGGCGGAGATCAGGGAATAGAACTAGGAGGGGAGAGACGAGTAAATCCTTCACTAGTGTGTCCTACCTAAGCTTATCTGTTGGTCATAATATAGGAGTATTATGTGATATGTTAATTTGTTAAATTATCCCTTATTTTATGGCAGTATTTGAGAATGTCGACTAAGAATGTTAACAGTGGAGTAAATGAGACGGTGGAGATGCCTATACTCACCAATGAGGAAAACGTGCAACAGGCTGGCAATGTTCCTCCTGTGAACAACACCACTGAGCAGACGATGAACGATGAGATGTTTAGAAGCTTTTTGCGATTCATGCAAAACCAGACGAAGGAGATTCCTGTTCAAAATATAGGAAGAAATAATGGCAACGCACAGCTGGTCACAGCCAAGCAGTTCAAAGAGTTGGGACCACCAGAATTCTGGGGAAAGCCTGATCCGATTAAGGCGGAGACATGGGTCAAGCAAATTACCAAGATATTTGATGTCTTGGGATGCACGGAGGAACAGAAGGTTCCATTCGCCACCTTTATGTTCCGTGGCGAGGCAGACTACTGGTGGGAGTCTGTGAAGCGTACCCATCCAGCCGCACTCAGCATGTCTTGGGAGACATTTCAGAAACTGTTCAATGACAAATACTTTCCTGAAAGTGTTCGTCATATGAAGGAGGTAGAGTTTATTAGACTGGAGCAGAATAATATGACGGTGTCCCAGTACGAGGCGAAGTTTGCAGAGTTGTCCAGGTTTGCACCTCATTTGGTGAAGAATGAGGAATGTATGACGCGGATGTTTCTGAGAGGTTTGAAACCCGGCATACGTCAATATCTCATTTCTCATAAATTTTCTCTATATTCAGATGTTGTCAACAGGGCTCAATTATTAGAGCGAGATAACGAGTACGGTCAATCGAGGGACCACAACCAGGATCATACCGGTGACAGCAGTCATCAGAACAATGATAACCAGCGGAGAAAGAAGAATACGGACAAGAGCGGCAACCACTCTGGTGGTAATCATGGCTATGAAAATAGAAGAAGCGAGTCGGGAGGAGATTTTAAAAAGAGGAGATTCAACAATGACAATACGAAGACGTCAGCACCAACAGGAACTGGTTCCAAGGGAGGAGAGCGACCGCCGGTCATATGCTATAAGTGCGGAAAAGAAGGACATATCAGCCCAAACTGTCCACAACAGTTTAAGGTATGTTATAACTGTAGAAAGGAAGGACATATCGCTCGAGATTGCACTGTAGCGAAACCAAGTCCAACGGGGGTGGTGACTCAAAAAGTTGTCCCAGAAAAGTCAAAGTCAACGGTTCCTGGAAGAGCATTTTTCGTGACTGGTCAGAATGCGAGGAACCCGAACGAAGTTAGCACGGGTTAGTTAATTATAAATTTTTGCGAAGTCTATACCTTGTTAGATACCGGTTCTACCCATTCATTTATCTCTCCTGCTTATACTCAATGTTTAAAATTGACTCCGGAGAAAATTAGACTTTGACTTATCTGTTGAAACTCCGTTAGGAGAAACTTTCGTTACATCCACTGTTTATAAATCTTGTTTGATCCAAGTTGGCACCATCACATTACCTGTTGACCTTATCTCTTTAAAGATACTTGCTTTTGATGTGATTGATTGGTTAACTATTCATTATGTCAAAATTGATTACTTTCGTAAGGTTGTTAGTTTTCATATTCCTAAGCAACCTGTTATTCAAATTCAAGCAACCAAACCATTGAAGTCAAACTCTTTCATATCAAGCCGTAAAGTCATTCGTTTATTGAAAAACGGATGTCAAGCTTTCTTAGCTATGTTATGGACTTGAACAAAAATACATCAGATTTGAATGATATTTCTATTATTAGTAAAATTTTTGACGTATTTCCTGAAGCATTTCTTGGCTTACTCCTAGAACGTGATATTGAATTTTGTATCGACTTTGAACCCGGTACAAAACCCATTTCTAAAATCTCATATCGAATGGCTCCTATTGAACTTCAGGAGTTAAAAACCCAACTATAGAAGTTGATAACCGAGCCTTTATTTGGTGACTTCCTTTATGGAATGCACTGAATCCAGACTCTCCGTAGGGGACGCCATATTTATGCGGTAGTAAACTGATAGGTGTCATTGTGACGTGCTATCCAAGATTGGGATATGAGTCACAGTTGAGATCAACCTAAGTCAGTAATCGAAATACATAGCTTTCTAGGCTTAGCTGGTTATTATCGGAGATTTGTAAAAGGATTTTCTCGAATCGCTACTCCATTAACTCAGCTGACTCGAAAAGATACAAACTTTGAATGGACCGAGGAATGCGAGAAGAGCTTCCAAGAATTCAACATGCGACACCGACGTTGGCTCGAGCTGTTGAAAGATTTCGATCATACCATCCTAAAAAAAACGAACGC
Source organism: Panax notoginseng (assembly GCA_016801055.1). Classification (NCBI taxonomy): domain Eukaryota; kingdom Viridiplantae; phylum Streptophyta; class Magnoliopsida; order Apiales; family Araliaceae; genus Panax; species Panax notoginseng. The sequence continues at coordinate 159,852,093 of CM029012.1, read as the reverse complement.
GGTAGCTGAAGCATTGAGTAGAAGATCATATGCAAGAACGAGTGTGATGATGTCAAGTATAAGCGTAGAATCAACTTTAATCGATAAAGTTAAAGTTGCTTAAGCCACAAATCGGGAGCTGATGCGTATGAAGAAGAAAGTACAAGAAGGTGCTATTCCGGAAGCAAGAATCGATGAAGAAGGAATACTTCGAGTCCACTCCAGACTTTGTGTTTCTAACGATTCTGATTTGAAGTACAAGATCATGATGGAGGCACACAATACACCATTTGCAATCCATCTTGGAAGTACTAAAATGTATCGTGATCTTCGACATACATTTTGGTGGAACAATATGAAGAGAGAGATTGCATAGTTTATCTCGAGGTGTTTAACTTGTCAACGTGTAAAGGCGGAGCATCAAGTGCCAAAGGGTCCATTGCAACCACTTGAGATTCCGAAATAGAAGTGGGAACACATTACCATGGATTTCGTTACGGGTCTTCCTACGGTTTCTCAAGGCATAAATGTTATTTGGATGATTGTTGATAGATTAACCAAGTCTGCTCATTTCTTTCCGATATGAGAGACTTATTCCCTTGAACGTCTTACTAGTATGTACGTGAATGAGATTGTGAGGTTGCATGACATGTCAGTATCCATAGTTTCGGATCGTGACCCAAGATTCACTTCAAGATTTTGGGTTAGCTTGCAAAAAGCTATAGGCACGGATTTACAATTTAGTTCAGCTTACCATCCTCAAACGGACGGACAATCAGAGAGGACTATTTAAACTCTTGAAGATCTATTAAGACTTTGTGTCCTAGATCTCAAAGGGAGTTGGGATAAGTACCTACCATTGGTGGAATTCTCCTACAACAACAGTTATCAGGCGAGCATAGGTGTGGCTCCATTCGAGGCGTTGTATGGAAGAAAATGTCGTTCTCCAGTATGTTGGGATGAGGTGGGAGAAGCAACGTTGTTGGGACCAGAGTTGGTACGAATGACTACAGAGGAGATCCAAACGATTCGATAACGTATACAAATGGCACAGGATCGACAAAAGAGTTATGCGGATCTTCATCGAAAGGACGTGGAATTTGATATTGGGGATCATGTATTGTTGCGAGTTACTCCATGGAAGGGAGTTACAAGATTCGGGAATAGAAAAAAGCTTAATCCACGATTTATTGGTCCATTTTAGATTCTTGACCGAGTAGGAAATGTGGCCTATAGACTCGCGTTACCTCCAAGCATGTCTCGTGTTCATAACGTTTTTCACATATCTATGCTTCGTAAATATGTGAAAGACCCAAACCACGTTATTGAGTTAGAACCAGACGAGATAGCCGAAGACTTAACGTACGAGGAGGTACCTGTCAAGATCTTGGATAGGAAGGAGCATGCACGAAGGTCATACCACAAGTTAAAGTTTTGTGGAGAAACCATGCTATTGAGGAAATGACCTGGGTGTTGGAAACAGAAATGAAAGCGAGGTATCCTCATCTTTTCGAAACACCAGGTACGTACGTCAATTTTGAGGACGAAATTTCATAAGGAGGGGAGGTTGTAAGACCCCAAATTATTAATAAATGAAATTTAATTTCCTCTATTTATTATTTTGAAATAGTAAGGGTTAAATTGATTAATGAGGTTAGTTATGGGTAAAATGCGCAAATATTTCAAATAAGCAGGTGGTTATAAAATATTCATTGTTGTCGGGGAATATTCATTTGGTCGTGGAATATTCTTCCTGTCGGGGAATATTCGTATGACGGCGTAGTCTTTTGTGGGCCCCATAATGGAAAGCGATTGGATGAAGAAAACGACAAAAACAAGTTGTTTATAAATAACGGAGTAGTTGTTACCGTTAATACTGTTGGAATACCTGGTGGTTAAAACACAGTAATACGCGTTGTTGCACAGTAGCACACGGTATTGTACCAATTATTGATTCTTATGTAAGAAGTCACTACTCAATAATTGTTACAGTAATTACTGTTCAATATTGTATTTTATTGATTCAATAATTGATGCGTTGATATTTTATATTACTGTTGTTTTAATAATTGTCACTACACAGTATTTTCTATTATTGGAACAATAATTCATATTATCTGAATAATATTATTAGATAACATTATTGGCAATGTCTAGAAAGTTCTGTCTAAGGAGAGGTTTGGTCATCTAATTGCGCGCCAGTAAGGAGAGATCCTTATTGGAAAGCCCCCTCTTTCCTGGGAACGGCCTGGTTGCCAGTACTGTGATTCTGTAATATTATTTGTGTATAATTAATTATTAATTTATATGATGAGGAAAATATTAATTTTATGTGGATATAGATGGAGTAAATTTTTAATGTGACAATTGTTGAAAATTAATATTTTATCTTTTTTTGATAAAATAATTCATTTAAATATATTATTTTAATAATATATTGATGGTGATATTTTTACAATGAATGTGAAATATATGAGTATATGAGGAGGAAGAGTATTTTTGTAGCACTAATTGATTAACACATGTTTTGTGTGTTGGTGGACACAATTCTTGACCGAAAATTTATTATTGACTGTAAAATCGCCCGTTTGTGGATTTCGGTCAATTTCTGTTTAGAATTTGGAAAAACTTTCTTCTGCAAAGTTGTAGAGAATTGAATTTTCTATAAAAACTCGCGAGATTCGAATTTTCTGATAAAAGAGTTATTTATTATGAATTATTGAAGTTCTGAAGTTCCGAAATAATTGATTTTTGGAAGTTTTATTTATTATTTTGAAGAAAAACGTTTTTTTGCATTTAAGTGGGCTAACATGTGATATAAATGGGCTGAGATCAGATGTATAGAGGTGGGCTAAGGAAAATTTGATAAATATATTAATATTATATTAAATTTTCTGCTTTGGTGTTCTAAGCATTTTCCTATAAATAGGGTGCTTAGGTTAGAATTGAAAATCACACCAGAAACACAAGTTTCTCTCTATTTCTCTCTCTATATCGAGCGTATTCTTGTGAGTATTTCATACTTTGAGTGTTGCTATACGGTGCAAGTTTCCTTCAGCACTATATCTAGTATTCAAGTCAGAAGTACCGTCTTTTCGAGGTAAGGGATGTTATTTCTTCTTAAATGATATTATTTTCTTCAATATCATTATGCCGAAGTATTGATCTGAACTTTTTATCAAATTTAGAACTTTTCATGTCGGGGTTACTATTCATGAGTTACTATTCACGAGTTACTATTCACGAGTTAATATTCACCGAAAAATGAAATTTTTTCTTTTCGTCCAAAATATCTATTCTGGATACTAGCTTTGATTGTATCCATGTTTTGATCATTCTTGAATTTTACTCCACTATGATTATTTATGAGGTATTTTTGGACATGGAATAGTTGAAATACGAATCCTTAATATTTATTATTTTGCTTCACTGGATTCGTTTCCTTAAAAATATTTCATATCATCCTCAGTCTTAAATGATGATATAACTGAATATCTTTGGTCTGTAGTGCAAAGATGAATGATTTCTGATGAATATCTTTGGCCCGTAGTGTAAAGATGAACAGGTGTTGAGGTGAACATGACCAACTGATGAATATCTTTGGCCTGTAGTGTAAAGATGACTATTTGATTCCAGATATTTATTGATTGATGTTACAGGGATAAAATGTTGATGATGGAATTTTAAATTCATAGATAATCGTAGATTTCATTCTCTACGTAATTCTTCTATGAATTATTATTTTTCGCTGCGAATATTGATTTAAAACTTGTTGTCTATTGTACTCTATTAAATTTTCCCTGTTGAAGACTAACGATAATTTGTTCTGTATTATCTTAGTCATAATATTCTTTACTGGGCTAGTTGAGCTCACCCTTTTCCTTTTTGTTCCATTTTTCTCAGGAGGCGAGAATGTAGCGAGTACTAGTCGGGGTATGGAATGATGGTTCTGGAAGTTATTTTAGTAGTCCTCACCATTTTTGTGAAATAGTGTATCAATAAGTATAATGAGGACTTAATTGAGTATGAATACTGTCTAGATGACAATATTTGTATTTAAACTCACAGTATATGTGTTGTCGTATTTTGCACGACAATTGTAATAATAAAGTTGTAGTTATTTTCTGTACCATGTATTTGGCGACTCAGAATGGGTTGGATGGATTGGACCTATTTTGGGGGCGTCACATTGTGACAACCCCAAAATAGGTCCATTCCATCCAACCCATTCTGAGTCGTCAAATACATGGTACAGAAAACAACTACAACTTTATTACAACAATTGTCGTGCAAAATACAACAACACATATGCTGTGAGTTTGGATACAAATATATACCAACTGTGACGTTGGACACCATCATGTATCAGCACTTCACAAAGGTACCTTACATAAAGGTATAGTCAAAAACTGTTCTAGAAATTAGAATCTTTGGGAAGTGCTCAAGGAAACCTTCGTACATGGGAGGCCACGCGTCTAGGTTATGATAGATATCATATGGCCACAGAATTATCCTTGGTTGACCCAATAGACCCCAAAGAAAAACGAGAAGATTACTATCATATTCTTCCCAATGGTGAGTCTTCTCTTGACTTATCATTATCTCCACTGTCTCTAATTGAGAATTATACTTCAAACAAACACCAAGATTATATAGGTAGTGCTTGTAGATATACTCAGCAAGTGGATGAGAACAACCCTGTCCTATGATGACACGAGGTTGTATGTCATTAGACATCTTGTATGATAGTGACAAAACACCCTTCCAACGTTGGGTTCGCCTCACCCTATTTTCTTCACCAAATATAACTACTAAATGATGACCACCGTTCTATTCCCTTGTTACCCCCGCTCGACCCAGCTACACTCTTATTACCTGAAAGGAATTGTGAAGCAAAAGGGTGAGCACAACTAGCTCAGTAAAGAATATCATGACTAAAGATAATTAAATTATCAATAGCCTTCATCAATAATAAATCAGAGATTTAGAACATATGGTAAATGATAAAAATTTCAACCATAGTTGCAGCGGAACGAGCAATCCATTAGAAGAGTCAAATAGACTATAAAGTCTATTATCTTCTCCATGTTAAAAATCCACCAACAATATTTTATCCATGTAACATCACTCAACAGTTCCTTTCCACAATCATATGAATAACTCATAATCATAATTGTGACTATAAATTTTTCTTCGCACCCAGGACGAAGAATATTTTCATCACCTGTCTTTACCTGAAACATCAAAGATCATGGTTATACCAAATCACAGTTCCTGTTTATAATCATACTAACAAATCCATCTTTGCACTACGGGCCAAAGATATTCATCAACAAACCATCTTTGCACTACGGGCCAAAGATATTCAACAAGTCATCTTTGCACTACGGGCCAAAGATATTCATCAACAATTCATCTTTGCACTACAGGCCAAAGATATTCATCAATATTTCATATTTGCACTACAGGCCAAAGATATTATATCTCAAAGAAATATATAATCATTTCAGAATTTATATAAACAATAATTATAACCATGTTGATCAATTCACCTTTGCACTTAAGCTTAAGATATTCAATTATAAATTCAATGGTCATGATCATACCAGTCACAATTCAACTTTGCACTACAGGCCAAAGAGAACCCTAGTCATGATCATACCAATAATCTACCCATCTTTACACTCCAGTGAAAGAGAATTTCAACATCAGGGTTATAAAAATGTTATATATGATGATAAAAATAATATGATCAACATATAGTTTTAATCTCAAGAGTAATATTCGTAACTCATGAATAGTAACCCCGACACAAAAGATAGAAATTCTACAATAAAATTCATACCAATATTTCGGTATAATGATATTGAAAGAATAACATTACTTAAATTTATAAACAATTTATTTTAATTGTTTACACTTTACTAATTAATGCATTTAATCATCATAAAATGTCAACTCTTACAATTTCATCATCAATAACCAAAACCCTCATCAAAAATCTGCATATACCTCATATAGGATTCTCAAGCCATAAAATCCTATTTTCCAATTTTCTTTCTTCACAAAACATATTTAATTCATTTACTCATAACTAGACCATTTTCATGAAAAATACCAAATCAGTTCCAAAAATATTTCTTTTCTGGAATTTAGCATAATATAGTCCCATAATGAACATATATTTTTCTCAAAAATTTTAAAATTCATTTACTATTTTTCATATGGCCAAAATAGCCGAATATTTAGACATTTATCAAAAATTATACTTTTGTCCAAAAATTCTGAAATTTACAGAGTATACTTCTATCATATACATGTACTCCCAATAAAAATTTCATCAATTTTGGAGTTAACCACAAGGAATTATAAGCGGTTACTTTTAAAATAGTCTTTTCTCATAAAATTCATAACTCTTAATCTATACATCCAAAAATCACCATTTTTGGACACAATCAAGAAAACTCATCAAAATATCATTTTAAATTTTTCCAGAATTTTTGAAGATCAGAAAAATTACGAAACTGAAAATCATAACAACCCTTAAAATCTCTTACTATCCCTTACTATCCCTTACAATCCCTTACCTCAAAAGAGCAGTACTTCTGACTGGATATCGGATATGATGCTGAAGGAAACTTGCACTGATGAATAGCAACTCACCAAGTATCTAAAAACTCACAAAATATGCTTCATAATATAGAGAGAGAAAGAGAGAAAGCTTATGTTTCTGGTGTGATTTTCAATTCTAACTTAGCCCTCTATTTATAGGAAAATTTTGGTAGGTTTGACCTGCAACCTGATGGCTTTACCTGCTACTATTCCCACCCACCACATTTGAAATATAATTCAGCACATTTCTTCACCAACCACAAGTGGGGCCCACCAATTCTAGAATTTTCCACCAAAATGATAAACTCCGAAAATTCAACAATTTCTGAACCAGTCATCTCGTAAAATTCATAACAAATCATACGTTCATTTTTAACGGTTCAAAATTTGTGGACATATACTCAACTTATATATGTATAACATATCCAAAAATTACCACGATCCAACGGTCGGATTAAAAATTATAACCCCCGCAAAATATCTCAAAAACCCTGATTTTTAATACCTCCATTCCGACAAAAATACTGATAAAAACCTCAACATTAACTCCTTCATTTTTAACCACAAAAATATATCCCTCATTTATATCCACATAAAATAAATATTTCCTTATCATATGAATCAATAATTAATTATTCACAAATAATATTACAGAATCACATTTATGACAACCAGGCCGTTCCCAGGAAAGAGGGGGCTTTCCAATAAGGATTTCTCCTTACTGGCGCGCAATTAGATGACCAAACCTCTCCTTAGACAGAACTTTCTAGACATTGCCAATAATGCTATCTAATAATACTATTCAAATAATATGAATTATTGATCTGATAATAGAAAATACTGTGCAGCAACAATTATTGAAACAACAATAATATAAAATATCAACGCAGCAATTATTGAATCAATAAAATAAAATATTGAACAGTAATTACTGTAACAATTATTGAGTAGTGCCTTCTTACGTAAGAATCAATAATTTCAAAAATACTATGCAATACCGTGTGCTACTGTGCAATAACGCGTATTACTGTATTTTAACCACCGGGTATTCCAACAGTGTTAACGGTAACAACTACGCCGTTATTTGTAAAAACTCAAATTTGTCATTTTCTTCACCCGACAGTTATTCTGTTATGGGGCCCACAAATGGCTGCGCCGTCGTACGAATATTCCCCGACAGAAAGAATATTCCACGACCAAACGAATATTCCCCGACAACAATGATTATTTTATAACCACTTGCTTATTTTGAAAAAAAATCATATTTCACTCATAACTTTAAACTTTTATCAATTTAACCATTTACTGAATAGTAATTATAAGAAAAATTGAATACTTTTATTTCATAAAATTCGGGGTCTTACAATCTCCCCTCCTTATGAAATTTCGTCCCCGAAATTTACGTACCTGGTATTTCAAAGAGTTGAGAATACCTTGCTTTCATTTCAGATTCCATCTTCCCTGTCATCATGATTTCTCCATTGCTCATCTCCTGTATTTCAGATATCATTCTAGAATACAGCTTCAAAATAAGGGTTAATTGAACAAATTAACATATCACATAATATCCCAATATTATGACTGACCAACAAATAAGCTTAGGTAGGACACACTAGCGAAGGATTTACTCATCTCTCCCCTCCTAGTTATATTTCCCGATCTCCGCCAGAGATCATATCCCTAAGCTCTGATACCACCTGTGACTCTCATGGTGCTTCAACCACAGCACCTCACAGTGGTACCTATCAGTTTGCCACCGCAGAACGGCGTCCCCTACGGAGAGTCTGGCTTCGGTGCATCCCCCATCAACAGGAAGTCACCAGCGAGAGGCTCGGGGCTCTTTACTTATAGCTCTGATACCACCTGTGACAACCCCAAAATAGGTTCATTCCATCCAACCCATTCTGAGTCGTCAAATACATGGTACAGAAAACAACTACAACTTTATTACAACAATTGTCGTGCAAAATACAACAACACATATGCTGTGAGTTTGGATACAAATATATACCAACTGTGACGTTGGACACCATCATGTATCAGCACTTCACAAAGGTACCTTACATAAAGGTATAGTCAAAAACTGTTCTAGAAATTAGAATCTTTGGGAAGTGCTCAAGGAAACCTTCGTACATGGGAGGCCACGCGTCTAGGTTATGATAGATATCATATGGCCACAGAATTATCCTTGGTTGACCCAATAGACCCCAAAGAAAAACGAGAAGATTACTATCATATTCTTCCCAATGGTGAGTCTTCTCTTGACTTATCATTATCTCCACTGTCTCTAATTGAGAATTATACTTCAAACAAACACCAAGATTATATAGGTAGTGCTTGTAGATATACTCAGCAAGTGGATGAGCACAACCCTGTCCTATGATGACACGAGGTTGTATGTCATTAGACATCTTGTATGATAGTGACAAAACACCCTTCCAACGTTGGGTTCGCCTCACCCTATTTTCTTCACCAAATATAACTACTAAATGATGACCACCGTTCTATTCCCTTGTTACCCCCGCTCGACCCAGCTACACTCTTATTACCTGAAAGGAATTGTGAAGCAAAAGGGTGAGCACAACTAGCTCAGTAAAGAATATCATGACTAAAGATAATTAAATTATCAATAGCCTTCATCAATAATAAATCAGAGATTTAGAACATATGGTAAATGATAAAAATTTCAACCATAGTTGCAGCGGAACGAGCAATCCATTAGAAGAGTCAAATAGACTATAAAGTCTATTATCTTCTCCATGTTAAAAATCCACCAACAATATTTTATCCATGTAACATCACTCAACAGTTCCTTTCCACAATCATATGAATAACTCATAATCATAATTGTGACTATAAATTTTTCTTCGCACCCAGGACGAAGAATATTTTTATCACCTGTCTTTACCTGAAACATCAAAGATCATGGTTATACCAAATCACAGTTCCTGTTTATAATCATACTAACAAATCCATCTTTGCACTACGGGCCAAAGATATTCATCAACAAACCATCTTTGCACTACGGGCCAAAGATATTCAACAAGTCATCTTTGCACTACGGGCCAAAGATATTCATCAACAATTCATCTTTGCACTACAGGCCAAAGATATTCATCAATATTTCATCTTTGCACTACAGGCCAAAGATATTAATATCTCAAAGAAATATATAATCATTTCAGAATTTATATAAACAATAATTATAACCATGTTGATCAATTCACCTTTGCACTTAAGCTTAAGATATTCAATTATAAATTCAATGGTCATGATCATACCAGTCACAATTCAACTTTGCACTACAGGCCAAAGAGAACCCTAGTCATGATCATACCAATAATCTACCCATCTTTACACTCCAGTGAAAGAGAATTTCAACATCAGGGTTATAAAAATGTTATATATGATGATAAAAATAATATGATCAACATATAGTTTTAATCTCAAGAGTAATATTCGTAACTCATGAATAGTAACCCCGACACAAAAGATAGAAATTCTACAATAAAATTCATACCAATATTTCGGTATAATGATATTGAAAGAATAACATTACTTAAATTTATAAACAATTTATTTTAATTGTTTACACTTTACTAATTAATACATTTAATCATCATAAAATGTCAACTCTTACAATTTCATCATCAATAACCAAAACCCTCATCAAAAATCTGCATATACCTCATATAGGATTCTCAAGCCATAAAATCCTATTTTCCAATTTTCTTTCTTCACAAAACATATTTAATTCATTTACTCATAACTAAACCATTTTCATGAAAAATACCAAATCAGTTCCAAAAATATTTCTTTTCTGGGATTTAACATAATATAATCCCATAGTGAACATATATTTTTCTCAGAATTTTTAAAAGTCATTTACTATTTTTCATATGGCCAAAATAGCCGAATATTTAGACATTTATAAAAAATTATACTTTTGTCCAAAAATTCTGAAATTTACAGAGTATACTTCTATCATATACATGTACTCCCAATAAAAATTTCATCAATTTTGGAGTTAACCACAAGGAATTATAAGCGGTTACTTTTAAAATAGTCTTTTCTCATAAAATTCATAACTCTTAATCTATACATCCAAAAATCACCATTTTTGGACACAATCAAGAAAACTCATCAAAATATCATTTTAAATTTTTCCAGAATTTTTGAAGATCAGAAAAATTACGAAACTGAAAATCACAACAACCCTTAAAATCTCTTACTATCCCTTACTATCCCTTACAATCCCTTACCTCAAAAGAGCAGTACTTCTGACTGGATATCGGATATGATGCTGAAGGAAACTTGCACTAATGAATAGCAACTCACCAAGTATCTAAAAACTCACAAAATATGCTTCATAATATAGAGAGAGAAAGAGAGAAAGCTTATGTTTCTGGTGTGATTTTCAATTCTAACTTAGCCCTCTATTTATAGGAAAATTTTGGTAGGTTTGACCTGCAACCTGATGGCTTTACCTGCTACTATTCCCACCCACCACATTTGAAATATAATTCAGCACATTTCTTCACCAACCACAAGTGGGGCCCACCAATTCTAGAATTTTCCACCAAAATGATAAACTCCGAAAATTCAACAATTTCTGAACCAGTCATCTCGTAAAATTCATAACAAATCATACGTTCATTTTTAACGGTTCAAAATTTGTGGACATATACTCAACTTATATATGTATAACATATCCAAAAATTACCACGATCCAACGGTCGGATTAAAAATTATAACCCTCGCAAAATATCTCAAAAACCCTGATTTTTAATACCTCCATTCCGACAAAAATACTGATAAAAACCTCAACATTAACTCCATCATTTTTAACCACAAAAATATATCCCTCATTTATATCCACATAAAATAAATATTTCCTTATCATATGAATCAATAATTAATTATTCACAAATAATATTACAGAATCACATTTATGACAACCAGGCCGTTCCCAGGAAAGAGGGGGCTTTCCAATAAGGATTTCTCCTTACTGGCGCGCAATTAGATGACCAAACCTCTCCTTAGACAGAACTTTCTAGACATTGCCAATAATGCTGTCTAATAATACTATTCAAATAATATGAATTATTGATATGATAATAGAAAATACTGTGCAGCAACAATTATTGAAACAACAATAATATAAAATATCAACGCAGCAATTATTGAATCAATAAAATAAAATATTGAACAGTAATTACTGTAACAATTATTGAGTAGTGCCTTCTTACGTAAGAATCAATAATTTCAAAAATAATATGCAATACCGTGTGCTACTGTGCAATAACGCGTATTACTGTATTTTAACCACCGGGTATTCCAACAGTGTTAACGGTAACAACTATGCCGTTATTTGTAAAAACTCAAATTTGTCATTTTCTTCACCCGACAGTTATTCTGTTATGGGGCCCACAAATGGCTGCGCCGTCGTACGAATATTCCCCGACAGAAAGAATATTCCACGACCAAACGAATATTCCCCGACAACAATGATTATTTTATAACCACTTGCTTATTTTGAAAAAAAATCATATTTCACTCATAACTTTAAACTTTTATCAATTTAACCATTTACTGAATAGTAATTATAAGAAAAATTGAATACTTTTATTTCATAAAATTCGGGGTCTTACACACATCATGCGTCTAATCTATGATAGATATCATATGGCCACAGAATTATCCTTGGTTGGCCTAATAGACCCCAAAGAAAAACGAGAAGATTACTATCATATACTTCCCAATGGTGAGTTTTCTCTTGATATATCATTATCTCCACTGTCTCTAATTGCGAATTATACTTCAAACAAATACCAAGATTATATAGGTAGTGCTCGTAAATATACTCAGCAAATGGATGAGCACATCCCTGTCTTATGATGATACGAGGTTGTATTGCATTAGACATCTTGCATGGTAGTGGCAAAACACCCTTCCAACGTTGGGTTCGCTTCACCCTAGATAATTCACCAAATATAACTACTAAATGATGACCACCGTTCTATTCTCCTGTTACCCCCGGTCGACCCAGCTACACTCTTATTACCTGAAAGGAATTGTGAAACAGAAGGGTGAGCACAACTAGCCCAGTAAAGAATATCATGACTAAAGATAAATAAATTATCAATAGCCTTCAACAGAATTAAATCAGAGATTTAGAACATATGGTAGATGATAAAAATTTTCAACCATAGTTGCAGCGGAACGAGCAATCCATTAGAAGAGTCAAATAGACTATAAAGTCTATTATCTTCTCTACGTTAAAAGTCCACCAACAATATTTTATCCCTGTAACATCAATCAACAGTTCCTTTCCACAATCATTTGAATAACTCATAATCATAATTGTAGTTCTAAATTCCTCTTCTCATCCAAGACGAAGATAATTTTCATCACCTGTCTTTACCTGAAACATCAAAGATTATGGTTACACCAAATCACATTTCCTGTTCATAATTATACTAATAACTTCATCTTTGCACTACGGGCCAAAGATATTCAACAACAGGTCATCTTTGCACTACGGCCAAAGATATTCATCACCAGTTCATCTTTGCACTACTGGCCAAAGATATTCAACAATAGTTTATATTTGCACTACAGGCCAAATATATTCATCAACAGTTCATATTTGCACTGCAGGCCAAATATATTAATATCTCAAAGAAATATATAATCATTTCAGAATTTATATAAACAATAATTATAATCATGTTGATCAATTCACGTTTGTACTTAAGCTAAAGATATTCAATTATAAATTCAATGGTCATGATCATACCTGTCAACAATTCAACTTTGCACTCCTGGCCAAAGGAAACCCATAGTCATGATTATACCAAAAATCTATCCATCTTTACACTCAAGTCAAAGAGAAATATCATCATTAGGGTTATAAAAATATTATATATAATAATAAAATCAATATAATCAACATATAGATTTAATCTCAAGAGTAATATTCATAAATCAACTATAATTTGGTCAGAAAAAGAAACCAATTTTGTCGTGAATAGTAACTCATTAATAGTAACTCGTGAATAGTAATTCATGAATAGTAACTCGACATAAAAAAGATAGAAATTCTACAATAAAATTTATACCAATATTTCGGTATAATGATATTGAAAGAATAATATTTCTTAAGCTTACAAACAATTTATTTTAATTGTTTACACTTTACTAAATAATGCATTTAATCATCCTAAAATGCCAAACTCATAAGATTTCATTACCAATAACCAAAACCCTCATAAAAAATCTGCATATACCTCATATAGGATTCTCAAGCCATAAAATCCTATTTTCTAATTTTCTTACTTCACATAACATATTTAATTCATTTACTCATAACTAGTCTATTTTCATGAAAAATACCAAATCAGTTCCAAAAATATTTCTTTTCTTAGATTTAGCAGAATATAGTCCCATATTGAACATATATTTTTCTCAGAATTTTTAAAACTCATTTACTATTTTTCATATGGCCAAAACAGCCGAATATTTAGACATTTATCATAAATTGTAATTTTATCCAAAAATTCCGAAATTCACAGAGTACACTGATATTATATAGATATACTTCCAATAAAAATTTTATCAATTTTAGAGTTAACCACAAGGAGTTATAAGCGGTTACTTTTAAAATAGTTTTTTTCCCGTAAAATTCATAACTCTTCATCTATACATCCAAAAATCACCATTTTTGGACACAATCAATAAAACTAATCAAAATATCATTTCAAATTTTTCTAAAATTTTCTGATGGTCAGAAGAATTACGAACTGAAAAATACAATAATCCTTAAAATCTCTTACCTCAAAAGAGCAGTACTTCTGACTGGAATATCGGATGAAAAGCCGAAGGAAACTTCTACTGAATAGTAACTCTCAAAGTATCTAAATACTCACAAATATATGCTTGATAATCTAGAGAAAAAGAAAACTTGTTTCTGGTGTGATTTTTAATTAGCACCTATTTATAGGAAAATGCTAGAACGCCAAAGGAGACTAAAATAATAAAATATTATTATTTATTCTCATTCTTTCTACGCATGCTTTGAAAGCCATCAGCCCCTCAATTCTGAAAATTTCAGCAGCCCACATGTTATTGACACCAACCAAAGTGGGTCCCACCCATAAATTTAATAAAAAAATTTTTTTTTTTGAAACTTCAATAATTAACAGAAAATAGTCCTTTTATCAGAAAATTCGAATCTCGCATTTTTTTTATAGGAAATTCAATTCTCTACAACTTTGCAGAAAAAAGTTTTTTCAAATTTCAAACAGAAATTAACCGAAATCCATAAACGGATGATTTTACAGACTATAATCAAATTTCAGTCAAGAAATGGGGTCCACCAACACAAAATATGTGTTAATCATTTAATGTAACAAAAATACTCTTCCTCCTCATATACTCATATATCTCACATTCATTGTAAAACTATCATCATTATTATATTATTAAATATAATAATACATTATTTTATCAGAAAAGATAAAATATCATTTTTCAACAATTGTCACTTTAAAAATTTTCTCCATCTATATCCACATAAAATTAATATTTTTCTCATCATATAAATTAATAATTAATTATTTACAAATAATATTACAGAATCACAGTATTGGCAACCAGACCGTTCCCAAGAAATAGGGGCTTTCCAATAAGGATTTCTCCTTATTGGCGCGCAATTAGATGGCCGAACCTCTCCTTAGATAGAACTTTCTAGACATTGCCAATAATGCTATCTAATAATATTATTTAAATAATATGAATTATTGATCTGATAATGGAGATGATGTGCAGCAATAATTATTGAAACAACAATAATATAAAATATCAACGCAACAATTATTGAATCAATAAAATAAAATATTGAACAGTAATTACTGTAATAATTATTGAGTAGTGCCTTCTTACGTAAGAATCAATAATTGTTACAATACCGTGTGCTACTGTGCAACAACGCGTATTACTGTGTTTTAACCACCGGGTATTCCAACAGTGTTAACGGTAACAACTACGCCGTTATTTATAAAAACTCAATTTTGTCGTTATCTTCATCCGACAGTTATTCTGTTATGGGGCCCATAAATGACTGCGCCGTCGTACGGATATTCCCGATAAAAAGAATATTCCACGACCAAACGAATATTCCCCGACAACAATGAATATTTTATAGCCACTTGCGTATTTTAAAAAAAAACTTCATATATCACCCTTAACTTTAACTTTTATCAATTTAACCATTTACTGAATAGTAATTATAAGAAAAATTGAATACTTTTATTTCATAAAATTCGGGGTCTTACAACTTTTATTGAGCAAGTTTCTCTAAACTTACTCAAATTGATATTGAGCAAGTATCCTAAACCCTTATATTACTTTATTCGACGCATATCGTAAGCAAGTTCCCTAACTTTACCCAAATTATTATTGAGCAAGTTTCCTTGAACTTCACTATTTGACGGTGAAAGTTACATATCCTTCTCATATTGAATTGAGTAGGTTATTGTTGAATTGAAAGTTATTCATTTAAACTTGAATCTTATTTCCAAGCATGCTATTAAGTGGTTTAATTACTTTAAAATTATTCCACATCGATATTATTGATATTCGCACTTAGTGCACTTGAGATCGTACAGTCTTGGACTTGTACATCATTTAAAGTTCAAATAATTCTTCAATTGTGTCAGATAGAGTCTGAACCTTTGTTCGGTCAGACAAGTATACAAAGTTTTATAAAAGCTATCCAAACCAATTGATGGTAAGGATTCTTAGACTGAAAGAACATCCCTTCTATGATAGGGGAGTACCCCAGGTATCTAATATAAGATACAAAGAGCAGATTTAAATGTTATGCATATACATAGTGTACGCGAGGCAGATCCCCTCAAGTACTTATTCTGTGGCCAGTAAACAAAGGGTTAATTAGCTATTGATTCCATTGGAGTGTTATAGTTCAAAGTCTATTTGACTAGTAGTTATTCTAAAGGCAATTATTATCTTTGCTTGCGATATTCATATTGTTGAATCTTTTAGATATTCATATTGTTGAATCCATTGCCAGATATTTTTTCATTCATCATGATATATCCTTATTGTTGTATTTAAACTTGTTGAGCAGACTTGTTGCTCATCCTTGCTATATCATGAATATATTGCAGCTAAGCTCGAGACCTCAGGGAAGGACAAGGGTAAAGGGAAGATGTAGGATAATTGCGAGAAGCAGAATTTATCTTACGTTTAGTTTAAATTACGATTATGTAATGTGAACCCTAATATTTATTTTAGGGTATGATTGTAAGACTTTATTAAGGTTATCGAATCTTGGGACTAGTAACACCTTTGGAATGAACGACGTACGTTTATTATTTTCCGTATTTTAGTTATCGTATGTTGTTTAGAGGTGGATGTTTATATTTTATCGCGATGACCGAACCGGGGTCAGAGGACCCGGTTTCGGCGGCGTCACAGTTTGGACATTCTCTCAACTCGAAGGACTCAAGAAGGCTCTTGGAATCCTAATAACCCTAACACGGTTTTTGGATTCTAGGAGTTCTGCCACGCGTCATTGGAGTAATCGCTCACCTGTTCTTTTCCTCTCTTCAATCAATCAATCAATCAATTTCGTCCTCTTCGTGGATTTTTCTCCTCCTCATCCAATTCGAAATCCTAGCTAGCAAGGCACGATTTTCTTGCCCACATTTATTTGGCGACTCTGCTGGGGAGGTGTAGAATTCGTGTAGGGTATGCCGACAACTCGAAATGGGAGAACAACAGGAAGAACTTCACCAAAAAATTGCATTACCTCACCGGGTCCAGTTCCGAGGCGAACAAGTCAAGCTTTCCAAGGCGTGAATCTAGATCTCGATCAACCTATTCTTGAAGACGCATCGGAAGGAAGTTCAACATCACCATACATGGTTGAACAACAACCAGCGAATGTCAGGCAGACATGCGCGGGAAGGCAAAGCGAGGAAGAAAGTAGAGAGTAGGCAAATGTTGTGCAACTGGAGATACTCAAGGCGTTGAAGGAAGCACAGGAAGGACAAATGATGATGATGGCTATAATGCTAGAGATGCAGAAGAAGCAAGAGGAAATGGAAAATTTCTGTCAGCAGTTGATGCAGATCCCCGCATTCAAGGCCATGCTCCCAGACAATTCACAGGGAGAACAAGCAGGAGTGGAGGACGACAACAACGATAGCAACAATAAGGAGAATCAGACTACACCTCCATTGACGAAGAATCAATCCATTCCAATCATCCATTTGGAACCTCAGAACAGTGGTGACGTGCCACAACCCAGACTGGAAGTCAGCTAACCTCAGATAAACATCATTCCGATTACTATCCCCGTATTTTCACAAGTGCAGCTGCCAACCATCCCAAGCCTCGTTCAACGAACCAGCCCACAAGCACAACCGATACAGAATTTACATGATGCCAATGTACATCAGCCAATTTTTGTACCACAAAGAGTCCATACCACGAGCCAATATGTGAAAAAGGATGATATGATTGATGTGATTAATCAACTTCACAGGCAGATATCCCGACCTTTGGAGTTAGACTTTACTCCACCTTACCCGGCACACATTCGGAGACAACCCTACCCGATAGGGTATATCGAGCATCCCCCGCAATTTCCAAAATATAATGGGGAGAAAAGAAATGCCAGGAAACACATTTCTAAGTTCGTGCAGTCGATGTCTCCATGGTTAGGATATGATGAAAGGAACAATCACAATTTGTTGATGAGGGAATTCAACAAGACTTTGACGGATAATGCCTTCAGTTGGTGTAAGATCCCAACTTTTATAAATAAAGATGAATTTTCTATAAATATCATTTTTCAATATTATGGAGTTAATTTGATATAATGTTATAGTTGTGGGTAATATTTATAAATTTTGCAAAGTACGCAAGTTGTTATATAATATTCGATTGGTCGGGAAATATTCGTTTTAACAGGGAATATTCGTACAACGGCACAATCATTGGTGGACCCCACAATAGAATTATTGTCGGATTGAGAAAACGACAAAAATATTTTATTAAAAATAACGACGGAAGTTTTACCATTGATACTGTTGAACTACTCGGTAGTAAAAGTACAGTAATACGTGTGGTTGCATAGTAGCACACGGTATTGATTATTAATACTTATGTGAGAAGTCACTCAGTTTGATTCAATTATTGTCAGTTAATAATATGAATTATTTAGCGATAATGAAGTTTTGTTTTATTCGTATTATTAACGTAATAAAACAGAAATATCTTTTTATATAAAATAGAATACTTTATTAAAGTTATTCTATAAATAGGATATATTATATTTTATTTAAAAGATTTTTCTTTAAATATGGATCGTCAGATTAAAGTAATCAATCTGGACCGTTCATGATTTAGTTACTATGCATTCCATTTTTCTATAAATAGCAGCTCATTCCTTCATTATTTCTTACGAATTCACTGAACTCTAGATAGAGAAACTATAGAGAGAGAGAAGAAAAGTATTATGCTACTTAACTATTTCCTTATTTCAGTTTTTCTGTAAAACGGTAAGGGGTGTTATTCTTTCTTATTCATGAAGAGAACTGTTGTTATTCCATTTCTTATTATTCTGTTGGAATAACCTGTATACGCGGTCTACCCTATACTTGGTAACATTCTTCTATTATTCTGTTGGAACATCCTGTCTGTGTGTTTTACACCGGACCTGGTTCCGTCTTTATTATTATTCTATTAGAATATCTTGTCTGTGCGTTTTACGCCGGACCTGGTTCCATTATTTATTATTCTGTTGGAATAACCTGTTTGTTCGGTCTATCGCATGCATGGTGATTTCTTTTGTTATTCTATTCTTTATTATACTCAGTTGGTTAAAGTTTTGACTTCTATACTCCATGAAATTAGTGAAATATATTTGATATTTGTGCTTTATCTAGTATCTTTTCATGAAAATATTCTTCTAGGAATTCTTGAATTTTTCTCCACAAAGCAGTATCATATTGACAATTTGGACGATGTTAATTCTTGGATAAATTAATTCTTGAACTTGTTTTATTGAATTCTTATATCATTGTCATCATCCTCATGTTTATAAAATGTTGAAAGTCATCTGTGGCCTGTAGTGCATAGATGGACTTGGTATGATTATGACCAGGGATCATTCGGTATAATCATGACCGTAATATTACAAATGATGTGGTAAAAGTCCTCATTGGCCCGTAGTGCATTGATGGACAGTTGTTGGCATGATCATGACCATTAATGAATACACAAATATTCTTGGCCCGTAGTGCATGGATAATTGTGGTCGTGATACTAAAGAATATCCTTGGCCGTAGTGCAGGGGTGATTCGATGATGTGGATTATTTTATTAAGTTGAGTCCCAGCGATAACAGTGTTGAAAAACCTTTTAAATCATAGAAGATAGTAGATTTTATTCTCTACTTGACTCTTTTAATGGATTGCTTGTTCCGCTGCAGTTAAACTTGATGTTCGTTATATTTTATCAGTTTAACACTGTTGAAGGCTAATGATAATTTATTCTGCATTATCTTAGTCATAATATATTTTACTGGGCTAGTTGAGCTCACCATTTCTTTTACTGTTCCTTCAGGAAATGAGAATATAGCTGAGATGAGTCGGGAAACGGAGTGATGGACCAGATGATAGTATTAGTAGTCCTCACTATTCTGTTAAATAGTGTGACAATAATTGTAATGCGGACTCCTTTTGAGTTTGTATAGTCTCTAGTAGACAATAATTGTATTCAAACTCACAGTTATATTTTATCGTTTTGTACACGACAGTTGTATTAGTAAGTTGTATTTGTATTCTGTACCATGTATCTGACGACCCAAGATGGGTGATGTATACCTAATTTTGGGGGCGTCACAGTTGGTACTATAACTTAGAAAAGGGATCAGTCCATGATTGGGATGGTCTAAAACTGCAATTTTTAAGAAATTTTTTTATGTGCAGAAACAGGTAACCATCGTAGTGCTCATGTGATTCAAGTAGAAGTCAAACAAGGAGCTGTCAGATTACGTGGATAGGTTCAGGGCCCAAGCACAGAAGTGTGCAGAGCCAATTGAAGAAAAGAACATGGTTAGCATATGCAACAATGGTGCTTTAGACGCCTTCAAGCCCCGCTTCATTACCAAAGCGTGTGATTCATTTGTGACCCTCTCATCTTTTGCACAAGACTTGGGGGGAATCATGACATTTCCCACCAGCCATACGATGGATACATGGAAGAGCAAGAGGACAAAAACTATGGCTTTGGTGGATTCTCAGTCAAAATCACAAGGGGGCAAGAGGGAGAAAAATGAGAAATTTGAACGAAGTAGAGAAAAGCATGGGGACAAGTATAGCAAAATGCCAGTTCTGGAGGCTATCACATACAGCGAGAAGGCGTTCAGGAGCCTGTACGAACAATGGGTCGAGCACAGAGTGGTGAAACCTCCAAGGCCCCGGATGATTGTAACGAAAGAAATGAAAAGAAGACCAGACTTCTGTGTATACCACCAATACGCATGGCATTCCACTACGAACTGTTACAGTCTGCGGAGGATATATCATGAGAAACTGGCGGGCGGGGAGATTGAACTAGGAGAAGAAACGTGCAACACTATCACCTATGGTGCAGTCCCGGAAGTCAAGAACTTAAATACTGGCTCTACGTACCATCGAAAAAAACTTTGAACTACAGATGAATTAAAAATTCCACCCAAGATGGTGGTCCACCAAAAATGGTGGTTTAAGTCCTCAGGAATATCCCTTGCCAAGTAAATTGGATGACCAAGGGAGGAGGCGCAAAAATTGATGAATTAAAAAAAAAACACCCAAGATGGTGGTCCACACTAAATGATGGTCAAGTCCTCGTAGACTGTACTTACCAAGAAATTGGACAATCTAAATGACGAGGCACCCAATTTTAAGTCCTCGTAGACTGTACTTGCCCAAGAAATTGGATGACCCAAGTGACGAGGCACCAATTTCAAGTCCTCGTAGACTGCACTTGCCAAGAAATTGGACGACCCAAGTGACGAGGCATCCGAGTGTTACACTTTACCATCAAAAGTGAATGAGGCACCTGACTATAAGTCTTTAGACCCGAAAAATTATACTTTTAACTTTAATAAAAGTAATTGAGGCGCCTGAGTATAAGCCCTCAACCCCGAAAAAGTTACACTTTATCTCTAAAAGTGGTGAACGTTATGCTTTTGCCGATAAAAACAAGATTTATTATATGAAACGTTATGTTTTTCGTTAAAAGCAATTTGATTATTAATATATTTGTCAAACTTTCACTTATACTTGATTATTTCTTCTAATTTATAAAAGAAAAGAAAATAAAAAAAGAAAAGTATAGAAGAGAGATGTAAAGGCCATGACCTGTCAAATTGAAGAGAGATGAATACCTAAAGCTTGGTCTTCAAGGCTATCAGGCCTTCGAGGCTATCAGCAGGCCTTCGAGGCTATCAGCAGGTCTTCAAGGCTATCTTCAGGTCTTCGAGGCTATCAGCAGGCCTTCGAGGCTATCTTCAGGTCTTCGATGCTATCAGGCCTTCGAGGCTATCAGCAGGTCTTCGAGGCTATCAACAAATCTTCGATGCTATCAGGCCTTCACGGACTTCTTGGTTCTCAATGACTTCTTGATTCTAAAGAAAAGAGAAATTTCAATAGAGAGTAAGAAATATTAAATCGAAGATTTTCAAAATATCTCAGGAGAGCTCCTCTAAAGCTCGCCCTTCTAGGGTTTGCTCCCCTAGAGGTTCCCTCTCCTAGGACTTTTGTTTTTGAGGCTTGCAAAACATCAAGCCCCGCGAAGTGTTCAGACACTAAAATCAAGACTTCAACACTTACAATATCTTGCGCGATCATCTCACCAAAGGCGTGACTCACGCGCAGGGGGTAAATGCTTACTGGTAGATTGGTAGATGACATAAACATCCTCCAGACTAGAGGTGCATTCTCCCAAGCCGTGACAAATGAAGAATGTCATGTTAGATACGAATGTCCTTGCATAGCTTGATGTACTGAAGAATGTCCGCTCTTTCTTTAGTATACCCACATAGTCAACATTCCCAGTCACCTCGTCAATTCAAGGATGCCATTCCTGAAGGAGGCTAGATGAATCAGACAAGAAGTGAAGGGAACTGAAAGGGTACTCTTGTTTCTCTATGCATAGACGGGGAATGCGATCGGAATGGGGAAGGTCATCTCAACTTCCACAAGCCGCTGCATATAGGAACAAGCATTCCTCATTTGGCCGAGGAAGAATTGTACGGTCATGAGTCTGGACTTGCTCCCAAACGGTGCCGGAAAGACCAAAGAGGGGAGCCCTTTCCCAATCATTGAGAAACGGGGCCTCCTTAGTGATTCCCGGGTCGGCAGAATACTTAACATGACAAAGAGAAAAGTCCAATATTTAACCTTAAATACACCTGAAAAAAAGAAGAAACAATGTTAGAAGGAGTTAAGAATCACAATTATGCAAGAAAAAGTTTTCCAAAATTTTTCAAAAAAACTTCGGACAGCCCAAAAGCATCCTTCGGAGCCTCTTTTGGACTTATAATGACACATGTCATGGCTTAAGGCCATGGTTTTTGTAGAGCCCGTCGCTAGCTTCGTTTCGATATATTACGGGCCCCGAAACTCCAAACAGATCAAAAGTTACGATCCAAATAATAACTGCTCGTCTCAAACTTCACTTTTTTCGCCCAAAACATAGATTTTCGCCTAGTGTTCGCCCCTTAGGGTTCGGCCCCTTAGGATTTGGCCCTCTAAGATTTGGCCTCCTAGGGTTCGCCCCCTAGGGGTTTGGCCATCTAGAGCGGTTTCGTTGCATGTAGAGCATTTTTTCTTCCTTCATGTTCTTCGTTGACAAAACGTCAAGTCTTTCTTTATTATCCGAGGGGAAAAATCGAGATGTAATCAGGGTAATGGGGCTCGGAAGACAAAAGAAAAATTGGGGAGCCCTAAAAAAAATATAAAAAAATTGTGTAGGGTTCGGCCCCCCTAGGGTTCGGCCCTCTAGGGTTCGGCCCCCTAGGGGCTGTTCCCTCTGTTCATTCCTTTGATGAGGTCCTGTTGCTCCATAAATCTACAGCTTAGAACGAGTGCTCTTTCGCCGCGAAAATTATAGCCTTCTTTGATGAATTCTGAGCGAAAAAACCAAGATATGATCAAGGTGATGGGGCTCAGAAACAAAGAAAGACTACAATTGCCTGAAATAGAAAAGAGAAATAGAGGAAGCGAGTCAAGAGAAATTCGAAAGAAAACATGCAAGTAAGCAAATTGAAAAATTGAAAAGATGTGAAGAAGGAATGAAGCTCCAAGGGCTCGGGTTCCCCATAGGGTTCGGCCCTATAGGAAGGAATCCTCCTTGTTACCTCTCGCCTGGGTTGTCTCCTTACTGCTCACTAGATGATCTTCCTGGCTCGTAGAAAGAAAGAAAATTCAAAATGTAGCAAGACAAAAAGTAAAAACTTTAATGGCTTGAAAGATGCATATATATGAATATATGTATATGTTTTCAAGTATGCTTGCACCAGAAGAAGAAGCAGTTACTATGCTCCTATTAAGGGAAGGATTTGATCTAGTTTTCAAAAGATAAGTAGATTTGATCTTGCTTCTGAATATAAATATTATTTCTTAAATATAGAACTGATTTAATTTTTGATGTTATTCCCAACAAAGGGAAATTTCGAAATATATGTTTGATTTTCCTTCTTAATGATAATAAGGAAAGATCCTATCTTCAAAATCAAATAAATAAGGATTTAATTTTATTTCCAAAATAAAATTAAGATTTGGTTTGATAAAAAGGAAATATTTAGTTTACCAAAAGAAAGATTTTATTATATTAAATTTTATTTGGTAATATTTGATGATCTTCCTTGTTTTAATTTCCAGAAGAAAAAAATTAAGGAAACAAATATTGGATAAGCTATGGAAAGATTTTCAGAAGATTTTCCAATATGTCCAAAGAAGAGCCCTTCTAGGTTTTGCCTCCCGAGGGTTTAACCCTAAGGGTTTGGTTACCTAGGGGTTTCCTCTTCTAGGATCTTTGTCTTCAAGACTTGTAAAGTGGAATCCTACAAAATCATTCAAAAGTTTGAAGTATTCTTGCACGATCGTCTATTTGGGAATGCGACTCTCGCGCAGGGGGAAAATATGGGCCCAAGTGCAAAATTAGGGTTCACATGAACTAATTAAATTAAATGCACAATTAGGATTTCACGACCTCATTAAATGCATAATTAGGGTTTGCATAACCTAATTAAATGAAGATTGATAAGTCAAAAATAAATGTGCTAGACCCGGGAGAAGCCTCCACGTGTCTTGAGGCAGAAGGCTCGTGGAGGCAGCTCGTTTTGGGAATTGATTGAGGGATTTGATTGGTGACTAGAATGACAGGGCAATATGGGCATTACTCTGATGACTAAAGGGTATTTCTAGAATTTTCCTAAAAGCATATGCCTTGCACATGACTACTTTTCAGATAACCCTATAAATACCCTTTCCATCCCATTGGGAAGGTGACCTCTCTGGAAACGCAGGACTTGGACTCTTTTGGTGACTTAAGGATTGGATATTCCACCTAAAAGCACTAAAGGGTTTGGACATTCTCTCAACTTGAAGGACTCAAGAAGGCTCTTGGAATCCCAATAACCCTAACACGATTTTCGAATTCTAGGAGTTCTGCCATGCGTCATTGGAGTAATCGCTCATATGTTCTTCTCCCCTCTTCAATCAATCAATCAATTTCGTGCTCTTCGTGGATTTCTCTCCTCCTCAGCCAATACGAAACCTTAGCTAGCAAGGCACGATTTCCTTGCCCACATGGTTACACCCCACGTGTTCGGTTTGCAGAACGTCTCCGTTGCCGACGCTGCTCTCCACCCCGCTGGCCGAGGTGGTTCCCCTGGCAACCAGAATGGATATTGGATAATTAAGTACTATATATTCTTTGATATATATATATATATATATATATATATATATATATATATATATTGCTAATTTTTTTATAGTTATTTTCAAACTTGTCCATTGGCCAATGAAATTGCTTCTTTATTTATTTTATTTCATACTTTTACTCAAGGTTGAGCAAGAAACCAAATTGCCTCCGAAACCGCACTAAAAACAGCATAAATTAATTGCACCAACGATTTCGACATATGTGGCAATTTTAGGTAGTTAAAAAACCAAATTTACGGTTTGGTTTTGGTTACTGGGGTTTTGGTAACTGACCAAAACGCATGCATAAAACCAAAAGCGCACCATACGTCAACAAGATAAAAGAAACCTAGTTGTCCATAGTGATTTATAAATTTTAATGGGAATATGATTGAGCTTTCCATCATCATCATTATAATAACAATAATAATTTACAAGAACAAGTCCACTAACAAACTTTATTTATTGTTATCCACCACTATGTTTATATAGATACATACCAGGTCATATACATGTATATTTTTCATTTTCCTAATATTATTATCCTAAACTTAAAAGGTTAAAATTATGTATTATTTATTTCATTTTATCGATATTAAATAAATATGAACATGTACGTGAGATATGATAAAATTAAAACATGAGACTCATTACATAATTAAATTATTTTATCATTTTGTGTTCAACATTAATTAGTCACATCCTACATTATATAAAATCGAATTTACGGTTTGGGTTTTGTTCTATTTAGCTTTAGTTTAGACAAAACATTATAAGTAAGATTGTATGTGTTATCAAAGTGGTATTTAATATTGTGTAATGCTAAATTATTAATTTAAAGTGTATAAAATTTTGTTGTTTCAATTGGTTTTAGAACCGAAACCGCTGATAAGTGCATATTATTTATTTATTTTAATTCCTTTATGTTTAATTTTAATTATTGCATGTTTCAGGTGTATATGAGCATATTAAGGTGTTTAATGATTACAGGAAGAATTGGAGCTAAAATGAGAAAAAAAGAAAAATTACAAGGTTTTTAGCATTAAGTTGGATGCATGGTCTTGGCTTAGGACTTGAATTTTATTGTAGAGCTCTTCCTAAGCTTTTCGGAACATCTTGAATCGTCCCGATCAGAGTTCATATGAAAAAGTTATGATCTTTTTACCAAACGGACGCTTAACCTCAAAGTTTGGAGTTACAATTTACATAGCAGTCACTTGGAGCCTAATTTTGACCTTGATCCAGCCAGAATTTATCAATTCTCAAAGCAGTAAAATTGTAGATCTCGTCGAGAGCTTCAATTTGATAGGTAGCAGGCCTCGTAACTCCTACCTGATTAAAAGTTATGGTCATTTTACAAAAGGGCATCGTAACAGAAAATGGAAATTCGCCCTAGCGAATTTGAGCGGAAAAATTGGAAAATCTTAGATTTTTGAAAAGTTTTTAAAAGCATATTTTGGCAGCTTTCTACATGGAATGAGATTGATATTTCTATTAGATTTAAGATATCTTTAGACTGAGATTTATTTATAAATTGGATTCTATTTCTTTTTGGAAACTAGTTCTAATTTGTAAATTATTTTAGGATTTGGATTTCTAGTTCTCATAGGATTTAGGTCTTTGTCTAGCACTATAAATAGAGGATGACAGTCAGGATTTTATATATTCAATCATCTATTACATTCTCTTATCTACAACATTGGTGGATTAAAATATGAGCTAAGTTCTTTTTATTCAGTTCTAAGGGATGTTGAGCTTTATTTATAATTAATGGTTAATTGAGTATTCATTATTTATTCCTTCTCACATGAAATTCATTCTTGATAATCTGATTTAATTTCTGAATGTTATTTGGCTTAACTAATTTGATTTCTGCATGATTGAGCTGGTTAACGAATATTATATCCTAGATCAATGAATAATATTACGTGTAATTGATATTGTTCCTAATCACAAGTAGTAATTAGTAATACCTAATTGTGGACAAGCTTTTGAGTATTGTTATGATTATCAGAAGACAAGTTAAACAATCTGAACTTATGTGTTTGTTGCTTGGAATAGTCTAATTCCCTAATTCTTAATGCTACTATTATATTAAATCTAGAGAACTTGTTCTAGGTTATATAATGGTTAGAATCTTGTAAAGAGCTTATTTCATTGAGTGACAATCTAAGGGGAGTTTCGGGTAGCAGAGCTTGTTGTTACGTAGGGCTATTAGTTTCATTGAAGGGTAAATAATGTTACACTATTAATATATTATTATAAAAAGATGATACTGAACTGAAGAACTGGAACTTTTTATTCATTGTTTATTCTTATTAGTTTATTTTTGTTAATTTAGTTAATTAATTTAAAATCCCCTTTTCATTAGAGATCATAGGATAAATATAAAACAAGTCACTCTCTGTGGGATCGATCCTTGCTTACTACTGTTCTAATTATTTGAATTTATAAAGTGAAAGTGAAGTTAATTTAGGACACACCAAATGAAACCACACCGCACGGTTTAAAACCGAACCACACCAATCACAAGCAGTTTCATGTGCGATTTTAGATTTGTCAAACCGCACTTAAACAGTTTCGTGTGCGAGTTGAAGTGTTGACCCTAACTTTGAGCATGTAGTGATCAAAGTATGGAAGTCAGAATTTACTTGTTGAAGTGCACGTATTAACTTTTGTAAAAATGTCTGGCATTTATAAAAATTAACTGTTAGAGAAAAAAAAAGGCCTTGAAATGGCCCGGATTCGAATCCAACTGTACCCGTCCCAACATTTTCAATCACACATAAAAAATTATTTGCCATGCTGTATAGAAAGGAATCCTATAGATATGGATAGGCTTAGGCTGTCAACTGGGTTATGCTCAGGGTTGTCCAACCTTAATCCCTTCTCAAGCTTTCGGCTTAAACATATTCACAGGTTTGGTTCAAATTACAAACAAAATTTGAAGTTAAAAATCGACTCTCGAGGCAGAAATAGAAATTAAAATTGTGACACCCCCAAATTCGGGTACTTCAATTTCCATGGGATTTGGTGTTCACTGTCCAAACATAATGTATCTATCTACCCATAATAAATGACAAACCATAAATAAATTGAATAAATCCTCTCCTTAAGGAGTTACAACATCTGAATGCAAATACATCAATCCCAGGTCATACTAATCTTAAATCTCAAATGCGGAAACATAAACAAATAATAAGTCTTACACAACTTTAACAAAAGTTTGAAACATAAATACATCAAATAAATAACAAATCTTTATCACTTGTTAACTTGACCCTTGCTTTTGCTAGTGGAAGGCTCGTCGGACCTTTCGTTCTTAACTGCAATGTTATTATTACGCAAGAGTGAGCACGATTGCCCACAAGTATAATAATGGAACAACAATATAATAACATGTGAATGAATCAAAGACTTCTGAAATAAGAAAACTCAGCTTTTGAATCAAGAATGAATAACAAAAATCAAAAGAACTTCTGAGGGTCATAAGACCTTGAACTATGTCCTAGGTTGTCAAGTGTTTATACTTGAAACTTTTAACAATCATAAGACTATGGACTCTTCTTCTCGTACTTAGGAGGATCAGCCCTTAGTACCATACTGTGCACAATATCTTAATGCTAAAGCATAATTAATCCCCTATAATAGGGTTATTCGTCTCAGTTTGACATTAGAGTCCGCACCAAAAGAAGTTTGGTTTGGATAAGCTCAACAAGGGTTCTTAAATTTAGAACGTTCATCAACTATGGACTAGTCGAATCAATAAGGGTTCGCTAGTCATACAAGGTTCAACAATAAATGATATTCAATTTGAATAATAAACTCAAGAGGTATACAATGGAATAAGTATTGTATAACAGGAATCATGCCTTAAAAAATTGATAACATTTAATATGACATCTTGAACTCGATCAATAAATAACAAGAACTTGCTCGATATAAAATATAAGTCTAGAACTTGCTCAATGTAAAGAGGTAATGTTTAGAAACTTGCCTCGTGCGTAGATTGCACGTTAACTATTCACGTTCCTCAATTTAATCCTATATACCATTTACATTCACAATACTAGTTAATTATAATGTAACCAACATCACAAGTTCATTCTCTTTTGTCTAAACTCTGATTATGATTATACTAATCAAATCACAACACTTGTTTTCACATAATATTAGATTTCACGAACGACGAGCTAACTATGCATTCAACAAATTAATTAAACATGTAAATACCTTATTGACATGTTAAGAATCTATTTTAACATCACATTATATGTCTAATACATTCTTATGTTCATTAGATTAGGTTACAATTATATTTTTTGGACTTGAACAATTAAAAATCTCATTTATGGGAAATACTGCAGAGTGGCGCTGCAGCTCCACCATTTGAACTGTATTTGGCGCTGCAGCGCGACTGACACTGCAGCTCCACCAAATAAGCTAACATTGGCGCTGCAGCGCGGTTGGCGTTGCAGCTCGGACTATTGGTGTGACGCCCCCAAAATTAGGTATACATCACCCATCTTGGGTCGTCAGATACATAGTACAGAATACAAATACAACTTACTAATACAACTGTCGTGTACAATACGACAAAACATAAACTGTGAGTTTGAATACAAATATTATCTTCTAGAGAGTATTCATACTCAAAAGGAGTCCTCATTACATTTATTATCATACTATTACATAGAATAGTGAAGACTACTAACTAATACTATCATTCGGACCATCACTCCGTTTCCCGACTTGCCCCAGCTACGTTCTCAATTCCTGAAGAGAACAGTGAAATAAAGGGTGAGCTCAACTAGCCCAGTAAGAAATATTATGACTAAGATAATGCAGAATAAATTATCATTAGCCTTCAACAATGTTAAACTGATAAAATATAATAGACATCAAGTTTAACTGCAGCGGAACAAGCAATCCATTAAAAGAGTCAAGTAGAAAATAAACTCTACTATCTTTTATGATTTAAAATGTTTTTTAACACTGTGATCGATGGGACTCAGCTTAATAAAATAATCTACATCATCGAATCACCCCTGCACTACAGCCAAGGATATTCGTGTAGTCATTAATGGTCATGATCATGCCAACAACTGTCCATCAACGCACTACGTGCCAATGAGGACTTTTACCACATCATTTGTAACATTACGGTCATGATTATACCGAATAATCCCTGGTCATAATCATACCAAGTACATCTATGCACTACAGGCCACAAATGACTTTCAACATTTTATAAACATGAGGATGCACTACAACAAAAAGGCTTATCAGCGACCGCACATCTGCGACCGCATATAGTCGCAGATGGGTATCAGCGACCGGATGCAGTCGCTAATAGTAGTCGCAGAAAATCTTGTCGCTAAAAAGACATCAGCGACCAACAATAGCGACCGCATTATTAGCGACCGCAATCAGCGACCTCAGCTGTCGCTATTCTGACTCATGCTGAGTCATGCGTCAGACGTGATGTGGTACACGTGTCAGCGACTGGTAATAGCGACCGCATGCGGTCGCTGAAGTAGACGAACCTTACTGGGTCGCTAATACTGTATCAGCGACCGCACGCGGTCGCTGACTTTGTTTTTTTTTTTAAATATTTTTCCTGTTTTATTGATTTCCCAAAAATAACCTGCTTTGTACCTGCTTTTTATCCCAACACACAGCAGTATATATAAGCATCCATCCATGATAACTACTATATGATAAACATCCATCCATACATACAGTCCAAAGAATGAATCTAAATCAACACAACACAATACAATCGTAAACATCCATATAATAGAATCGTAAACCAATACAGTCCAAAGATAAGTAGTTTAAAAGATTACAAGGCTTTAAAAATCTAAAAAACAAGTCTAACAAGGCTTTACAAATCTAACATGCATGACTGGTCTAGCTCTTCATGGATCATTCAAATTAGTACCCTGTAATTAACAAAAGAATAAAACATATATGTTACATGTGTTGATACTGCTATGACTTGGGGAAAGCTAAATAATAGACAATGTACGTAATGAAACATTAAAAGTACCTGGTCGCCACCCTGATGCTGTGATGCTGCTGCTTCCGCCACTGCCTTTGCCAAGTCATCAGGATTCAGAGAATGCAGATGCCCGCCCAGTATAAGAAGAAGATCACGATTTTGACAGATCGCTCTCACACAGTCAGCAGGAGTATGATAGGCTGGATGACCTGATGACTGTGTAGACTGTGTAGACTGGGTAGCAGAGCTGCCTGTGCCACTGATGGTCGGGCGTCGTCTTTGTCCTTGACCTTTAACATAATTTTTCTTCACGACGGACGCCCTCTCCCACAATTCTTGATCAATCGCCGGACGCGGGGTGCCTTCAGGATAGCGCTCGTTCATTAAGCCCTTATAAGTGTCCTGTCAGAAGGTCAACAAATAAATAGTTAAAAATAAATACGAAATGCTAAAAAACATGACTATAATATATTTAAAGTTAACTTATTACCGCTATCTGAACAGCATCAGGCAGACCATCACGGGTGGCCACATACACATCTAACCAATTGATAGGTTGACCTTGAGACTCAGACTCCTACAGTTCATGTTCTCATATTAATATGTAAACATATGATATTTTAGCTACAAAACATGACTGTAAACATAAAGACAAATAACTAAGCCAATAAGCTTGTTATACATACGTACCCTAGCAGCAATATGTTGCAGCTGAGATATACTGCCGCCCTTGTACGTGCCTTTTGCCTTTTCGCCTTCAGATACACCTGAGGATCTGTTCGAGGCGGCAGTCTTACGTCTCTTGACCCAGCTCTCAGCTCTCCACTGCTCACACATCTGCACCCATATGGGATGTGCGCACCACCAGGGGCAATGCTCATGCATATACTGCTCACCCTGTCCTGGATGGTCAATCTCAGCATTGTGCAGGGCTTTCTGTCGTTCTTTGTTTAGATTATCTTTAGTCCGGACGGCGCACTTCTGCCAGAACAGTGCTTGAATAACTGATGCATGTGCGTCGTCCCATCTATACCGCTTCTGCAAATAAAACAACAATAATAATATTAAAACTACTATAATACCATAATCCAACATTACTAAACTATTAGTTGATTAACTATGTATTATCTATCAGAGTGATTAAATAAATATACCTGAAATTCAGCCCAAACTGCATCCTTATGGGCGAGAGGTGTGCTCGCCCATGTAATCACTGGCGTAGGCCAGTTCTGTAAGCATAATTGTGAAATGCACTTCACAATTTTACTATCTTGAAAATCACTACAATATACAATAATTTACATTAAAATATATTTATAACAATGGAAATATTAAACCCTTATATATACACGATGTTTAACTTACGTGCTTTCTGGAGGAGGACGGATCTGTATAAGAATGCGATCATCCGGATTAGCCGGGGCCTTCGGCACATGATTAGGGCCCCGACCCAACCCGCGCTTTCGTGCAACAGGTTCAGAAGACATCTATAAATAAAAAAAATTAGGATGTTAGTATGAAATTATGAATGACAATTAATTGTATGAAATAGTTAACTACGATTACCATAAGTGAA
Source organism: Panax notoginseng (assembly GCA_016801055.1). Lineage (NCBI taxonomy): Eukaryota > Viridiplantae > Streptophyta > Magnoliopsida > Apiales > Araliaceae > Panax > Panax notoginseng. Next base: position 159,818,916 of record CM029012.1, on the reverse strand, counting down.
AGGTACATAAACATGACTGCAAAATAGTTAACTACAACAACTATAAATGATATAGTTAAGGATATAGAGAACATTCCTATATAGAGAACATAAATGAAAGGTACATAATTATGAACATGTTTTAAGATTATACCCCTCACAGTCCCTTTCTATAATCTTTTATGTTTTGGGATAGTCACAACTTGGTTGAGCAATTTATAGCTTTTATAACATTTTGTAGCTTTATTCTTGTATACATAAGTGTTAAATACCCTTGTTTTTCTGTTATAGCCAAAACAATATATTTATTGACCAAGTGTGTCTATTTATCTTCTCTGTTGCACTAGCAGTTCCCTAGCACTGTCTATTTTGGCTTAACAGCACCCTAATTAACAACCAAGCTTGGCTTGACCCCGTGAGGCTTGGCTAAGCTTGGCGTGGCCTCGTATGGACTCGCGGACCTAAGCCCAGCCCATCAGCTCCAACATCCCCTTAATAGGCTCTACTGGATCACCAATAGGCTCGTTAATAGTATAAATGTTTGCAACTACCCGACCAATAAAAAAATTTGGCCAGAGTCTCCCCTGTAATATAGACTAGCCACATGCACGACGGCATGTATATAAGGTCATTTCTAGGCACCCAAGACATAAACCAGGAATCAGTACTAGTACTGTATCCAAAAGAAACAAAATCTCCATCCAATATCAGTTGAAAACTAGATAGAAACTGAGATTATAGCATGAAACATTCAAAAAAGTAATAACACGTGATCAATTAGTAACCCTGTAAATATTAAAAGATATGCAACTTAGATCTAAAACATAAATAAATATCGTCATATATATTTCCAATTATAAATTTTACAATGAGTATAATTTTAAATATTTTACAATATTTATCATTTTTTTTAACTAAAAATGAAGAAAATTCATGTATTGACTTCAAAAAAATAATTATCATTGTTTTATATTTTGAAATGGAGGAAGTATTATGTATCAATCAATTATAAATTAGTACTACAATATTACTCATCAATTAAATATATTATGGTCCTCATTAAGTTGCTGGTAATTTGTGTTGATGAGTTGGTGACTCGTCAAATATTTTTGAAAATATTACTGAAAAAATATATAAACAACATATATGCCCTCACACAACTCATTTAACATTGAGTTCCTCTAATGACAATGTTTACTCTAATAGTACTACCTTATTGCAATATTCAACTAAAAACAAATCGATTAAAGTATAATAATCACAAGATTAACATTCTGTTTAAGGTATTAAGGGATTAAGGGGTCTAATTTAGAGATTTAGGGATTAAGGGGTTACCGGCGTGGTGCAGCGGTGGTGCGGCGGTGGTACCTCCTGATGGCGGTGGACCGGTGTCCCGGTGGCGGTGGCCGGAGTCTCTCTTCCTCTTCTTCTCTTCTCCCCCCTTTCTCCCTCTTCTCTCTGTCTCCCTCTTCTTTTTCTCCGCCTCTGCTGTGTCGAGCGAGTGACTGAATCTGTTAATATTAAGTTTGATCAGCGACCGCTAGCTGCGACCATATGCGGTCGCTGATTTTAATGACATGGACTTATCTGCGACCGCATGCGGTCGCAGATATTAAGTGGTCGCATAAAACATTGGCGCCAACATTTCCAGCCAAATTTTGGGAGGCAAATTTGTACTAGCGACTGACTAGCGACCGCGTGCGGTCGCTGTTAAAATATAGCGACCATATTAAATATTGGTCACAGATGGCGGTCGCTGTTAATAATATCAGCGACCGATGGTGCGGTCGCTGATAGTATTGGTCGCTGTTAAGCATTTTTCTTGTAGTGATGATGACAATAATATAAGAATTCAATAAAATAAGTTCAAGAATTAATTTATCCAAGAATTAACAACGTCCAAATTGTCAACATGATACTGCTTTGTGGAGTAAAATTCAAGAATGCTTAGAAGAATATTTTCATGAAAAGATACTGGATAAAACACAATTATCAAGGATATTCCATAAATTTTATGGAGTATAGAAGTCAAAACTTAACTAACTGAGTATAATAAAGAATGGAATAACAAAAGAAATTACCATGCATGCGATAGACCGCACAGACAGGTTATTCCAACAGAATAATAAATAATGGAACCAGGTCCGGCGTAAAACGCACAGACAGAATATTCCAACAGAATAATAATAAAGACGGAACCAGGTCCGGTGTAAAACACACAGACAGGATGTTCCAACAGAATAATAATAAAGACGGAACCAGGTCCGGTGTAAAACACACAGACAGGATGTTCCAACAGAATAATAATAAAGACGGAACCAGGTCCGGTGTAAAACACACAGACAGGATGTTCCAACAGAATAATAATAAAGACGGAACCAGGTCCGGTGTAAAACACACAGACATGATGTTCCAACATAATAACAGAAGAATGTCACCAAGTATAGGGTAGACCGCGTATACAGGTTATTCTAACATAATAATAAGAAATGGAATAACAACAGTTCTCTTCATGAATAAGAAAGAATAACACCCCTTACCGTTTTAAAGAAGAGCTGAAATAAGGAAGTAGTTAAGTAGCAGAATACTCTTCTTCTCTCTCTCTATAGTTTCTCTCTCTAGAGTTCAGTGAATTCGTAAGAAATAATGAAGGAATGAGCTGCTATTTATAGAAAAATAGAATGCATAGTAACTAATCCATGAACGGTCCAGATTGATTACTTTAATCTGACGGTCCATATTTAAAGAAAAATCTTTTAAATAAAATATAATATATTCTATTTATAGAATAACTTTAATAAAGTATTCTGTTATATATAAAAAGATATTTCTATTTTATTACGTTAATAATACGAATAAAACAAAACATCATTATCGCTAAATAATTCATATTATTAACTGACAATAATTGAATCAAACTGAGTGACTTCTCACATAAGCATTAATAATCAATACTGTGTGCTACTATGCAACCACAAGTATTACTGTACTTTTACTACCAAGTAGTTCAACAGTATCAATGGTAAAACTTCCGCCGTTATTTTTAATAAAATATTTTTGTCGTTTTCTAAATCCGACAATAATTCCGTTGTGGGGTCCACCAATGATTGTGCCGTTGTACGAATATTCCCTGTTAAAACGAATATTCCCCGACCAATCGAATATTATATAACAACTTGCGTACTTTGCAAAATTTATAAATATTACCCATAACTATAACATTATATCAAATTAACTCCATAATATTTAAAAATGATATTTATAGAAAATTCATCTTTATTTATAAAAGTTGGGGTCTTACAATTGGCGCTGCAACTAAAACTTTAATCCTGGAGCTGGCGCTGCAGCGCGACACGCCAGTTCTAGAATTTGAAGTTCGCAAAAAAACACAGAACATGACAAAAACTTCCAATTTCTTTGTTTATACATTAATCTAAGCATACCCAGATACTAAAATTCATATATGATCATTATCCAACCTTTCTAGCATGATTTTAATAACTTAAATCATACAATTACTAGAATCAAATCACATAATTTCATTGTTCTTGGTGTTTTTTGAAAGTTTTGAAGAAGAACATGAAATTTGACATTACGGGTTCGTTATAACTCCGAATCTGTCCGTTCAAAGTTTGTTTTCTTCGTTTTAACATGTATTATCATAATCTACTGTCAAATTTTAAGTTAAACAACAATTCATGGCATACAATTGCTCATAAGGGTCATATATATGCAACTTTTATACTCCGTAACTTCAAAAATCCAATTACGACATATTTATATGAAATTGATGTTTCAAAAACATACATAGATGGTAGAAAACATGTTATGATTATTTATTATCATGTATATACACATAAATCATCCATTCAAGCAATGATCATACAATATTTGTTTATAGAGAACTCAAAACACCCATTAATGAAAAACTCTGATTCTAGCATGTATACATGAAATCAATTACTCTAATCACATGAATATATGATATAAGCATATTGTAATTATATACTAACATATACATAGTATCATATACTCATTAATCATCAATCTCTTCAATTACAGAGGACATTGAAATAGCTTTTCATATAAAAAAATATAACAACGTAAATTATAGTTTGGGTTGAAAAGATTACCCTATAGCAACTCCTATGATTCTTCAATTTCTTCTTCAATCTCACAATTTCTCTTAAATTCTCTCTGGATTCTCATGAATGTGCACTGATAATCGACATCGTTGTGGTCAGTTAATCCTAGACCTGGCAAACTGTAGCCCAAGCCCGCGGGCTGGGCCGGGCCGCCCGCCCGCCATGGGTCGGGCTTTGGGTTGCAGTTTTTTAGCCCAAAAAAATTCGGGCCTTTTTGGCCCGCCCGTTTTGGCCAAACCCAAAAAAATAGCATAAAATAGGCACAAATTGATCTCGGACCGCGGGCCGGGATTTGGGCTGCAGAATTTTGGCCCAGTAAAAACTGGGCCTTTTTGTAAGACCCCAATTTTTTTTTAATAAAGATGAATTTTCTATAAATATCATTTTTAAATATTATGGAATGAATTTGATATAATGTTATAGTTGTGGGTAATATTTATAAATTTTGCAAAGTACGCAAATTGTTGTATAATATTCGATTGGTCGGGGAATATTCGTTTGAACAGAAAATATTCGTACGACGGCACAATCATTGGTGGACCCCACAACGGAATTATTGTCGGATTGAGAAAATGGCAAAAATATTTTATGAAAATAACGGCGGAAGTTTTTTCGTTAATACTGTTGAACTACTCGGTAGTAAAAGTACAGTAATACGCGTGGTTGTATAGTAGCACACGGTATTGATTATTGATGTGTATGTGATAAGTCACTCAATTTTGTTTCATTAGTATTATTAAGGTAATAAAACAGAAACACTTTTTATATAAAACAAAATACTTTTATAAAGTTATCTGTTTTATTAGACTATAAATAGAATATATTATATTCTATTATGCATAGTATTTTGCATAGTAAATTTTTTTTATATAAAACAGAATACTTTTATAAAATTATTTGTTTTATTAGATTTTAAATAGAATATATTATATTTTATTATGCATAGTGTTGTATAGTGCCTGCATAGTATTTTGCGTAGTAAAATCTTTTTATATAAAACATAATACTTTTATAAAGTTATTCGTTTTATTAGATTATAAATAGAATATATTATATTTTATTTAAAAGATTTTGCTTTAAATATGGATCGTCCGATTAAAAGTAAATCAATCTGGACCGTTCATGAATTAGTTACTATGCAGTCCATTCTTCTATAAATAGAAGTTCATGCCTTCATTATTTCTTACGAATTCACTGAAACTCTAGAGAGAAAAATTATAGAGAGAAAGAATAAAAGTATTCTGCTACTTCACTACTCCTATATCCAGTACTCTTTTTCTTAAGGTAAGGGGTATTATTTCTTTTGTATTCATGAAGAGAACTTCTGTCATTCCATTATTTATTATTCTGTTGGAATAACCTGTATACGCGGGCTACCCTATAGTTGGTGAAATTCTTCTGTTATTTCATTCTTTATTATTCTGTTGGAATATCCTGTCTGTGCGTTTTACGCCGGACCTGCTTCCGTCTTTATTATTCTGTTGAAATATCTTGTCTGTGCATTTTACGCCGGACCTGGTTCCGTCTTTATTATTCTGTTAGAATATCCTGTCTATGCGTTTTACGCCGGACCTGGTTCCGTCTTTATTATTCTATTGGAATATCCTGTCTGTGCATTTTACGCCGGACCTGGTTCCATTATTTATAATTCTGTTGGAATAACCTGCCTGTGCGGTCTATCGCATGCCTGGTAATTTTTTTTGTTATTCCATTCTTTCTTATACTCAGTTGGTTAAAGCTTTGGCTTCTATACTCCATGAAATTAGTGGAATATCCTTGATATTTATGTTTCATCTAGTATCTTTTTATGGAAATATTCTTTTGAGCATTCTTGAATTTTACTCTACAAAGAAGTATCATGTTGACAATTTGGACGTTATTAGTTCCTGGATAAATTAATTCTTGAACTTGTTTTATTAAATTATTATATCATTGTCATCATCCTCATATTTATATTTTGTTGAAAGTCATCTGTGGCCTGTAGTGCATAGATGGACTTGGTATGATTATGACCAGGGTTATTCGGTGTAATCATGACCGTAATATTACAAATGATGTGGTAAAAGTCCTCATTGGCCCGTAGTGCATTGATGGACAGTTGTTGGCATGATTATGACCATTGATGAATACACGAATATCTTTGGCCCATAGAGCATTGATAATTTGTGGTTGTGATACTAATGAATATCATTGGCCGTAGTGCATAGATGATGTGAATTATTTATTAAGCTGAGTCCCAACGATAAAAGTGATGAAAAACCTTTTAAATCATAAAAGATAGTAGATTTTATTCTCTACTTGACTCTTTTAATGGATTGCTTGTTCCGATGCAGTTAAACTTGATGTTTGTTATATTTTATCAGTTTAACACTGTTGAAGGCTAACGATAATTTATTCTACATTATCTTAGTCATAATATTTCTTACTGGGCTAGTTGAGCTCACCCTTTTGCTTTCATTATTCTCTTCAGAAAATGAGAATGTAGCGGGGACTAGTCGGGGAACGGAGTGACAGTTCAGATGATAGCATTAGTAGTCCTCACTATTCTATGAAATAGTGTGAAAATAAATGTATTGAGGACTTATTTTGAGTTTGAGTCATGTTTAGAAGAAAGTGTTGTATTTAAACTCACAACTTATGTTTTGTCGTATTTTACACGACAGTTGTATAATTAAGTTTTATTTAGATTTTATACCATGTATTTAACGACCCAGAATAGGTGATGTATACCTATTTTGGAGGCGCCACACTTTTGGCTCGCCAGCCACTCGCCCGACCCGTTTGGGCCTGGCCCGCCCGTTTGTCAGGTGTAGTTAATACTTTCGTGGGTTAACTGGTCAACTCCCCTTAAGGCATTGTTTGGCTAGCCTTTAAAAGGCTATTTCCCAATTAATTTAATTAATCTCTTGTAACATAGTTTAATAATGTCACACCCATTTAAGCAATTAATCAAATATCTTATTTAATTTAATTTAAATAAAATATAATAATTTCTCATTAATTCACATAGTCACATAATTAAATTCTCATTTATTAATTATGTCAAATCATTAAATCTTTAATTAATTATTAAATTAATTAGAATAACATTATGCTTATTAAATAATTCGTTTAATCAAATAAGCTTAATTAAATACATACTTTTGAATAATAAATTCTCCACATTAATTTAATCAATGTAACACATATAATTAAATTAATCTACTACAAATTCATCAATTAATTATTTAACCCAATAAATAAATCATCAAAAAATATTTATTTAATTCAATAAATATTCAAATTTAAATTATAAAATCTCGTTCGTCACAAAAATAACAACCAATTCATAATTCAAAAGGCCGTCTAATCAAATTCGAACAAATAGTTATTTTTTTTACTGTGGACAGTAGTTGTGTTTGATTACATCTTAATGCATTTTAATAGTCCACCTCTTAATGCATCTTAACAACCCATATTTTTGTATTAAGAGGTGCTCTGAATAGTTTAGACTCATATTTATATTTTAACTATTCAGAGGACCTCGTAATACAAATATGTGGACTCTTAAGATGCATTAAGAAGTGAACTGATAAGATGTATTAAGATGTAATCAAACACCACCTTACTATATATTCCATCTTGTCTTGTGCTTTAGTCGAGAAGATTTGCTTGTTCGATGTTTAGGATAAAAACAAATTCAAAAAAATTTATTTATATTTAACCATTTTGACGGTCATAATTTGTTGTAGAGATAATCTTAAATTTACAATATTACATATATGTATTTATTTATGTAATGAATAAAGAATAAAGTACAAATACATAATAACTACTATAAACATAAATAGCATAAAGGATATATACATATTTATATATATTTTAAATGTTTTATATATTTATTGGCCGAACCAAGTTTCACTTTGTATTTAATTTCGATTTTTTTTTGGTAAAATAACAAAAATTATAAGGAACAATTACATATTCTAGTACATTTAAAAATATAATTACAACAATAGTGCACTCATAAAATATTTACACAATTAATGTATTTAAAGTTTTATTTACATAATTAGTGCAATTAGGTTTTCTTAAATTAGGGAATTAGTATGCAATTAGGATTCCATCTCTCATCTTCCAATTAATAAATTCATCTTTCATAATACCAACAACATCTTTTGGGCGAACATCACTTGGAATACGGCAGTTCTCAATGTCATGAAGAATAGCAACAAGAACATCCATGGAGTTCTGGAGTTGGGAAGGAGGTTGATGTAAGTTTGTGTTAGAAATTATCACATGTGCTTGTGTTGCCTCATCTTCTTCGCCATCGTCGGAATGGCTTCTGCCGCTACCACGACTGCTGCAGAGCATGCCACATAATCCATATCGGCGGAGGGGCCTTCGGATGAGATCGGAACTACCGATGGAAGTGACGATGCAGCACATGTTGTTGGAAGCGGTGGTGGTGGGTTCCGTCCAATGGGTAGTGGTGGTGAAGATTGCGGTGAGCTTAATATTGGTTTACTTAGTAAATTAAGTAATTAATATCTCTACCAAACTACCAAATAAATTACAGTCTTTCTCTCATCGTGAATCTTCATGAACTCATCCGCCGATGAATCCTTCCGACCGATTGTACAGTTGGTAGCCAAACATTCATACCAAGGTAACCAATTCAATGTTATTAGGTTTCTAATTTATTTTTAAAAAATCTATTATAGATTTTTTTATTTAATAGTGCAGTAGCTAACACTTTATACAAATGTTACCAATTCAGTTTTATTGGGTTACCAATTAATTAAAAAAAATATTGTAGATTTTTTTTATAATGCAATTGGTAGACAAAACTTAATACAAAGGTAACCAATTCAGTTTTATTGGGTTACCAATTAATTATAAAAAATCTATTATAGATTTTTTTTCATAGTGCAGTTGGTAGTCAAACCTTAATACAAATGTAACCAACAAAAACTAAAATTGTTACCTTTGAAAGTTTTGATTACCAACTGCACTGAAATTTCTTTTGGTTACCCACAAAAACTAAAATGGTTACATTTGTATAAATATTTGGATATCAACTGCACTAAAATTTATCTTTTTCTCCTTTTAATTTCTAGACTAAATCAACCTTCGTCATAATAGCAGCTATGGCCGGCGTCCATGGTGTTGAAGCGGCGGCGAAGGGGCGGCGACGAAGGGGAGGATGAAGATGACCGACGAAGGGAAGGAGGAAGATGACGTTGCCAAACTTGGAATATTTGAATTTTAATTATTATTTTTGAATTTGAATTTGATTTGTTTGTTAGATCCAAGATATTTGAATTTGAATTATTAATTATGGTAGTTATTTCTCCTTGATTTTAGGTTTTCTTATTATTATGAATTGAATCCTATAATAATTCTCTAAATTAAGGAACCCTAATTGTACTAATATTGTAAATAAATATAGAAAGTGTATTAATTATGTAAATATTTTATGAATGCATTAATAGTATAATTACTTTTTAAATATTGTATACTTATGTAGAGGACCCAAATTATAATGTGCCCAACCAATAATCTTCCCCAGCCCAATTAAGAGTCCCACGTATCCATAATACAGAATTGTTTTCTACCTCCCCGCCAACCTACCGATTAGCAACCAGTGTTACACTTCCGCCTTCTCGAAGAGAGAGCCTCTCTAAATCTCCGACAAATATCCTAAAATTTGTCAATCCGAACCCTAAAAAATATTCTTCATACATACACCTCTTCGGATCGGAGAATCTATGGCGGTGATTCGATACACTCTCTTGGTTGCCCTCCTTTTGTGGCCATGTCTGCTCGCGCCGTTGATCCAAGCCAAAGATAAAGATATCAAGTACTGCGGTCAGTCAGTTTTCTGAAATTCTATCCAATTTTTTTTTCATTTTCGTTTCATGTTAATCTACTTTTATTATTCACAGTTGATGAAGTTGATTTTACATTTTTAAACGTATTCTCTTTTTTGTTGTTGATATATTTCAATTTACAATCAGTTATTGAATTTTTGTTATTATATAATTTTGAGTAGGTTCTTCATTTATCTGAGATATCTGTATCATACTCGTCTGATTTTGATTCTCATTTTGGTTTGGATAAACAAGCTTTTTTAAATTCTTGAACATCTGTCTACTAGAAAAGTTATTGCCTTAAGAGCCATTATGGTGGTGAAAAACATTTCTTTGTGCCCTCTGAATTTTTATTGAAGACCGTAAACAGGAGCATTTTAAATTTTTAGTCTCATTATTTCTTTATTTATTTGGCTTATGGTCAAGATTGATGGTTAGAACATTGGTAGCAATCAGTGTGGCAGAGCCAGACTTTTCCCAATAGGGAACTGTCAGAATTTTTTGGCAAGGTTTAGAAAATTTATTGCTGTCCTGTCTTGTAATTCTTTAGAACCTGATTTGTTGTTTTCGTTTAATTCCTTTAGGGGGCTCTGACAATGATAAAGAACTCCCAGACTGACCCTTCTTCACGCATCCCATCTCCGAATGGATTTTTAGGAAGAGTTCTCGGTTCCCCTTCACAAATTCTGAAATAAAATTAAACATATTTCTCCAAGATGTGTTTTCAGGGCTTTTTGTGTCATTCTTCATAAGGTTGCTGATGTGGACCCTAATTTGTTTTTTTCTCTCGTAAAATATGTGCAGATAAGAAGGCTGACTATGATGTCAAGATCAGTGGAGTTGAAATAACTCCTTATCCTGTTAAAAGAGGCAAATCAGCCACCTTCAGTATTGCTGCATCTACAGGTAATTTTTTTGATTTATATTCCTTTCTTGGATCATCCATTTCCTGTTTCCATTTTTAACTATAATCCATATATTAACTTTTAATTGTTCTAAGCGATTGTAAACTAGTTGATTTTGATTTTCAAGATGTGGGCACTTGATTAGAATTGAGAAAGATGTAGGCGTGGTATAATTATTGGAAAACTTAATTTTAGTTCTTCACTTTATCTTGGTGTAACTGATTGATAGTTATACTTTGGAATAAATCTCTTAATTATATGTTGTGTTTTAGTATAAGTGTAGTCACATATGACACCGATGTCTTTAAATTCGTTCAACATCAACTACTTTTGTGGGAGATTTCATATGCGTTGTACACTTTTTATTGGATATGTATTAGCAAACATGTTTAATACTCTAAATTTTTTAAGTTCCAATTCTGGGACTTCATATTGTACAAAACATGATACCCTAGAAATTAAAGGAAGTTACGATACATGTGTTTGCTTTGCAATCTATCTCTTGTTCTATGCTATCTTTTTATATGAGTGTAGTTTATGTTGCACCTGATCTATTTAGAATTTTTCAAGTAATCGTGTTGCACATAAATTATGTATCATACACTTCTCACTCGAAGCGTATTTAGTGTCTTAATTGCATTTTAAAAGTTTTACAGGATTCGGGTCTCTAAAATGGATGAAATTCTCATTTAAAGATTTGGTTATATCAAAAGATTAAAAACACAGCATCACTCTAGAAGTAGTAGAAAAATATTAAAATGCTAATGATTTTCCATACTTCTGCATCATTGAATTTGTATTTTGAGATTAGCTGAATGAGATGCTTATATATCGTGCTACTAGACACTTCATGTGAGGTTATATAAAATAGATTGTAGTATAGATAGATGGAGAATGAAAGCATGCAAGACCATCTTCTGATTAATGTTCCTGATGGACCTCTTCCAAATGGTGAATTGTTGGTTTTAACTTTTGGAGATCTTTGAGAAAGGATTGTGGTTTGAACTAGGATACTTGGTGTAATTTTCTCTTATCATATCAAAATATGAATATCGTATTCTTGGAAGGTTTTAAGATATATAGTTTGTCCTTTATTTGTGGACATTATTGTAGACTTTGTATGTGCATGTGCATGTGCATGTGCTTACTCTCACATCTGGGTTCCTTGGTAGAAGTCTTCATTCGTATGTTGTAGTGTTTCTTCTGTGTAATGGTTGAATCCTTGTTTGTTCATCTTTGAATGTTATCATTTTGGGTATCACTATTCTACCCTTAATCTAATTGAAATATGCCTTCAACTCTTCAATCTTCACGATTGAAGAAAACTTGTTTGGTCAGCCCTAAGCTAATAAATTATGATGTATCCCATGCTCCCCTATATATGGGAGGAGCAGAGGACAGAATTGATATCTTCTTCAAACAAAATATATGTAATATGGTTCTGTAACTAGCACAGTTACATTTTGATACTCGGTGCAGATAAGCCTCTCTCTGGGGGAAATTTAAAGATTGACGTTGCATACTTTGGATTGTACATCCACAGTGAATCCCATGACCTTTGTCAGGAGACCTCTTGCCCTGCTACTGGTGATTTTGTAATTTCTCACTCCCAAGTTTTACCTGGAATAACTCCACCAGTAAGTCTCTCCATTTTCTTTTGGCTGCTTTAGTTGCTAAATTTGTCTTTAGTAAAATTCCAAGCGTAGTACGGTTTCATTTTGTTACAATGTCAAAGACAGTTTTGACAGTCTCTCAATTGAGAAAACCAGAAAAATGCTAGATTTCTAGATGGGATAGAATTGCAAGAGTTCGTGGCCAAAGCTTTAGCAATCATCCTCTGAATAATGTTGTTATCCCTCTGAATCATATTGGATATGGTAAAAGAAAATAAACGCCATACTTGTAGCTGACTTTTTTCGGTGTTCAAACACGTACAGGGTTCATATACACTTAAATTGACATTGGATGATGGGGACAAACACCAGCTTACATGCATCAACTTTGATTTTAGCATTGGATGGTGGTTTGGAGCAGCCGATGCCGTTGCTGATATTTAAAGTGCTTGAACATAAGTTGATGTCTGTAAACCTTAGATGTATATTAAAATTTATGGTCTGTCAACAGTATATGTACCTTTCATCTTTTCTATATTTGCTTGTGTTATGTGAAGTATAATATGGTTATGAACTTGTAATCTCAACTACTACTATTTCTGGGACCCAGTCATCAACCTTGTGAAAACAATTTTAATCCTTGTATTAAAGTCTTTAAATAAAAGATGGCTGAACCACGTGAAGTACCTATGAGGATACCGTTGTAGAAATGATTGAATGTTGAAACATTTGTTAAAGTTGAAATATTGTTCAAATCCATCAAGACCGGGGATTAGTGGCACAGACGCCGAACGAGGTCAGGGTGGTAAATCTTCTTGGTGATCTTTACCCATCACAAGCCCAACTAAATGGTAATGATATCTTCTTGGAGATCTTTACTGATCACCAGCTCAACCAAATGATAACGACCAAGTGTAACATTGGTTTAAAATCTGAGACATTTGATTTTAAAAAGTAAAATAATATATAACCACTTTCACCATTTATCAGTGTCCTCGTATTCCTGTGAGCAATGTGCCTAAGAATTGAATTTAGGTCGACTCCTATGGGTCACATTCAAACCAAAACTGTGGGAATGAATATATGGACTAGTTTCTTCTAGGTTAAATAGGTTTTCTTGAAAATCATTGTACCCAGCCACTTTATTGCTGTAGGGAACTAATGGTTGACAAGGGTTAGGTCCATATAGAATAAAGTTGGAGTCACTCACTATACTTGCTTTATATCCACAAAGCTCTAATTGATAAAAAGAAAAGAGAATTTTTGCTTTTGCAGTCTCGTGGCTGAATCATGAAGCTTGGCACACATTGTCTCCCTTGGTTTAAACTCCTGTAGCATCATCTGCACTATTGTCGACTTCCTATCAAATGCTGCCACGTGGCCGTAACCCTTAACTTACTAGGTAAGGTGTGCCACAGGAAATACTAGCCCTTTATATACAATACAAGCATTCAAAAATACTTGAAAATTCCAGTTTCTTGTTAGAGCAGTTTGAAACCCAAGGAAACAAGTCCGTTTTATCATACTTGCTAGAGTTCATTTAACTGTGTATGATCAGTGTATATGTATAATTCAATCGACTCCAACAGATGAAAGGAATGAGAGAGAAATTTGTGAGGAAACTGAAATCCATTTCCACTCTGAAACAAGGCCTAGTTTTTGAGGTAAATCCTCCCATTCGGTGCAAAGAGCAAGAACATCAGAACGACAGCCTTCCCGACGTAGTAGTCCCTTGTAAAACGACCTTGTCCGAATTCATAAACCATGTCAAAGATGAAGATGATATTGATCCGGATTTCTATGCCAGCAAGACAGAAGCTTTGGGACATCCCATAATGCCTGTCAAGGATCACAATGAAATGGCAATATTATCGGAGTTTGGGAGAAATAACTTTTCTACCCTTGCATTACCTGATGAGACACAATCTTTGACAGTACCAAAATCATGCAACTTTCAGCAACAAACTGTACTCAAGACCAAGTCCCAGCCACTTTCGTTCTTTAAATTTTCCGAGCCAGATGAAAACCACGAATATTCATCATCGTTGTTATCTGATTTTGAAGACAAGTGTCCGCCAGGAGGAGAAGATTCAGTCATTCTATATACAACAAGTTTAAGAGGAATTAGGAAAACTTTCCAGGACTGCAACACAATAAGGTTTCTACTGGAAAGTTTTGGAGTTGTACACTTTATGAGGGATGTTTCGATGCACATGGAATTTAGGGAGGAGCTCTGGAGGATCTTGGGAGGTAGAGTAGTCCCTCCGAGGCTTTTCATCAGAGGAAGACACATCGGTGGAGCAGACGAGGTTGTCAGATTGCACGAGCAAGGGAAGCTACGGAAGCTTCTGGAAGGGATACCCATAACTGTAACCAACTGCCCCTGCCATGGTTGTGCCGGGGTACGTTTTGTGTTGTGTTTAAACTGTAATGGTAGTCGAAAGATTATTGCGGACGAGATAGATTGTGAATTTCCAGTAAGATGCCCCGAGTGTAACGAAAATGGATTAGTCCAATGCCCCCTTTGTAGCTAAAAATTCTGGCTTAAATATTTCTTGTTGTAAATATGTAATTAATGTATTGTTTGTATTCAAGTTTTTAAAAAGTTTCAGTTGCATAAGAATACATACACCTAGCTAGTTTATAGGATTTGTGGTCAACATCTGAAGAAAGGACTTTAATTAGGAGACATTGGTTTGAGTTTAAATGTAGTAATGGAAGCATGTTGTAAGTTTGGATGGGTGGATGTGGAGTAAATAAAGGTATTTTAAACTAAATTCATTTTGACGACTCACTTTAGTTTCACTATTTTACTTGCTTCATGATGTGAAGAACTTGCTTTGTCAAATGAGAAAACAAATCAAAAACCGGAAGCCACCCGCCTAAAGAAGTAAAATCTACTGAGCCTTAAAATATACCGGGATCGAAGAAAAGATGACAAATCTAAGCATGAACACAGGGTTAAATAATATATATATATATATATATATATATATATATATATATATATATATATATATATATATATATATATATGTATATAATGCATGAACTATAGTCACTAAAAAATTCTTGCCTTATCCTTCAAAAAGGGGAGGATGTTAACAGAGCATCTTACTTATAGACATGAATCGGGGTCTAGCAAAATTTGATATTCCGTTTAGGAACATGATTACTCCTTTTTACTTGTATGCTTCTACAGATATTCCATGAAGTCTAATATGCACTAAAGTTCTAATTAGGGATGTGCTATAATTAACATGTGCAAAATTTGTAAAGTCCCTTGGCTCATAGATAGTCTATCACACCAGGTAAAATAAATTTATACCCTATTTACCAAAAATAAAAAATAAATAAATTTATACCCTTGGTCAAAAGAAAATTTAATTCACATATCCATACTATGCAACAGAAGAGGGAATATACTCTTCGTGCAGTGCTGGAACTGAAAATGTATAGGAAACCTTTACCTTAAATATATATATTCCAAAACATCATTACCTGGTTATTCACATGCATACAAGTATGTATCTCAACCTGCTTCATGGTGGATGCACTTGCTTAGAAAAAGCATAAAGAATCAAATTTGAGAACTTCCACTGGAATTTTCTTGAAAAATGAACAAGTTAGGGAAAGCCCCATGGAATGAGAACCACCAATTCATGGAATGAGAATCAGAACCACCAATTCATCATGTGGGAAATTGAAATCAGAAAGCAGCCGACACAGTTACACATACATGGGGGTGTGTGCCTGTGCGGTGAAGATTGAATAATATTTGAGAAATGCAAGAAGCTGAGACGTGGATCAGAAGTTGGACATATATTCAATTGAGTAAGGAGAGACTACAAAGTGATGTACAAACTATCCCTTTCCAACAAAGGTGAAAGAGCACACAGACAGGAGCTAACAACAGAAGATACTGTAATTGTTATGGTTTTGATTCCAGCTCAACATTATGAAAATTAATAAAGAAAAAAGACGCTCAAAAACCTAATATGGGCTACTCAATTTAAACCCATACATTCCTCTAATGACCTCGCCTTGATATCAAGGGAAAAACAAGTTAGACTAATCACACTTTCCCTATGCTTTACATTAGTCTTATTGCAACTTCAGACAGGCAAACTACTGGTGGTGGTTGCAGTCATGGCCATGGCTAGTTCTATGCCTGAGTTTTTGCATGCGGGTATCTGTAATTGTGTGTAGTGAATTTCAATCTGTAGGCGCTGATGAAGGGGAGTTGACGCCATTAAACCTTTCTTAATATCTGCCAATAATTCTCTAATAGGGATTGCGGCTAAAAAGCTCTTTATGTACTCCTTGCATGACTCCTTTCCATGACAAACCACCTCTTCATTCTCATTTTTCACTGTTTCTTCGGGCTTATTTACTACCACACTATCTACAGAACCCTCTTCAGGATCCACCTGCTGATTCTTAGGTTCCTCTGCTGAAGCAACTATCTGCAGCTGGTCACCGGTAGACTTTAGCTCTGATGAGGTATTACCACTAGGCAGCTTGTGGATTGTTGTATTCCTGTCGAATTTCAAAATGTAAGCCCGGTTGCATCCCTCATAGAGCCTCTCCCCTAATGTGTCAATGATATAGTAAGCTTCCGATTCAACTTTGAGGACAAAAAAATGGTCATTCCAACTAACAATATAAATCTGGGGTTCACCACAGCCAGAACTTTCTGATCCTGCACGGCTAATCTCATCCCACATGCTGTCAAAGGACATGGCGCCATTCAAAAAATCAAATCTTGCCTCTTCCATCCCATCAGGTTGGAAAAACCCAACAAAGGACTTTCCGGGAACTACAGAAAGAGCTCGTATTTTGGCTTGAAGGACAGTTTCCAAGTCGAAGTGCTTGTCTGGAAACCTCTCCCTGTATGTTTCGTTCTCACAGAGATTCCTCCACTCTAATGAGCCATCTCTAATCAGACTATCAAATTGGGACTTGATGGGCATGAGATCCTGATTGTTCTGGAACCAATCAGCAATCACAGCAACAAGAGCTGTACATGCACTCTCACCTGCCGCCCTCTCACTCCTCTGATCAATGGAAGCAAAGAAGGCCTGTGTTCGAAGTTTCATGTGTCCACAACGACTAGTTACTTCCTTCTGTTCCCAAGAACCAATTGCAAAATTGTCATCTCCAAATTCGGATACTGATGATCGGTTTGCACTTGAGTCTTCATCAGTCTTCTGCCACTGGCAAAATGGTAGCCAAGTCTTGTTTTTAGAATCAATCATTTTGAAGTAGAAATCAAGAAAGGATACATTATATCATGCCTCAAGATTCAGAATTCATAAACGATTTGGATATGAAGTGAAAATAATACATTTCAGGACAAAGTTCGACACCCTTGTTAAATGTAACCTAATCAAGGGCTTTGATAACAAATTTTTTGGATCCAAACAGTCAAGTGAAATTTACAGACACACATACCCCAGCCACAGTCAATATGCAAGACATGAGTGGAATAATGTCATGGACTCATGAGACAAATTTTGGTATGAGGTAAACGATTGAGGTGGTCAGGTGCTCAATGCTCCGCAAACTTTCAAATTCTAAATTTATTGACTCAAGGCTCCGCAAACTTTCAAATTCTAAATCTATTGATGGTACCAGACAGTAACTATCCAATATCAAAAATATTAAACCAGAGGTACCAAATAAACAGAATTTATAGCCCAAAGCTGGCATGCCAATCAACAGATGAACCTCTAGTTGGTACTTTACTTTGTAACTAATGGACAAATTATTAAAATCACTTGAGATAAGCAACAAGAATTTACTCGCATAGAAATTGGGAAAAGGAATAGTAAGTGTAACAAAACTTACCCCAAAAGAGAGAAATTCATCAGAGCTGAGTTGCCTACGGTCGAAATCGATGTCATCTCCACCTTCTTCACCATAATCCTTCTTTAGCAGCGGCTCACCTTTGGCTTTAGGAGATCTGAAACTCAGCTTTCTCTTCCTCCAAGGTAGTATACTACGCTTAGAATTGTGCAACACAGACAGCTCAGGGATAGATACAGTCAAATCCTCCATCTTAGAACAACCCACATCTGATTTACGGTTGCTGTAGTAAACCCAATCCTCATCCTCACAATTGCTCCTCGTATTCGAGTAAATTGAACCACCTGCACAATTTGCATAAGCCAATGTGCCATAACTAAATGACTTCCTAACAGTAGAATCCTCCTTGATCTCATCTGATTCCCCTTCCTCGAATTCATCAAGCGACTCTGAATCAAAGGGGTAGGTATAATCCCCCTCCTCGCTCCTGGCAGAGCACCTGCCATCACTGCCCTCTTCTTCACGGCAGGCTTTTTTAGCTCTCCTTGTTGCAACATACTCAGTAAAGATCTTTACCTTTCTGAGACCAGCTTTAAGCGCAGAAAGCTCATCTTTTTCTGACAGAGAGATCTCTCCTGATCGTGTTGGGGAAGGAGTAGGCACTATAGGCCTCTGGACTGACTCTGCTGGTTCGTGAGCAGTTCTCAGTTCTAACAAGCCAAGCAATATCTGCACAATGTATATTGTTCAAGATTAGAATTACTGAAAGCTTCTTAAAAATTATGAACTACGAGAAAAAAATTTCAACAGGAACTGTAAATAAATACAACCATTACAGACAACAGGAGTTAAAAAAGTACTCACACAGAGTGAGGGACGAGGCTCAGCTGCAACGCCTGGAACTACCAAAGGGATATTAAGCTCAAACTCTTTTTCTTCAGCTGCGGAAGCATATTTAGCAAGGTTCAAAGACACTGTTCCAATAGTAGGAACCTTGTTCTTTGGCCCTAGGTTTGAACCCTGAATTAGAACAAAATTATTTAAGTTAACTTAATAAAGATAAATAGTAATTTCACCTAATCATGAAACAGCCCCAAAAAACATAGAGTTGGTTATTTTAGTTACGAACATTTCAAAAAATACACTCCACACAAGAAGCCTAGTTGAAATGAGATAAAAGGTCAGTGCACAAGGCTCCCATATATAGTAGGTTAAGGGAAAAGGAAGCAAAAACTCGTCTATGATATAACACTATAATGATAACGTATTCATAATTATAAAACGACATGATTTGATGTAACGACAAACAAATTTAATAACCCACAACAAAAATCAGTTTTCTGATCGAAGAAGCCAATTAAAATCATTAGAAAGTGCAAAGATTCAAAAATAACAACTAGGGAATCAACAAATCATTTGCAAAAATCATGTAACTGGTCAAATTGCCTAAAATTAGCTTATATTAGCAATACCAAAAACGACTGTTATAGAGGCCAATCAACCCGCAAAACTTCTGGTGATCAACAATTGACATGAACCCAACAATCTCTCAAATACAACAACAACAACAACAAAAATTAAATCAACCCCACAAACGATAACCAAGTCACCTCACAGATTCAAGATAACCAACTCAGTGTGCAAGTAAACAGAATCCTATAGATGAAAACCTCAAATTTTCCCATGCCAAAGAGGGTCAAGAAGAATCACAAAGATGATGATCAATCTCCAAAGATTTAGATATATATATATACATATATATACAGAGCAAGATTTCAAAGATTAAGAACTCAAATACAAACATGAATGACAAATAAATTTCTTAGATATAGAATTAACGAAGATACTTCAATTTCTTCCCAGATACTCACCTACCAAGAAGAAAGCAACATATTTTGTCAACTTGAAACCAAGGAAAAAAAATTACCCAACTTTCCTCGCATCAAAATATTCGTTAAATTTTTTAAAAATAAATGCATTCACCTATTGAGCTTTTTGCTTTTAAAGAAATCCAAAAATACCCAAAATAGAAAACCATAATTAAATAGTAAAAAAAAGGACAAAGGCCGATAAAATCAAATAAATGTATTCATAACGCTCACATTAAGGACAGTAAAAGAGATCTCCCAAGGATGCAAGACATTGTCTTTGTATCCAGAAAGGGTGCACACGCTAGAAAACTCCTCCTCCCACTCAACGACGCCGTTTGAGCCCACACCCTCTTCCCTGGTGAAATTCCTCTTAACCGTCCGCCGGAAAGAGCTTAAAGCGATCTTGGGTCCCTTCCATCTGATCTCCACAGCGAGCCTCTGATGATTAATGTCTTTTCCTGCATCCACATCCACTGGATCACCACCGCCCAAGCACCACCCCTCCAATTTCTTCACAACCAGCTTCACCTCCAACTTCTTGGATATAAGTGGGGGCCACGGCCGCCACCTCATCATCTTCACCACCATTTTTCCCCTTTCCTTGAGGAGAGAGAAAGCAGAGAGTGTGTATTTTCTTTAGAGTGAGGAAACAGAAAAGAGCGTAAAAGATTTACATAAGTTAAGTTTGGGGTTTCATTCGGATCTTCGAAATCTTCAGAAAACAAATTAAACAGTTGGAGAAAGAGAGAGATTCAACTCAAAGTGTTTGTCTTGAGAATTTGGGTCCGAGAAAAGCTCGATATCTTAGAGAGAGAGAGAGAGAAATGGATTGGGATTTGGGGAGAGCGAATATGCCGTTATTTCTGCGTTTCTTCCATTCAAAAAACAAACTAAAGATTGAGGAAAGTGTAGAGAGAGATGCCGGCAATTGGATGTTTATCATTTGGAAACTGATAAATTTATAGAGAGAATGTTATTTGCGTATAAAAATCGTGGTTATATATTTATAACGAAATTTTTTATGTTTAAAAAATATTATGAAAATATCAAATTTTCTATTGTTTTTTAGACAGAAATTCACATCCCATTGATTAAGTGTAAATATGCAAGGTTTTTTTTTTTGTTGATAAAAAGTGTAAATATTAGTAATGCATTAACATTGTTTTATTGAGTTTTTAATTATCTTAGGAAATTACTATTTTTACAAGTAAAATGTAATACTTACCTAAATTTTCACTTATTTGGACGTTTGTTTTATTTATTACTATTTATGTACGTAAAGACTTGCTAAAATATCAATTACGCTTGTAGAAATATAAATTCTCTCGCTACATAAAAAAAATAGACGAAAAACTTATCACTTTTTTTGTTAAAATTTAATGGATTTGAACGAAAAATTAAATAATACAAATAAATCTTCTATTATAATTTTTGCATTACAAAGACAACAAAATTAATACAAGTAAAATAATAATACAAATAAAATTTTGTTTATTTTTGTATTAAAATTTCGTAATAATGTGACAAAAAATTTATTCATTTTATCTTAATTTATTTTTTCTTTTCCAAAACTCACAATCATATCGTAAGAGTTTGTTGAGTAAATCGAGTAAAGTAGTCGGACTTTGTGAAGGGAGGAACGTAGTACGTATGGAAGAGGTTGTGGTAGTTGACTTTCGTTTGATTTAAGTTTAAGGAATAAGGATCATCAAGATTCAAGATTGGGTTGGTTGAGTTGGATATATGTATTTAATGACTATTTTTATTAAAATGGTTAATATTTACTTTTTCTTGTTATAATTTCTTCTTTTTCACACCTAAAACTGGACTCTGGACAGTTCCACAAAATCATGATGAACTCGCTTAATCAATTTGATTTTATTTTAATAAATCTTAACAGTTCACCCTTGATGAATCTTAATATTTGAAATTAGGATAAAAAAATTCCCTCTGAATGCATATACAAATATAAATCTAAACTATTCAGAATACCTCTTAATACAAAAGGGTGGGCTGTTAAGATGCATGAAGAGGTGAGATGTTTAGATGCATGAAGAGATGAGTTATTAAGATGCAATCAAACACTACACAAATCGAGTAATGATTGTATAATATTAAATATAGTATCAATTGTCTATATTGTCATTGTATTGGAGAAAGATTGTGTTATTTATTGGACAAAAAATAGTAAGATAACCAAATTTTATATTTAATACTTGAGATAATATTAAAAATTAAACAATTGAAAAATATTGGTAAGATACAAAAAATAAGTCTCTAAAACAACATTTAAAAAGGGACCGAGGGAGTATGTCTTTTAAGATTATTTTTGGATAATGGTGCATTTAAACGTTTATTTTTATGTGATTGAGAGATTAAGTTGGCGAAATCATAATATATTTACTCAAGAAATTCAAAATTAAAATATTTTGGTGTATTTAAAACATAAAAGTGCAGTATCAGGTATATATTAATGTTTGATAATTAATGAAGAGAAAACTTACAACAGTGATGACTGACTGACAATTATATATTATTATTCCTCACATTCACAAATTAGAATTGCATTCAACTTTTACGTACTATTCCTTCCGTTTCCAAATAAATGTTTTTACTGATTGTTTTTTTATGATTAAATTAATTATTTTTAAAATCAACGAATAAGCATGTATTCGTTTAACCAGTTGAATCTTAATTTATATATATGTGTGTGTATGTGTGTGTGTGAAGCCCCCAAAATAGGTATACATCACCCATTCTGAGTCGCCAAATACATGGTACAGAATACAAATACAAACTTAAATATACAACATGAGCTGTGAGTTTCAATACAAATATTATCGTCTAGACAGTATTAAAATTCAAAATAAGTCCTTAATACATTGATTATCACACTATTTCATAGAATAGTGAGGACTACTAATGTTATCATCTGGACCGTCATTCCGTTCCCCGACTAGTCCCTGCTACGTTCTCATTTTCTGAAGAGGACAATGAAAGCAAAATGGTGAGTTCAACTAGCCCAATAAGAAATATTATGACTAAGATAATGCAGAATAATTTATCATTAGCCTTTTAAACTGATAAAATATAACAAACATCAAGTTTAACTGCAGCGGAACAAACAATCCATTAGAAGAGTCAAGTAGAGAATAAAATCTACTATCTTCTATGATTTAAAAGGTCTTTCATCACTTTTATCGCTGAGACTCAGCTTAATAAATAATTCATATCATCCTTGCACTACGGCCAAGGATATTCATTAGTATCACGACCATAAATTATCCATGCACTACGGGCCAAGGATATGCGTGTATTCATCAATGGTCATGATCATGCCAACAAATGTCCATCAATGCACTACGGGCCAATGAGAACTTTTACCACATCATTTGTAACATTACGGTTATGATTATACTGAATAATCCCTGGTCATAATCAGACCAAGTCCATCTATGCACTAAAGACAACAAATGACTTTCAACATAATATAAACATGAGGATGATGACAATGATATAAAAATTCAATAAAACAAGTTCAAGGATAGATTTTTAAAGATTTATAATTTAATTTATCTAGAAATCAATAACGTCCAAATTGTCAACATGATACTGGAGTAAAATTCAAGAATAATATTGTACCAAAAATAATTTAGACCGAAAATAAATTAATTTTTATCATGAATAGTACCCCGGGTGAATAATACTCCAGTGAATAGTATCCCGTGAATAGTATTTCGGGAATAATAATCCCGTGAATAGTACTCCGATATGAAAAAGTTAAAAACTTATCAAGAATGCTCAGAATAATATTTTCATGAAAAGATACTGGATGAAGCGCAAATATCAAGAAAATTCTACTAATTTCATGGAGTATAGAAGCCAAAATTTTAACAAAACGAGTATATAATTCGAAATCTGAAATGAAATAATATTACTTACATACTACAGAGTATGGAAGAAAATATTATTTCAAGCGAATATTAAACGAAAATAACATCCCTTACCTTAAAAAGAAGAGTATTCCAACTTGTATAGCGGGGAAATTATTGAATTTTTTTTTTACTACTTTCTACGCTCAAAGCTTTCTAAAACTCAAAAAAATACGCTCAAAATTATAGAAAAAGAATTCTCTGATTCTGGTGTGCTTTTCAATTCTAACTTAAGCGCCTATTCATAGGAAATGCTTAGCATGCCATAGTTGACAAATTTTATTCGGTGGCTTCCAAGCACCTCAATGTTGAAAACAATTGCACGTCATCTTGGAATACATCAACACATCACAATTGATTTCCACCAAAGTTTTTTCATAAAAAATAAAAGTGGGTCCCAGTAATAATTTTAATAAAAATTATTTTATTTTTCGAAACTTCAGAAATTCATAATAAATATCCCTTTTAACAAAAAAAATTCGAATCTCATGTCTATTCCATAGGAATTTAAATTCTCTACAACTTTGTAAGTTTAAGTTTTTTAAAATTCCAGACAGAAAATATCCGAAATCCACAAACGGATTATTTTCAATACCTCATAAAATTCATAACAAATCATACGTTAATTTTTAACGGTTCAAAATTTGTGGGCATATACTCAACTTATATATGTATAACATATCCAAAAATCACAACGATCCAACGGTCAGATCAAAATTATAACTCACGTAATAGACCTTTAATGTAAGACCCCAAATTTTATGAAATAAAAGTATTCAATTTTCTTATAATTACTATTCAGTAAATGGTTAAATTGATAAAAGTTTAAAGTTATGGGTGAAATATGAATTTTTTTTTCAAAATAAGCAAGTGGTTATAAAATAATCATTGTTGTCGGGGAATATTTGTTTAGTCGTGGAATATTCTTTCTGTCGGAGAATATTCGTACGACGGCGCAGCTATTTGTGAGCCCCATAACGAATAACTGTCGGGTGAAGGAAAACGACAAATTTGAGTTTTTACAAATAACGGCGTAGTTGTTACCGTTAACACTGTTGGAATACCCGGTGGTTAAAATACAGTAATACGCGTTATTGCACAGTAGCACACGGTATTGCACAGTATTTTTGAAATTATTGATTCTTACGTAAGAAGGCACTACTCAATAATTGTTACAGTAGTTACTGTTTAATATTTTATTTTATTGATTCAATAATTGTTGCGTTGATATTTTATATTATTGTTGTTTCAATAATTGTTGCTGCACAGTATTTTCCTTTATCAGATCAATAATTCATATTATTTGAATAATATTATTAGATAACATTATTGTCAATGTCTAGAAAGTTCTGTCTAAGGAGAGGTTTGGTCATCTAATTGCGCGCCAGTAAGGAGAAATTCTTATTGGAAAGCCCCCTCTTTCCTGGGAACGGCCTGGTTGTCATAAATGTGATTCTGTAATATTATTTGTGAATAATTAATTATTGATTCATATGATAAGGAAATATTTATTTTATGTGGATATAAACGAGGGATATATTTTTGTGGTTAAAAATGAAGGAGTTAATGTTGAGATTTTTATCCGTATTTTTGTCGGAATGGAGGTATTAAAAATCAGGGTTTTTGAGATATTTTGCGGGGGTTATAATTTTTAATCCGACCGTTGGATCGTGGTAATTTTTGGATATGTTATACATATATAAGTTGAGTATATGCCCACAAATTTTGAACCGTTAAAAATGAACGTATGATTTATTATGAATTTTACGAGATGACTGGTTCAGAAATTGTTGAATTTTCGGAGTTTATCATTTTGGTGGAAAATTCTAGAATTGGTGGGCCCCACTTGTGGTTGGTGAAGAAATGTGCTGAATTATATTTCAAATGTGGTGGGTGGGAATAGTAGCAGGTAAAGCCATCAGGTTGCAGGTCAAACCTACCAAAATTTTCCTATAAATAGAGGGCTAAGTTAGAATTGAAAATCACACCAGAAACATAAGCTTTCTCTCTTTCTCTCTCTAGATTATTGAGTGTATTTTGTGAGTATTTAGATACTTGGTGAGTTGCTATTCATCAGTGCAAGTTTCCTTCAGCCTTATACCGATCAGAAGTACTGCTCTTTTGAGGTAAGGGATAGTAAGGGATTTTAAGGGTTGTTATGATTTTCAGTTTCGTAATTTTTCTGAACTTCAAAAATTCTGGAAAAATTTGAAATGATATTTTGATGAGTTTTATTGATTGTGTCCAAAAATGGTGATTTTTGGATGTATAGATTGAGAGTTATGAATTTTATGAGAAAAGACTATTTTAAAAGTAACTGCTTATAATTCCTTGTGGTTAACTCCAAAATTGATGAAATTTTTATTGGGAGTACATGTGTATGATAGAAGTATACTCTGTAAATTTCAGAATTTTTGGACAAAAGTACAATTTTTGATAAATGTCTAAATATTCGGTGGTTTTGGCCATATAAAAAATAGTAAATGAGTTTTAAAAATTCTGAGAAAAATATATGTTCAATATGGGACTATATTATGCTAAATCCCAGAAAAGAAATATTTTTGGAACTGATTTGGTATTTTTTATGAAAATAGACAAGTTATGAGAAAATAAATTAAATATGTTATGTGAAGTAAGAAAATTGAAAAATAGGATTTTATGGCTTGAGAATCCTATATGAGGTATATGCAGATTTTTGATGAGGGTTTTGGCTATTGATGATGAAATCTTAAGAGTTGACATTTTATGATGATTAAATGCATTAATTAGTAAAGTGTAAACAATTAAAATAAATTGTTTATAAGCTTAAGAAATGTTATTCTTTCAATGTCATTATACCGAAGTATTGGTATGAATTTTATTGTGGAATTTCTACCTTTTTGTGTCGGAGTTACTATTCACGAGTTACTATTCATGAGTTACTATTCACGAGTTACTATTCACGATAAAAATTAGTTTCTTTTTCTAACCAAATTATAGTTGAGTTATGAATATTACTCTTGAGATTAAAACTATGTATTGATTATATTGATTTTATTATCATATATAACATTTTTATAACCCTGATGTTGAAATTCTCTTTCACTAGAGTGTAAAGATGGGTAGATTATTGGTATGATCATGACTATGGGTTCTCTTTGGCCTGTAGTGCAAAGTTGAATTGTGACTGGTATGATCATGACCATTGAATTTATAAGTGAATATCTTTAGCTTAAGTGCAAAGGTGAATTGATCAACATGGTTATAATTATTGTTTATATAAAATTCTGAAATGATTATATATTTCTTTGAGATATTAATATCTTTGGCCTGTAGTACAAAGATGAAATATTGATGAATATATTTGGCATGTAGTGCAAAGATGAATTGTTGATGAATATCTTTGGCCCGTAGTGCAAAGATGACATGTTGTTGAATATCTTTGGCCAGTAGTGCAAAGATGGACAGATGTTGAGATAAACATGACCAACTGGTGATACAAATGAATATCTTTGGCCGTAGTGCAAAGATGGATTTATTAGTATGATTATGAACAGGAAATGTGATTTGGTATAACCATGATCTCTGATGTTTCAGGTAAAGACAGGTGATGAAAATATTATTCGTCCTGGGTGCGAAGAAAAATTTATAGTCACAATTATGATTATGAGTTATTCATATGATTGTGGAAAGGAACTGTTGAGTGATGTTACATGGATAAAACATTGTTGGTGGATTTTTAACATGGAGAAGATAATAGACTTTATAGTCTATTTGACTCTTCTAATGGATTGCTCGTTCCGCTACAACTATGGTTGAAATTTTTATCATTTACCATATGTTCTAAATCTCTGATTTATTATTGATGAAGGCTATTGATAATTTAATTATCTTTAGTCATGATATTCTTTACTGAGCTAGTTGTGCTCACCCTTTTGCTTCACAATTCCTTTCAGGTAATAAGAGTGTAGCTGGGTCGAGCGAGGGTAACGGGGAAATAGAACGGTGGTCTCTAGCTGTGGATGTTCTCCCGAAGCAGTATAGAAAAGTTCATTTAGTAATTATATTTGGTGAATCCAATAGGGTAAGGTGTACCCAACGTTGGAAGGGTGGTTTGCCACTATCATACAAGATGTCTAACGACATACAACCTCGTGTCATCATAAGACAGGGATGTGCTCATCCACTTGCTGAGTATATATACGAGCACTACCTATATAATCTTGGTGTTTGTTTGAAGTATAATTCTCAATTAGAGATAGTAGAGATAATGATATGTCAAGAGAAGACTCACCATTGGGAAGAATATGATAGTAATCTTCTCGTTTTTCTTTGGGGTCTATTGGGTCAACCAAGGATAATTCTGTGGCCATATGATATCTATCATAACCTAGACGCGTGGCCTCCCATGTACGAAGGTTTCCTTGAGCACTTCCCAAAGATTCTAATTTCTAAAACAGTTTTTGACTATACCTTTATGTAAGGTGTCATTGTGAGGTGATGTCCACGGTTGGAACATGAGTCACATTTGGTATATATTTGTATCCAAGCTCACAGCATATGTGTTGTTGTATTTTGCACGACAATTGTTGTAATAAAGTTGTAGTTATTTTCTGTACCATGTATTTGGCGACTCAGAATAGGTTGGATGGAATGGACCTATTTTGGGGTTGTCACAGGTGGTATCAGAGCTTAGGGATATGATCTCTGGCGGAGATCGGGGAATATAACTAGGAGGGGAGAGATGAGTAAATCCTTCGCTAGTGTGTCCTACCTAAGCTTATTTGTTGGTCAGTCATAATATCGGGATATTATGTGATATGTTAATTTGTTAAATTAACCCTTATTTTGAAGCTGTATTCTAGAATGATATTTGAAATACAGGAGATGAGCAATGGAGAAATTATGATGGCAGGGAAGATGGAATCTGAAATGAAAGCAAGGTATTCTCAACTCTTTGAAATACCAGGTACGTAAATTTCGGGGACGAAATTTCATAAGGAGGGGAGATTGTAAGACCCCAAATTTTATGAAATAAAAGTATTCAATTTTCTTATAATTACTATTCAGTAAATGGTTAAATTGATAAAAGTTTAAAGTTATGGGTGAAATATGAATTTTTTTTCAAAATAAGCAAGTGGTTATAAAATAATCATTGTTGTCGGGGAATATTCGTTTAGTCGTGGAATATTCTTTCTGTCGGAGAATATTCGTACGACGGCGCAGCTATTTGTGAGCCCCATAACGAATAACTGTCGGGTGAAGGAAAACGACAAATTTGAGTTTTTACAAATAACGGCGTAGTTGTTACCGTTAACACTGTTGGAATACCCGGTGGTTAAAATACAGTAATACGCGTTATTGCACAGTAGCACACGGTATTGCACAGTATTTTTGAAATTATTGATTCTTACGTAAGAAGGCACTACTCAATAATTGTTACAGTAGTTACTGTTCAATATTTTATTTTATTGATTCAATAATTGTTGCGTTGATATTTTATATTATTGTTGTTTCAATAATTGTTGCTGCACAGTATTTTCCTTTATCAGATCAATAATTCATATTATTTGAATAATATTATTAGATAACATTATTGTCAATGTCTAGAAAGTTCTGTCTAAGGAGAGGTTTGGTCATCTAATTGCGCGCCAGTAAGGAGAAATTCTTATTGGAAAGCCCCCTCTTTCCTGGGAACGGCCTGGTTGTCATAAATGTGATTCTGTAATATTATTTGTGAATAATTAATTATTGATTCATATGATAAGGAAATATTTATTTTATGTGGATATAAACGAGGGATATATTTTTGTGGTTAAAAATGAAGGAGTTAATGTTGAGATTTTTATCCGTATTTTTGTCGGAATGGAGGTATTAAAAATCAGGGTTTTTGAGATATTTTGCGGGGGTTATAATTTTTAATCCGACCGTTGGATCGTGGTAATTTTTGGATATGTTATACATATATAAGTTGAGTATATGCCCACAAATTTTGAACCGTTAAAAATGAACGTATGATTTATTATGAATTTTACGAGATGACTGGTTCAGAAATTGTTGAATTTTCGGAGTTTATCATTTTGGTGGAAAATTCTAGAATTGGTGGGCCCCACTTGTGGTTGGTGAAGAAATGTGCTGAATTATATTTCAAATGTGGTGGGTGGGAATAGTAGCAGGTAAAGCCATCAGGTTGCAGGTCAAACCTACCAAAATTTTCCTATAAATAGAGGGCTAAGTTAGAATTGAAAATCACACCAGAAACATAAGCTTTCTCTCTTTCTCTCTCTAGATTATTGAGTGTATTTTGTGAGTATTTAGATACTTGGTGAGTTGCTATTCATCAGTGCAAGTTTCCTTCAGCCTTATACCGATCAGAAGTACTGCTCTTTTGAGGTAAGGGATAGTAAGGGATTTTAAGGGTTGTTATGATTTTCAGTTTCGTAATTTTTCTGAACTTCAAAAATTCTGGAAAAATTTGAAATGATATTTTGATGAGTTTTATTGATTGTGTCCAAAAATGGTGATTTTTGGATGTATAGATTGAGAGTTATGAATTTTATGAGAAAAGACTATTTTAAAAGTAACTGCTTATAATTCCTTGTGGTTAACTCCAAAATTGATGAAATTTTTATTGGGAGTACATGTGTATGATAGAAGTATACTCTGTAAATTTCAGAATTTTTGGACAAAAGTACAATTTTTGATAAATGTCTAAATATTCGGTGGTTTTGGCCATATAAAAAATAGTAAATGAGTTTTAAAAATTCTGAGAAAAATATATGTTCAATATGGGACTATATTATGCTAAATCCCAGAAAAGAAATATTTTTGGAACTGATTTGGTATTTTTTATGAAAATAGACAAGTTATGAGAAAATAAATTAAATATGTTATGTGAAGTAAGAAAATTGAAAAATAGGATTTTATGGCTTGAGAATCCTATATGAGGTATATGCAGATTTTTGATGAGGGTTTTGGCTATTGATGATGAAATCTTAAGAGTTGACATTTTATGATGATTAAATGCATTAATTAGTAAAGTGTAAACAATTAAAATAAATTGTTTATAAGCTTAAGAAATGTTATTCTTTCAATATCATTATACCGAAGTATTGGTATGAATTTTATTGTGGAATTTCTACCTTTTTGTGTCGGAGTTACTATTCACGAGTTACTATTCATGAGTTACTATTCACGAGTTACTATTCACGATAAAAATTAGTTTCTTTTTCTAACCAAATTATAGTTGAGTTATGAATATTACTCTTGAGATTAAAACTATGTATTGATTATATTGATTTTATTATCATATATAACATTTTTATAACCCTGATGTTGAAATTCTCTTTCACTAGAGTGTAAAGATGGGTAGATTATTGGTATGATCATGACTAGGGTTCTCTTTGGCCTGTAGTGCAAAGTTGAATTGTGACTGGTATGATCATGACCATTGAATTTATAAGTGAATATCTTTAGCTTAAGTGCAAAGGTGAATTGATCAACATGGTTATAATTATTGTTTATATAAAATTCTGAAATGATTATATATTTCTTTGAGATATTAATATCTTTGGCCTGTAGTGCAAAGATGAAATATTGATGAATATATTTGGCATGTAGTGCAAAGATGAATTGTTGATGAATATCTTTGGCCCGTAGTGCAAAGATGACATGTTGTTGAATATCTTTGGCCAGTAGTGCAAAGATGGACAGATGTTGAGATAAACATGACCAACTGGTGATACAAATGAATATCTTTGGCCGTAGTGCAAAGATGGATTTATTAGTATGATTATGAACAGGAAATGTGATTTGGTATAACCATGATCTCTGATGTTTCAGGTAAAGACAGGTGATGAAAATATTATTCGTCCTGGGTGCGAAGAAAAATTTATAGTCACAATTATGATTATGAGTTATTCATATGATTGTGGAAAGGAACTGTTGAGTGATGTTACATGGATAAAACATTGTTGGTGGATTTTTAACATGGAGAAGATAATAGACTTTATAGTCTATTTGACTCTTCTAATGGATTGCTCGTTCCGCTACAACTATGGTTGAAATTTTTATCATTTACCATATGTTCTAAATCTCTGATTTATTATTGATGAAGGCTATTGATAATTTAATTATCTTTAGTCATGATATTCTTTACTGAGCTAGTTGTGCTCACCCTTTTGCTTCACAATTCCTTTCAGGTAATAAGAGTGTAGCTGGGTCGAGCGAGGGTAACGGGGAAATAGAACGGTGGTCTCTAGCTGTGGATGTTCTCCCGAAGCAGTATAGAAAAGTTCATTTAGTAATTATATTTGGTGAATCCAATAGGGTAAGGTGTACCCAACGTTGGAAGGGTGGTTTGCCACTATCATACAAGATGTCTAACGACATACAACCTCGTGTCATCATAAGACAGGGATGTGCTCATCCACTTGCTGAGTATATATACGAGCACTACCTATATAATCTTGGTGTTTGTTTGAAGTATAATTCTCAATTAGAGATAGTAGAGATAATGATATGTCAAGAGAAGACTCACCATTGGGAAGAATATGATAGTAATCTTCTCGTTTTTCTTTGGGGTCTATTGGGTCAACCAAGGATAATTCTGTGGCCATATGATATCTATCATAACCTAGACGCGTGGCCTCCCATGTACGAAGGTTTCCTTGAGCACTTCCCAAAGATTCTAATTTCTAAAACAGTTTTTGACTATACCTTTATGTAAGGTGTCATTGTGAGGTGATGTCCACGGTTGGAACATGAGTCACATTTGGTATATATTTGTATCCAAGCTCACAGCATATGTGTTGTTGTATTTTGCACGACAATTGTTGTAATAAAGTTGTAGTTATTTTCTGTACCATGTATTTGGCGACTCAGAATAGGTTGGATGGAATGGACCTATTTTGGGGTTGTCACAGGTGGTATCAGAGCTTAGGGATATGATCTCTGGCGGAGATCGGGGAATATAACTAGGAGGGGAGAGATGAGTAAATCCTTCGCTAGTGTGTCCTACCTAAGCTTATTTGTTGGTCAGTCATAATATCGGGATATTATGTGATATGTTAATTTGTTAAATTAACCCTTATTTTGAAGCTGTATTCTAGAATGATATTTGAAATACAGGAGATGAGCAATGGAGAAATTATGATGGCAGGGAAGATGGAATCTGAAATGAAAGCAAGGTATTCTCAACTCTTTGAAATACCAGGTACGTAAATTTCGGGGACGAAATTTCATAAGGAGGGGAGATTGTAAGACCCCAAATTTTATGAAATAAAAGTATTCAATTTTCTTATAATTACTATTCAGTAAATGGTTAAATTGATAAAAGTTTAAAGTTATGGGTGAAATATGAATTTTTTTTCAAAATAAGCAAGTGGTTATAAAATAATCATTGTTGTCGGGGAATATTTGTTTAGTCGTGGAATATTCTTTCTGTCGGAGAATATTCGTACGACGGCGCAGCTATTTGTGAGCCCCATAACGAATAACTGTCGGGTGAAGGAAAACGACAAATTTGAGTTTTTACAAATAACGGCGTAGTTGTTACCGTTAACACTGTTGGAATACCCGGTGGTTAAAATACAGTAATACGCGTTATTGCACAGTAGCACACGGTATTGCACAGTATTTTTGAAATTATTGATTCTTACGTAAGAAGGCACTACTCAATAATTGTTACAGTAGTTACTGTTCAATATTTTATTTTATTGATTCAATAATTGTTGCGTTGATATTTTATATTATTGTTGTTTCAATAATTGTTGCTGCACAGTATTTTCCTTTATCAGATCAATAATTCATATTATTTGAATAATATTATTAGATAACATTATTGTCAATGTCTAGAAAGTTCTGTCTAAGGAGAGGTTTGGTCATCTAATTGCGCGCCAGTAAGGAGAAATTCTTATTGGAAAGCCCCCTCTTTCCTGGGAACGGCCTGGTTGTCATAAATGTGATTCTGTAATATTATTTGTGAATAATTAATTATTGATTCATATGATAAGGAAATATTTATTTTATGTGGATATAAACGAGGGATATATTTTTGTGGTTAAAAATGAAGGAGTTAATGTTGAGATTTTTATCCGTATTTTTGTCGGAATGGAGGTATTAAAAATCAGGGTTTTTGAGATATTTTGCGGGGGTTATAATTTTTAATCCGACCGTTGGATCGTGGTAATTTTTGAATATGTTATACATATATAAGTTGAGTATATGCCCACAAATTTTGAACCGTTAAAAATGAACGTATGATTTATTATGAATTTTACGAGATGACTGGTTCAGAAATTGTTGAATTTTCGGAGTTTATCATTTTGGTGGAAAATTCTAGAATTGGTGGGCCCCACTTGTGGTTGGTGAAGAAATGTGCTGAATTATATTTCAAATGTGGTGGGTGGGAATAGTAGCAGGTAAAGCCATCAGGTTGCAGGTCAAACCTACCAAAATTTTCCTATAAATAGAGGGCTAAGTTAGAATTGAAAATCACACCAGAAACATAAGCTTTCTCTCTTTCTCTCTCTAGATTATTGAGTGTATTTTGTGAGTATTTAGATACTTGGTGAGTTGCTATTCATCAGTGCAAGTTTCCTTCAGCCTTATACCGATCAGAAGTACTGCTATTTTGAGGTAAGGGATAGTAAGGGATTTTAAGGGTTGTTATGATTTTCAGTTTCAATTATTGTTGTTTCAATAATTGTTGCTGCACAGTATTTTCCTTTATCAGATCAATAATTCATATTATTTGAATAATATTATTAGATAACATTATTGTCAATGTCTAGAAAGTTCTGTCTAAGGAGAGGTTTGGTCATCTAATTGCGCGCCAGTAAGGAGAAATTCTTATTGGAAAGCCCCTCTTTCCTGGGAACGACCTGGTTGTCATAAATGTGATTCTGTAATATTATTTGTGAATAATTAATTATTGATTCATATGATAAGGAAATATTTATTTTATGTGGATATAAACGAGGGATATATTTTTGTGGTTAAAAATGAAGGAGTTAATGTTGAGATTTTTATCCGTATTTTTGTCGGAATGGAGGTATTAAAAATCAGGGTTTTTGAGATATTTTGCGGGGGTTATAATTTTTAATCCGACCGTTGGATCGTGGTAATTTTTGGATATGTTATACATATATAAGTTGAGTATATGCCCACAAATTTTGAACCGTTAAAAATGAACGTATGATTTATTATGAATTTTACGAGATGACTGGTTCAGAAATTGTTGAATTTTCGGAGTTTATCATTTTGGTGGAAAATTCTAGAATTGGTGGGCCCCACTTGTGGTTGGTGAAGAAATATGCTGAATTATATTTCAAATGTGGTGGGTGGGAATAGTAGCAGGTAAAGCCATCAGGTTGCAGGTCAAACCTACCAAAATTTTCCTATAAATAGAGGGCTAAGTTAGAATTGAAAATCATACCAGAAACATAAGCTTTCTCTCTTTCTCTCTCTAGATTATTGAGTATATTTTGTGAGTATTTAGATACTTTGTGAGTTGCTATTCATCGGTGCAAGTTTCCTTCAGCCTTATACCGATCAGAAGTACTGCTCTTTTGAGGTAAGGGATAGTAAGGGATTTTAAGGGTTGTTATGATTTTCAGTTTCGTAATTTTTCTGAACTTCAAAAATTCTGGAAAAATTTGAAATGATATTTTGATGAGTTTTATTGATTGTGTCCAAAAATGGTGATTTTTGGATGTATAGATTGAGAGTTATGAATTTTATGAGAAAAGACTATTTTAAAAGTAACTGCTTATAATTCCTTGTGGTTAACTCCAAAATTGATGAAATTTTTATTGGGAGTACATGTGTATGATAGAAGTATACTCTGTAAATTTCAGAATTTTTGGACAAAAGTACAATTTTTGATAAATGTCTAAATATTCGGTGGTTTTGGCCATATAAAAAATAGTAAATGAGTTTTAAAAATTCTGAGAAAAATATATGTTCAATATGGGACTATATTATCCTAAATCCCAGAAAAGAAATATTGAATAGTGTCTTCTTACGTAAGAATCAATAATTTAAAAATACTGTGCAATACCGTGTGCTACTGTACAACAATGCGTATTACTGTATTTTAACCACTAGGTATTCTAACAGTTAACGGTAAAACTTTCGTCATTATTTTATAAAAATATATTTTTGTCGTTTTCTCAATTCGACAATAATTCTGTTGTGGGGTCTACCAATGATCGTGTCGTCGTACGAATATTCCCTGTTAAAACGAATATTCCCCGACCAATCGAATATTATATATCAACTTGCGTACTTTGTAAAATTTGTAAATATTACCCACAACTATAATATTATATCAAATTCACTCCATAATATTTAAAAATGATATTTATAGAAAATTAATCTTTATTCATAAAAGTTGGGGTCTTACAATATATATATATATATATATATATATATATATATATATATATATATATATATATATAATCCCTCCTATTACCAAATCATGCAATATAATTAATAAGAACGCAAAAGTTTTAAATATATATACATACATAATCTTCATAATTTGTGACTCCCCCAAAATTAGGTATACATCACCCATCTTGGGTCGTCAGATACATAGTACATAATACAAATACAACTGATTAATACATCTGTCGTGTACAATACGACAAAACATAAACTGTGAGTTTGAATACAAATATTATCTTCTAGAGAGTATTCATACTCAAAAGGAGTCCTCATTACATTTATTAACACACCATTACATAGAATAGTGAGGACTACTAACTAATACTATCATTCGGACCATCACTCCGTACCCCGACTTGTCCCAGCTACGTTCTCATTTCCTGAAGAGAACAGTGAAAGAAAGGGTGAGTTCAACTAGCCCAATAAGAAATATTATGACTAAGATAATGCAGAATAAATTATCATTAGCCTTCAACAATGTTAAACTGATAAAATATAATAGACATCAAGTTTAACTGTAGCGGAACAAGCAATCCATTAAAAGAGTCAAGTAGAAAATAAACTCTACTATCTTTT
Source organism: Panax notoginseng (assembly GCA_016801055.1). Taxonomy (NCBI): domain Eukaryota; kingdom Viridiplantae; phylum Streptophyta; class Magnoliopsida; order Apiales; family Araliaceae; genus Panax; species Panax notoginseng. Next base: position 159,781,803 of record CM029012.1, on the reverse strand, counting down.
ATGATTTAAAAAGTTTTTCAACACTGTGATCGCTGAGACTCAGCTTAATAAAATAATCCACATCATCGAATCACCCCTGCACTACGGCCAAGGATATTCGTGTATTCATTAATGGTCATGATCATGCCAACAACTGTCCATCAATGCACTACGAGCCAATGAGGACTTTTACCACATCATTTGTAACATTACGGTCATGATTACACCGAATAATCCCTGGTCATAATCATACCAAGTCCATCTATGCACTACAGGCCACAGATGACTTTCAACAGAATATAAACATGAGGATGATGACAATGATATAAGAATTCAATAAAACAAGTTCAAGAATTAATTTATCCAAGAATTAACAACGTCCAAATTGTCAACATGATACTGCTTTGTGGAGTAAAATTCAAGAATAATCAGGAGAATATTTCCATGAATAGATACTAGATGAAGCGCAAATATCAAGGATATTCCACTAATTTCATGGAGTATAGAAGTCAAAACTTAACCAACTGAGTATAATAAAGAATGGAATAACAAAAGAAATCACCATGCATGCGATAGACCGCACAGACAGGTTATTCCAACAGAATAATAAATAATGGAACCAGGTCCGGCGTAAACGCACAGACAGGATATTCCGACAGAATAATAAATAATGGAACCAGGTCCGGTGTAAAACACACAGACAGGATATTCCGACAGAATAATAAATAATGGAACCAGGTCCGGTGTAAAACACACAGACAGGATATTCCGACAGAATAATAATAAAGACGGAACCAGGTCCGGCGTAAAGCACAGACAGGATGTTCCAACGGAATAACAAAGACAGAATAATAGAAGAATGTCACCAAGTATAGGGTATTCCGCATATACAGGTTATTCCAACAGAATAATAAAGAAATGAAATAACAGAAATTCTCTTCTTGAATACAAAAGAATAATATCCCTTACCTTAAAAGAACTGGATATTGGAAAAGTGATGTAGCAGAATACTTTTATTCTCTCTCTCTTATTCTCTCTATACTTTCTCTCTCTATAGCTTGAATGAATTCGTGAAAAATAATGAAGCCCTAGGCCTCTATTTATAGAAAAACTGAGGGTGGCTCTTGGTCTTAACGAAGGGTCAAATGACTCTTGGTCTTAACGAAGGGTCAAATGACTCTTGGTAATATTGAAGGGACAACTACTATTGACGAAAGTAATTACTATTGACGAAGGTAATTACTATTGACCAAGGTAAATACTATTGACCAAGGTAAATACTATTGACGAAGGTAATTACTATTGACGACGGTAATTACTATTGACGACGATAATTACTATTGACGAAGAGACTCTTAGATGATGACATATGGCCTCCCATAAAATAACCAAACTTACCACAACGTCTCAATAATATAACATATTATACAGATGATACTATGACAATAATTTAAGAGATATGATGCAGCAATTACTGTAGCAATAATTGAGTATAGCTGAGTGACTTCTCACGTAAGCATCAATAATCAATACCGTGTGCTACTATGCAACCACGCGTATTACTGTACTTTTACTACCAAGTAGTTCAACAGTTTTAACGATTTTAACGTAATACCTCAGCTGTTATTTTTATAGAAAGATAATTTTGTCGTTTTCTCAATCCGACAATAATTCCGTTGTGGGGTCCACCAATGATTGTGCCGTCGTACGAATATTTCCCGACAAAAAGAATATTCCCCGACCAAACGAATATTTTATAACAGCTTGCTTACTTTGCAAAATTTATAAATATTACCCACAACTATAACATTATATCAAATTAACTCCATAATATTCAAAAATGATATTTATAGAAAATTCATCTTTATTTATAAAAATTGGGGTCATACATAATTGATCTGAGAGTTTCATGATTTTATCTTAACTTTATTAAATAAATTTCTTTCATCTTTGTATTTGAAGCTTTCGAACGGTCGCTTTCTCCCTTACCAATTTACTTTGCATTTTTCTTCTTTTTTCGATTACACGTACCGCGACACAGATTACGTATTTTGTTATTTGTTTACTTATTAATATATCTTGTTAATTCTCTTAATTATAATATGATTTAATTTTATTAACATATAAATTAAATCCAAATAGTTTTAAAGCTCAAATTTTACCAAATTAATTTATCCTTCACATATTAATATTTATTAGCCCATATAAAATAAATAACTAGTTTGACCCAATAAAAGATAAAGTCCAATTAAATTATTTAAAATATAAATTTAAATGTTATTTATTTTATTATTTATTATTATTTTTTTATGGGTATTACACCACGAATTTGTATTTACACTGGGAATTTTTGGGTTCTCTCTTTACTGGCGATCCGAATTCTCACATTTATGTTTAATATTTAAAAGTCTTTAGAAATCTTTAGAGATGAGGTCAGACTTTGGATATGAGTTGATAGTTATAATTCTTTTTCTAAAGTCTGTCAAACTCTACCATTTGATAAAAATCTAAAAAATATATGACTTTTTGAATACTAAAATATTTTTATAGACTTTATAAAAATCTTAATTCAATACCACCTAACTTTTAAAGATATTAAAAAAATTGTAATTGAATACCAGTAAACTTTTATAAACTTTTTAAAATGTCTTGATTGAATACAACCAAACATTTAAAATCTTTAAAAATCTTAATTGCATACACCCCCCTTAATCTCAATTTATTACTCCATCCGTCCCAAATTAATTGTTCAATTTTGACGTTTTTAAGTCAAATTGACTATTTTTAGAATTAATAATTAAGCATATATAAATATATTTCTAAAATTATAAAAATTGGGGTTAGTAATAAATTGTATATAATTTCTTTTGATTTTAATCTCTTCACCTATATTTTAGAAAAAAATAGTAAAAAGATTAGTTTTAAAAATGGTCAATTTGACTTAAAAAAAATCAAAATTGAGCAATTAATTTGGGACGGAGGGAGTATTTTTTTTCTTTTATGGGCTGTGAAAAAATATCTACATTGAAAGGCATGCATGTATTGTGAGACCCCGAATTTTATGAAATGAAATTATTCAATTTTCTTATAATTATTCTATTTTGGTAAATGGTTAAATTGATAAAAGGTTAAAGTTAAGGGTGATATGTGAAAATTTTTCAAAGTAGATAATTTGTCATAAAATACCCAGTTACTATTCACTCTAGTATTGTTCACTCGAGTATTTGGGGCACTTTTTGTGTCGGAGTACTATTCACGAGTTACTATTCATGAGTTACTATTCACGAGTTACTATTCACAGGAAATATTCGATTAGTCGGGGAATATTCATACGACGGTACAATCATTGGTGGACCCCACAACGGAATTATTGTCGGATTGAGAAAACGATAAAAATATTTTATTAAAAATAACGGCGAAAGTTTTACCGTTGATATTGTTGAACTACTCGGTAGTAAAAGTACAGTAATACGTGTGGTTGCATAGTAGCACACGATATTGATTATTAATGCTTATGTGAGAAGTCACTCAGTTTGATTCAATTATTTTTAATTAATAATATGAATTATTTAGCAATAATAAAGTTTTGTTTTATTCGTTTTATTAACGTAATAAAACAGAAACATCTTTTTATATAAAACAGAATACTTTATTAAAGTTATTCTATAAATGGAATATATTATATTTTATTTAAAGGATTTTTCTTTAAATATGGACCGTCAGATTAAAGTAAATCAATCTGGACCGTTCATGGATTAGTTACTATGCATTCTATTTTTCTATAAATAGAAGCTCATTCCTTCATTATTTCTTACGAATTCACTGAAACTCCAGAGAGAGAAATTATAGAGAAACTATAGAAAAGTATTCTGCTCCTTCCCTACTCTTATATCCAGTTTCTTTTACGGTAAGGGGTGTTGTTCTTTCTTATTCATGAAGAGAACTGTTGTTATTCTATTGCTTATTATTCTGTTAGAATAACCTGTATACGAGGTCTACCCTATACTTGGTGACATTCTTCTATTATTCTGTCTTTATTATTATTCTGTTGGAACATCCTGTCTGTGTGTTTTACACCGGACCTGGTTTCGTCTTTATTATTATTCTGTTGAAACATCTTGTCTGTGTGTTTTACACCGGACCTGGTTCTGTATTTATTATTATTCTGTTAGAACATCTTGTCTGTGTGTTTTACACCGGACCTGGTTCCGTCTTTATTATTATTCTGTTGGAACATCCTGTCTGTGCGTTTTACACCGGACCTGGTTCCGTCTTTATTACTATTCTGTTAGAATATTCTGTCTGTGCGTTTTACGCCGGACCTGGTTCCGTCTTTATTACTATTCTGTTGGAATATCATGTCTGTGCGTTTTACGTCGGACCTGGTTCCGTCTTTATTACTATTCTGTTGGAATATCCTGTCTGTCCGTTTTACGCCGGACCTGGTTCTATTATTTATTATTCTGTTGGAATAACATGTCTGTGCGGTCTATCGCTTGCATGGTGATTTCTTTTGTTATTCCATTCGTTATTATACTCAGTTGGTTAAACTTTTGACTTCTATACTCCATGAAATTAGTCGAATATCCTTGATATTTGCGCTTCATCCAGTATTTTTCATGGAAATGTTCTTCTGAGCATTCTTGAATTTTATTCTACAAAAAAGTATCACGTTGACAATTTGGACGTTATTGATTCCTGGACAAATTAATTCTTGAACTTGTTTAATTGAATTCTTATATCATTAACATCATCCTCATGTTTATATTTATTGAAAGTCATCTGTGGCCTGTAGTTCATAGATGGACTTGGTATGATTATGACTATGGATTATTCAGTATAATCATGACCGTAATGTTACAAATGATGTAAAAATTAAAAGTCCTCATTGGCCCGTAGTGCATTGATGGACAGTTTTTGATATGATTATGGCTATGGATTCTCTTTGGCCGTAGTGCAAAGATGAATTGTTTTATGGCATGATCAGGACCGTTGATAAAAAAAATACGATTATCTTTGGCCTGTAGTGCATGGATAATTTGTGGTTGTGATACTAATGAAAAAGTCTTCATTGGCCCGTAGTGCATTGATAGACAATTTTTGGTATGATTATGGCTATGGATTCTCTTCGGCCAAGGGTGCAAAGATGAATTGTTTAATGGCATGATCAGGACCGTTGATAAAAAAACACGATTATCTTTGGCCTGTAGTGCATGGATAATTTGTGGTTGTGATACTAATAAAAAAGTTCTCATTGCCCCGTAGTGCATTGATGGACAGTTTTTGGTATGATTATGGCTATGGATTCTCTTCGGCCAAGGGTGCAAAGATGAATTATTTTATAGCATGATCAGGACCGTTGATGAAAACACGATTATCTTTGGCCCGTAGTGCATGGATAATTCGTGGTCGTGATACGAAAGAATATCCTTGGCTTGTAGTGCAGGGATGATTCGATGATGTGAATTAATTATTGAGCTGAGTCCCAGCAATGAAATATTAATTCATGGATGTGATATTAATGAATATCATTGGCCGTAGTGCAGGGATGATTCGATGACGTGGATTAATTATTGAGCTGAGTCTCAGCAATGAAATATTAATTCATGGAGGTAATAATAATGAATATCTTTGACCGTAGTGCAAAGATGATTTAATTAGTATGATTATGAGTAGAAATTGTGATTTGGTATAACCATGATTTTTGATGTTTCAGGTGATGAAAATTATCTTCGTTCTGGGTGTGAAAAGAAATTCAGAATCACAATTATGATTATGAGTTATTCATATGATTGTGGACAGGAATTGTTGATTGATGTTACAGAGATAAAACATTATTGGTGGACTTTTAACATAGAGAAGATAATAGACCTAATGGTCTATTTGACTCTTTTAATGGATTGCTCGTTCCGCTGCAACTATGGTTGAAAAGTTTTATCATTTACCATATGTTCTAAATCTCTGATTTATTATTGATGAAAGCTATTGATAATTTAATTATCTTTAGTCATGATATTCTTTACTGGGCTAGTTGTGCTCACCCTTTTTGCTTCACAATTCTTTTCAGGTAATAAGATTGTTGCCGTAAGAGTGTTGTTGGGTCGAGCGGGGATAACAGAGGAATAGAACAGTGGTCTCTAGCTGTGGAGGTTCTCCCTAAACAGTATAGAAAAGTGTGTTGTATTCTATACAACATTTAGTAGTTATATTTGGTGAATCAAATAAGGTGAGGTGAACCCAACTTTGGAAGAGTGTTTTGCCACTATCATACAAGATGTCTAATGACATACCACCTCATGTTATTATAAGAAAAGGTTGTGCGCATCCACTTGCTGAGTATATCTATGGGCACTACCTATATGATCTTGGAGTTTATTTGAATTATAATACACACGTGGACACAGTGGATGTGACGCCCCCAAAATTAGGTATACATCACCCATCTTGAGTCGTCAGATACATGGTACAAAATACAAATACAACTTACTAATACAACTGTCATGTACAATACGACAAAACATAAACTGTGAGTTTAAAGACAAATATTATCTTCTAGAGAGTATTCATACTCAAAAGGAGTCCTCATTACATTTATTAACACACTATTACATAGAATAGTGAGGACTACTAACTAATACTATCATTCGGACCATCACTCCGTTCCCCGACTTTCCCCAGCTACGTTCTCATTTCCTGAAGAGAACAGTGAAAGAAAGGGTGAGCTCAACTAACCCAGTAAGAAATATTATGACTAAGATACTGCAGAATAAATTATCATTAGCCTTCAACAATATTAAACTGATAAAATATAATAGACATCAAGTTTAACTGCAGCGGAACAAGCAATCCATTAAAAGAGTCAAGTAGAAAATAAACTCTACTATCTTTTATGATTTAAAAAGTTTTTCCACACTTTTATCGCTGAGACTCAGCTTAATAAATAATTCACATCATCCCTGCACTACGGCCAAGGATATTCGTTAGGGTCACGACCACAAATTCTATGCACTACGGGCCAAAGATATTTATGTATTCATCAATGATCATGATCATGCCATCAACTGTCCATCAATGCACTACGGGCCAATGAGGACTTTTACCACATCATTTGTAATATTACGGTCATGATTATACCGAATAATCCCTGGTCATCATCATACCAAGCCCATCTATGCACTACAAGCCACAGATGACTTTCAACATTTTATAAACATGAGGATGATGACAATGATATAAGAATTCAATAAAACAAGTTCAAGAATTAATTTGTCCAGGAATTAACAACGTCCAAATTGTCAACATGATACTGTTTTGTGGAGTAAAATTCAAGAATGTTTAGAAGAATATTTTCTTGAAAAGATACTGGATGAAACGCAACTATCAAGGATATTCCACAAATTTCATGGAGTATAGAAGTCTAAACTTAACCAACTGAGTATAATAAAGAATGGAATAACAAAAGAAATCACCATGCATGCGATAGACCGCACAGACAGGTTATTCCAACAGAATAATAAATAATGGAACCAGGTCCGGCGTAAACGCACAGACAGGATATTCCGACAGAATAATAAATAATGGAACCAGGTCCGGTGTAAAACACACAGACAGGATGTTCCAACAAAATAATAACAAGACGGAACCAGGTCCGGTGTAAAACACACAGACAGGATGTTCCAATAGAATAATAATAAAAACGGAACCAGGTCCGGTGTAAAACACACAGACAGGATGTTCCAACAGAATAATAATAAAGACGGAACCAGGTCCGGTGTAAAACACACAAACAGGATGTTCCAACAGAATAATAGAAGAATGTCACCAAGTATAGGGTAGATCCGCGTATACAGGTTATTCCAACAGAATAATAAAAAATGGAATAACAACAGTTCTCTTCATGAATAAGAAAGAATAACACCCCTTACCTTAAAAGAACTAGATATTGGAAAAGTGAAGTAGCAGAATACTTTTATTCTCTCTCTCTTATTCTCTCTATACTTTCTCTCTCTATAGCTTGAATGAATTCGTGAAAAATAATGAAGCCCTAGGCCTCTATTTATAGAAAAATTGAGGGTGGCTCTTGGTCTTAACGAAGGGTCAAATGACTCTTGGTCTTAACGAAGGGTCAAATGACTCTTGGTAATATTGAAGGGACAACTACTATTGACGAAAGTAATTACTATTGACGAAGGTAATTACTATTGACCAAGGTAAATACTATTGACCAAGGTAAATACTATTGACGAAGGTAATTACTATTGACCAAGGTAAATACTATTGACCAAGATAAATACTATTGACGACGGTAATTACTATTGACGACGGTAATTACTATTGACGAAGAGACTCTTAGATGATGACATATGGCCCCTCATAAAAATAACCAAACTTACCACAACGTCTCAATTATTGATTTAATAATATAACATATGTAACGACCCCAAAATAGATCCATTCCATCCAACCTATTCTGAGTCGCCAAATACATGGTACAGAAAACAACTATAACTTTATTACAACAATTGTCGTGCAAAATACAACAACACATATGCTGTGAGTTTGGATACAAATATATACCAAATGTGACTCATATTCCAACCGTGGATATCACCTCACAATGACACCTTACATAAAGGTATAGTAAAAAATTGTTTTAGAAATTAGAATCTTTGGGAAGTGCTCAAGAAAACCTTCGTACATGGGAGGCCATGCATCTAGGTTATGATAGATATCATATGGCCACAGAATTATCCTTGGTTTACCTAATAGACCCCAAAGAAAAACGAGAAGATTACTATCATATTCTTCCCAATGGTGAGTCTTCTCTTGACATATCATTATCTCTACTGTCTCTAATTGAGAATTATACTTTAAACAAATACCAAGATTATATAGGTAGTGCTCGTATATATACTCAGCAAGTGGATGAGCACATCCCTGTCTTATGATGACACGAGATTGTATGTCGTTAGACATCTTGTATGATAGTGGCAAACCACCCTTCCAACGTTGGGTACACCTTACCCTATTGGATTCACCAAATATAACTACTAAATGAACTTTTCTATACTGCTTCGGGAGAACATCCACAGCTAGAGACCACCGTTCTATTTCCCCGTTACCCTCGCTCGACCCAGCTACACTCTTATTATCTGAAAGGAATTATAAAACAAAAGGGTGAGCACAACTAGCCCAGTAAAGAATATCATGACTAAAGATAAATAAATTATCAATAGCCTTCAACAGAATTAAATCAGAGATTTAGAACATATGGTAGATGATAAAAATTTTCAACCATAGTTGCAGCGGAACGAGCAATCCATTAGAAGAGTCAAATAGACTATAAAGTCTATTATCTTCTCCATGTTAAAAATCCACCAACAATGTTTCATCCCTGTAACATCAATCAACAATTCTGGTCCACAATCATATGAATAACTCATAATCATAACTGTAGTTCTAAATTCCTCTTCTCATCTAGGACGAAGATCATTTTCATCACCTGAAACATCAAACATCATGGTTATACCAAATCACAGTTCCTGTTCATAATCATACTAATAACTTCATCTTTGCACTACGGGCCAAAGATATTCATCAACAAACCATCTTTGCACTACGGCCAAAGATATTTAACAACAGTTCATCTTTGCACTACAGGCCAAAGATATTCATCAACAGGCCATCTTTGCACTACATGCCAAAGATATTCATCAACAATTCATATTTGCACTACAGGCCAAATATATTCATATCTCAAAGAAATATATAATCATTTCAGAATTTATATAAACAATAATTATAACCATGTTGATCAATTCACCTTTGCACTTAAGCTTAAGATATTCAATTATAAATTCAATGGTCATGATCATACCAGTCACAATTCAACTTTGCACTACAGGCCAAAGAGAACCCATAGTCATGATCATACCAATAATTTACCCATCTTTACACTCAAGCGAAAGAGAATTTCAACATCAAGGTTATAAAAATGTTATATATGATAATAAAAACAATATGATCAACATATAGATTTAATCTCAAGAGTAATATTCGTAACTCATGAATAGTAACCCCGACACAAAAGATAGAAATTCTACAATAAAATTCATACCAATATTTCGGTATAATGATATTGAAAGAATAACATTACTTAAATTTATAAACAATTTATTTTAATTGTTTACACTTTACTAATTAATGCATTTAATCATCATAAAATGCCAACTCTTACAATTTCATCATCAATAACCAAAACCCTCATCAAAAATCCGCATATACCTCATATAGGATTCTCAAGCCATAAAATCCTATTTTCCAATTTTCTTTCTTCACAAAACATATTTAATTCATTTACTCATAACTAGACCATTTTCATGAAAAATGCCAAATCAGTTCCAAAAATATTTCTTTTCTGGAATTTAGCATAATGTAGTCCCATAGTGAACATATATTTTTCTCAGAATTTTTAAAAGTCATTTACTATTTTTCATATGGCCAAAATAGCCGAATATTTAGACATTTATCAAAAATTGTACTTTTGTCTAAAAATTCTGAAATTTACAGAGTATACTTCTATCATATACATGTACTCCCAATAAAAATTTCATCAATTTTGGAGTTAACCACAAGAAATTATAAGTTGTTACTTCTAAAATAGTCTTTTCTCATAAAATTCATAACTCTCAATCTATACATCCAAAAATCACCATTTTTGGACACAATCAATAAAACTCATCAAAATATCATTTCAAATTTTTCCAGAATTTTTGAAGATCAGAAAAATTACGAAACTGAAAATCATAACAACCCTTAAAATCCCTTAATATCCCTTACTATCCCTTACCTCAAAAGAGCAGTATTTCTGACTGGAATGCAAAGCTGAAGGAAACTTGCACTGAATAGCAACTCTCAAAGTATCTAATTAATCACAAAATATGCTTCATAATATAGAGAGAGAAAGAGAGAAAGCTTATGTTTCTGGTGTGATTTTCAATTCTAACTTAGCCTTCTATTTATAGGAAAATGTTAGCACGCCGAAGCCAACTTAACCTGCAACCTGATGGCTTTACCTGCTACTATTCCTACCCACCACATTTGAATAAAAATCTCAGCACATTTCTTCACCAACCAAGAGTGGGGCCCACCAATTCTAGAATATTCTACCAAAATGATAAACTCCGAAAATTCAACAATTTCTGAATCAGTCATCTCGTAAAATTCATAATAAATCATACGTTCATTTTTAACGGTTCAAAATTTGTGGGCATATACTCAACTTATATATGTATAACATATCCAAAAATTACCACGATCCAACGGTCGGATTAAAAATTATAACCCTCGCAAAATATCTTAAAAACCCTAATTTGATTTTCAATACCTCCGTTCCGACAAAAATACAGATAAAACACCTCAACATTAACTCCTTCATTTTTAACCACAAAAATATATCCCTCATTTATATCCACATAAAATAAATATTTCCTTATCATATGAATCAATAATTAATTATTCACAAATAATATTACAGAATCACATTTATGACAACCAGGCCGTTCCCAGGAAAGAGGGGGCTTTCCAATAAGAATTTTTCCTTACTGGCGCGCAATTAGGTGAACAAACCTCTCCTTAGACAGAACTTTCTAGACATTGCCAATAATGCTATCTAATAATATTATTCAAATAATATGAATTATTGATCTGATAATGGGAAATACTGTGCAGTAACAATTATTGAACAACAATAATATAAAATTTCAACGTAGCAATTATTGAATCAATAAAATAAAATATTGAATAGTAATTACTGTAACAATTATTGAGTAGTGTCTTCTTACGTAAGAATCAATAATTTCAAAAATACTATGCAATACTGTGTGCTACTGTGCAATAACGCGTATTACTGTATTTTAACCACCGGTATTCCAACAGTGTTAACGGTAACAACTACGCCGTTATTTGTAAAAACTCAAATTTGTCGTTTTCTTCACCCGACAGTTATTCTGTTATGGGGCCCACAAATGGCTGCGCCGTCGTACGAATATTCCCCGACAGAAAGAATATTCCACGACCAAACGAATATTCCCCGACAACAATGAATATTTTATAACTACTTGTGTATTTTGAAAAAAAATTTATATATCACCCTTAACTTTAACATTTATCAATTTAACCATTTACTGAATAGTAATTATAAAAAAAATTGAATACTTTTATTTCATAAAATTCGGGGTCTTACAATCTCCCCTCCTTATGAAATTTCGTCCCCGAAATTTACGTACCTGGTATTTCGAAGAGTTGAGAATACCTTGCTTCCATTTCAGATTCTATCTCTCAGATCATCATGATTTCTCCATTGCTCATCTCCCATGATAACTTTATTTGGGTTCCTCATTTGTTGGAAAGTCATGACAACCGCCATCCCTCGAACTACTCGGCTTTGACTTGTCTGGAGTAGCATTTGACGTCATCATTACCGTTGGAATATACCTTTCTATAGGACATATTCCTCCCTCAACTACCTCTTCGTACTCCTCATTTGTGACGCCCCCAAAATTAGGTATACATCACCCATCTTGAGTCGTCAGATACATAGTACAGAATACAAATACAACTTAATAATACAACTGTCGTGTACAATACGACAAAATATAAACTGTGAGTTTGAATACAAATATTATCTTCTAGAGAGTATTCATACTCAAAAGGAGTCCTCATTACATTTATTAACACACCATTACATAGAATAGTGAGGACTACTAACTAATACTATTCTTCGGACCATCACTCCGTTCCCCGACTTGCCCCAGCTACGTTCTCATTTCCTGAAGAGAACAGTGAAAGAAAGGGTGAGCTCAACTAGCCCAGTAAGAAATATTATGACTAAGATAATGCAGAATAAATTATCATTAGCCTTCAACAATGTTAAACTGATAAAATATAATAGACATCAAGTTTAACTGTAGCGGAACAAGCAATCCATTAAAAGAGTCAAGTAGAAAATAAACTCTACTATCTTTTATGATTTAAAAAGTTTTTCAACACTGTGATCGCTGGGACTCAGCTTAATAAAATAATCCACATCATCGAATCACCCCTGCACTACGGCCAAGGATATTCGTATATTCATTAATGGTCATGATCATGCCAACAACTGTCCATCAATGCACTACGGGCCAATGAGGACTTTTACCACATCATTTGTAACATTACGGTCATGATTATACCGAATAATCCCTGGTCATAATCATACCAAGTCCATCTATGCACTACATGCCACAGATGACTTTCAACATTTTATAAACATGAGGATGATGACAATGATATAAGAATTCAATAAAACAAGTTCAAGAATTAATTTATCCAGGAATTAACAACGTCCAAATTGTCAACATGATACTGCATTGTGGAGTAAAATTCAAGAATGCTTAGAAGAATATTTTCTTGAAAAGATACTGGATGAAACGCAACTATCAAGGATATTCCACAAATTTCATGGAGTATAGAAGTCAAAACTTAACCAACTGAGTACAATAAAGAATGGAATAACAAAAGAAATCACCATGCATGCGATAGACCGCACAGACAGGTTATTCCAATAGAATAATAAATAATGGAACCAGGTCCGGCGTAAACGCACAGACAGGATATTCCGACAGAATAATAAATAATGGAACCAGGTCCGGTGTAAAACACACAGACAGGATATTCCAACAGAATAATAATAAAACGGAACCAGGTCCGGTGTAAAACACACAGACAGGATGTTCCAACAGAATAATAAACGGAACCAGGTCCGGTGTAAAACACACAGACAGGATGTTCCAACAGAATAATAGAAGAATGTCACCAAGTATAGGGTAGACCGCGTATACTGGTTATTCCAACAGAATAATAACAAATGGAATAACAGAAGTTCTCTTCATGAATATAAAAGAAATAATATTTCCTACCTTAAAAGAACTGGATATTGGAAAAGTGATGTAGCAGAATACTTTTATTCTCTCTCTCTTATTCTCTCTATACTTTCTCTCTCTATAGCTTGAATGAATTCGTGAAAAATAATGAAGCCCTAGGCCTCTATTTATAGAAAAACTGAGGGTGGCTCTTGGTCTTAACAAAGGGTCAAATGACTCTTGGTCTTAACGAAGGGTCAAATGACTCTTGGTAATATTGAAGGGACAACTACTATTGACGAAAGTAATTACTATTGACCAAGATAAATACTATTGACGAAGGTAATTACTATTGATCAAGGTAAATACTATTGACGAAGGTAATTACTATTGACCAAGGTAAATACTATTGACGACGGTAATTACTATTGACGAAGAGACTCTTAGATGATGACATATGGCCCCCCATAAAATAACCAAACTTACCACAACGTCTCAATTATTGATTTAATAATATAACATATTATACAGATGATACTATGACAATAATTTAAGAGATATGATGCAGCAATTACTGTAGCAATAATTGAGTATAGCTGAGTGACTTCTCACGTAAGCATCAATAATCAATACCGTGTGCTACTATGCAACCACGCGTATTACTGTACTTTTACTACCGAGTAGTTCAACAGTTTTAACGGTTTTAACGGTAACACCTCAGCCGTTATTTTTATAGAAAGATAATTCTGTCGTTTTCTCAATCCGACAATAATTCCGTTGTGGGGTCCACCAATGATTGTGCCGTCGTACGAATATTCCCCGACAAAAAGAATATTCTCCGACCAAACGAATATTTTATAACAACTTGCTTACTTTGCAAAATTTATAAATATTACCCACAACTATAACATTATATCAAATTAACTCCATAATATTCAAAAATGATATTTATAGAAAATTCATCTTTATTTATAAAAATTGGGGTCTTACAACCTCCCCTTCTTATGAAATTTCGCCCTCGAAATTAGGGTACGTACCTGGTATGTCGAAGAGGTAAGGATACCTTGATTTCATTTCTGATTCTAACTCCCAAGTCATTTCCTCAACATCGTGGTTTCTCCACAAAACTTTGACTTGAGGTATAACCTTGGAGCGTAGAATATGTTCCTTCTTATCCAAGATTTGAACAGGAACTTCTTCATACGTCAAATCCTCCGCTATTTCGTCCGGTTCTAACTCAATAATGTGGTTCGGGTCTTCCACATATTTGCGTAACATGGATATGTGGAAAACGTTATGAACACGAGACATACTTGGCGGTAAAGCGAGTCTATAAGCCACAGTTCCTACTCGATCGAGGATTAAAAATGGACCGATGAATCGAGGATTTAGCTTTCCTCTCTTTCCAAATCTCGTAACTCCTTTCCATGGAGCAACACGTAAGAACACATGATCTCCTACATCAAATTCCACGTCCTTTCGATGAAGATCAGCATAACTCTTTTGTCGATCTTGTGAGGTTTTTATACGTTGTCGGATCGTTTGAATCTTTTCTGTAGTCATACGTACCAACTCCGGTCCCAACAACGTTGCTTCGCCCACCTCATCCCAGCATACTGGAGAACGACATTTTCTTCCATACAATGCTTCGAATGGAGCCATGCCAATACTTGCTTGATAACTGTTGTTGTAGGAAAACTCCACCAATGGTAAGAACTTGTCCCAACTTCCCTTGAAGTCAAAGACACAGAGTCTTAATAGATCTTCAAGAGTTTGAATAGTCCTCTCTGATTGTCCGTCCGTCTGAGGATGATATGCTGAACTAAATCGTAACTCCGTGCCCATAGCTTTTTGTAAACTAACCCAAAATCGTGAAGTGAATCTTGGGTCTCGATCAGAAACTATGGATACTGGCATACCATGCAGTCTTACAATCTCGTTTATGTACATACGAGCAAGACGTTCAAGTGTATAAGTTTCTCGTATCGGTAAGAAATGAGCAGACTTGGTCAATCTATCAACAATGACCCAAATCGCATCAATACCTTGAGAAACCCTAGGAAGACCGGTAACGAAATCCATGGTAATGTGCTCCCACTTCCATTCTGGAATTTCAAGTGGTTGCAATGGACCTTTTGGTACTTGATGCTCCGCTTTGACTCGTTGACAAGTTAGACACCTTGAGATAAACAACGCTATCTCTCTCTTCATATTGCTCCACCAAAATGTATGACGAAGATCATGATACATTTTGGTACTTCCAGGATGGATTGCAAACGGTGTGTTGTGCGCCTCCATCATGATTTCATACTTTAAATCAGGGTTGTTAGGAACACAAAGTCTGGAGTTGACTCGAAGTATTCCTTCTCATCGATTCTTGCTTCCGGCATAACACCTTCTTGCACTTTCTTCCTCATACGCATCAGCTCCAGGTCTGTAGCTTGAGCAGCTTTAACTTTATCGATTAAAGTCGGTTCTACTCGTATATTCGCCATCATCACATGGGTCCCTGGAGTCTTCAACTCTATCTCCATCCTTTGCAAGTCACACAAAATGGGCCTTTGCGTTGTTAATATTGCACTTGTACCCGCATATGATCTTCTACTCAATGCGTCAGCTACCACGTTCGCTTTTCCAGGATGGTATTGAATGGTATGATCATAATCTTTCAACAGTTCAAGCCAACGTCGTTGTCGCATGTTGAGTTCCTTTTGAGTGAAGAAATATTTGAGGCTTTTATGATCCGTAAAGATCTCCACTTTCTCCCCATACAAGTAATGCCTCCAAATTTTAAGTGCAAAGACAACAGCTGCCAACTCTAGATCATGAGTAGGATAATTCCTCTCATATTCCTTGAGTTGTCTTGATGCATAGGCTATGACTTTTCCATGTTGCATGAGAACGCATCCCAACCCTTTGCTCGAAGCATCACTGTAGATGACAAATCCCTCCGAGCCAGATGGTATTGTTAGAACAGGTGCTGAAATGAGTCTCCTCTTGAGTTCTTGAAAACTCTGCTCACATTCTTCGCTCCAACCAAACTTTGTATCTTTCCGAGTCAGCTGAGTTAATGGAGTAGCGATTCGAGAAAATCCTTCCACGAATCTCCGATAATAACCAGCTAAACCAAGAAAGCTACGTACCTCGGTCACTGATTTAGGTTGCTCCCAGCTTTGAATAGCTTCAATCTTTGCCGGGTCAACCGATATTCCACGACTTGATACTACGTGCCCAAGGAATGCTACCTCCTCCAGCCAGAACTCGCATTTCTTCAACTTGGCATAAAGCTTGTATTCACGAAGCTTTTGGAGTACCAGCCTCAAGTGTTGCTCATGATCTTCACGGCTTTTGGAATAAATAAGGATGTCATCAATAAAGACGACCACAAAGTGATCCAAATATTCCTTGAATACCCGGTTCATCATATCCATGAAGGCAGCAGGAGCATTAGTCAATCCAAAGGACATGACTAGGAATTCATAATGCCCGTACCGAGTTCTAAAAGCCGTCTTTGGAATATCCTCAGTTCTAACCTTCAGCTGATGATATCCAGAACGAAGATCGATCTTTGAAAAGAATTGTGCTCCTTGCAACTGGTCAAACAGGTCATCAATACGTGGCAATGGGTACCTGTTTTTGATGGTGACATGATTCAACTCCCGATAATCAATACAAAGTCGCATACTTCCATCTTTCTTCTTCACGAATAGAACAGGAGCACCCCAAGGAGAAGTACTAGGACGAATAAAGCCAATGTCTAACAATTCCTGCAGTTGGATCTTTAACTCCTGAAGTTCAATAGGAGCCATTCGATATGGGGCTTTGGAAATGGGTTTTGTACCGGGTTCAAGATCGATACAAAATTCAATTTCACGCTCTGGGGGTAGGCCAGGAAGTTCTTCAGGGAATACGTCAGGGAATTTATTAACAATAGAAATATCATTCAAAACTGACGTATTTTTGTTTAGATCTGTGACATGAGCTAAGAAAGCTTGACATCCGTTTTTCAATAAACGAATAGTTTTATGGCTTGAGATGACAGCGATTGATTTTAATGGTTTGGTTGCTTGAATTCGCATAATAGGTCGATTAGGAATATGAAAGCTAACAACCTTACGAAAACAATCAATTTTTGCATAATGAGTAGTTAACCAATCAATCCCTAGAATCACGTCAAATGCAAGTATTTTTAATGAAATCAGATCGATAGGTAATGTGTGGGTACCAACTTGAACCAAACAAGACTTATAAACAGTGGAGGTAATGAAGGTTTCTCCCAACGGAGTTTCCACAGATAAGTCAAAGTCTAATTTCTCCGGAATCAAATTTAATCGATGAGCGCAAGTAGGAGAAATAAAAGAATGGGTTGAACCGGTATCAAATAAAGTATAAACTTCTTTAGAGTTTATAATAAGCTTACCCGTGATGACCTCATTCGGGTTCCTTGCTCTCTGGGAGTTCACAACAAACGCTCTCCCTTGCACAACCGGTTTTGACTTTTCTGGGACGGCTTTTGGTGCCTCCATCCTAGCTGAATTTGTCTTCGGTAAACGACAAAATCGGGCTAAATGACCTTCTCTTCCACAATTATAACATGCTTTGGACGGCATCGCGCAGTTTGGACTGATGTGCCCCTCCCCTCCGCATTTGAAACATATGATAGGTGGTCGTTCTCCTTCCTTAACGACAGGTGCTGGTGCTGACGTCTTTCCATCATTGTTGAATCTCCTCTTCTTGAAATGCCCATTCTTATTGTTTTGGCCCTGATTACCACCGAAGTGGTTACCATTTCTGGCCTGTTGATTCCCTCCACGCTTGTTGTCACCGCTTCGATGACTGCTCTCACTGGTATTATCATTTTGCCGGCTGCTCTCTTTTGGTTGCGTTGTCTCGTTATCGCGCTCCACCAACTGAGCCCTATTTACAACATCTGAATACAAACACAGTTTATGAGAAACAAGATGTTGACGTATCTCCGGCTTCAAACCTCTTAAAAACATCCGCGTCATTCTTTCTTCATTATCCACCAGGTGGGACGCAAACCGGGATAACTCCGCAAATTTTGCCTCGTACTGCGACACGGTCATATTATTCTGCTCCAATTTGATGAACTCCACCTCCTTCATGTGACGAATACTCTCGGGAAAGTATTTGTCGTTAAACAGCTCTTGGAACTTCTCCCAGGACATCTTCAGTGCGGCAGGTTGAGTACGCTTTATCGATTCCCACCAGTAATCTGCCTCTCCTCGCAACATAAAGGCGGCAAAGGGAACCTTTTGCTCCTCGGAGCAACCCAAGACATCAAATATCTTGGTGATCTGCTTTATCCATGTTTCAGCTACAAGTGGTTTGGGTTCTCCCTTAAACTCCGGTGGTCCCAGCTCCTTAAACTGTTTAGCGGTGACCGCCAGAGAGTTTCCAGTATTTCCACCTACGTTGTGGACAGGAGCCGCTTTCACCTGTTGTTGCATGAATTGCATAAAGCCTCTGAACATTTGATCATTCATCATTTGGTCAGTGTTGTTGTTTGCATGAGGATTGACACCTTCCTGATGCACATTATCCTGATTATTGATATGTGGTGAATCAACAGTCGTCTGTGCTCCATTGCTATTCTCAACATTCTCAGATGCCATTTTCAGATACTGCCACAAAATAAAAATTAATTGATATGTCATATATTATCCTTATATTATGACCGACCAATTAAATACCATGCAAATAAACTTAGGTATGTCATACTAGCGAAGGAATTCCCCGTCTCTCCCCTCCTAGTTCTATTCTCACATCTTAGCCAGGGATCATATCCCTAAGCTCTGATACCAACTGTGACGCCCCCAAAATTAGGTATACATCACCCATCTTGGGTCGTCAGATACATAGTACAGAATACAAATACAACTTAATAATACAACTGTCGTGTACAATACGACAAAACATAAACTGTGAGTTTGAATACAAATATTATCTTCTAGAGAGTATTCATACTCAAAAGGAGTCCTCATTACATTTATTAACACACCATTACATAGAATAGTGAGGACTACTAACTAATACTATCATTCGGACCATCACTCCGTTCCCCGACTTGCCCCAGCTACGTTCTCATTTCCTGAAGAGAACAGTGAAAGAAAGGGTGAGCTCAACTAGCCCAGTAAGAAATATTATGACTAAGATAATGCAGAATAAATTATCATTAGCCTTCAACAATGTTAAACTGATAAAATATAATAGACATCAAGTTTAACTGTAGCGGAACAAGCAATCCATTAAAAGAGTCAAGTAGAAAATAAACTCTACTATCTTTTATGATTTAAAAAGTTTTTCAACACTGTGATCGCTGGGACTCAGCTTAATAAAATAATCCACATCATCGAATCACCCCTGCACTACGGCCAAGGATATTCGTATATTCATTAATGGTCATGATCATGCCAACAACTGTCCATCAATGCACTACGGGCCAATGAGGACTTTTACCACATCATTTGTAACATTACGGTCATGATTATACCGAATAATCCCTGGTCATAATCATACCAAGTCCATCTATGCACTACATGCCACAGATGACTTTCAACATTTTATAAACATGAGGATGATGACAATGATATAAGAATTCAATAAAACAAGTTCAAGAATTAATTTATCCAGGAATTAACAACGTCCAAATTGTCAACATGATACTGCATTGTGGAGTAAAATTCAAGAATGCTTAGAAGAATATTTTCTTGAAAAGATACTGGATGAAACGCAACTATCAAGGATATTCCACAAATTTCATGGAGTATAGAAGTCAAAACTTAACCAACTGAGTACAATAAAGAATGGAATAACAAAAGAAATCACCATGCATGCGATAGACCGCACAGACAGGTTATTCCAATAGAATAATAAATAATGGAACCAGGTCCGGCGTAAACGCACAGACAGGATATTCCGACAGAATAATAAATAATGGAACCAGGTCCGGCGTAAACGCACAGACAGGATATTCCGACAGAATAATAAATAATGGAACCAGGTCCGGTGTAAAACACACAGACAGGATATTCCAACAGAATAATAATAAAACGGAACCAGGTCCGGTGTAAAACACACAGACAGGATGTTCCAACAGAATAATAAACGGAACCAGGTCCGGTGTAAAACACACAGACAGGATGTTCCAACAGAATAATAGAAGAATGTCACCAAGTATAGGGTAGACCGCGTATACTGGTTATTCCAACAGAATAATAACAAATGGAATAACAGAAGTTCTCTTCATGAATATAAAAGAAATAATATTCCCTACCTTAAAAGAACTGGATATTGGAAAAGTGATGTAGCAGAATACTTTTATTCTCTCTCTCTTATTCTCTCTATACTTTCTCTCTCTATAGCTTGAATGAATTCGTGAAAAATAATGAAGCCCTAGGCCTCTATTTATAGAAAAACTGAGGGTGGCTCTTGGTCTTAACAAAGGGTCAAATGACTCTTGGTCTTAACGAAGGGTCAAATGACTCTTGGTAATATTGAAGGGACAACTACTATTGACGAAAGTAATTACTATTGACCAAGGTAAATACTATTGACGAAGGTAATTACTATTGACCAAGGTAAATACTATTGACGAAGGTAATTACTATTGACCAAGGTAAATACTATTGACGACGGTAATTACTATTGACGACGGTAATTACTATTGACGAAGAGACTCTTAGATGATGACATATGGCCCCCCCATAAAATAACCAAACTTACCACAACGTCTCAATTATTGATTTAATAATATAACATATTATACAGATGATACTATGACAATAATTTAAGAGATATGATGCAGCAATTACTGTAGCAATAATTGAGTATAGCTGAGTGACTTCTCACGTAAGCATCAATAATCAATACCGTGTGCTACTATGCAACCACGCGTATTACTGTACTTTTACTACCGAGTAGTTCAACAGTTTTAACGGTTTTAACGGTAACACCTCAGCCGTTATTTTTATAGAAAGATAATTCTGTCGTTTTCTCAATCCGACAATAATTCCGTTGTGGGGTCCACCAATGATTGTGCCGTCGTACGAATATTCCCCGACAAAAAGAATATTCTCCGACCAAACGAATATTTTATAACAACTTGCTTACTTTGTAAAATTTATAAATATTACCCACAACTATAACATTATATCAAATTAACTCCATAATATTCAAAAATGATATTTATAGAAAATTCATCTTTATTTATAAAAATTGGGGTCTTACATCATTCATGATTTGAATCATCAATCTTCGATCCATATCGGATTCAGGTTGACCGCTATGTACAGGGTAATTCAAAACTCGATGTTGGGTTCTCCCAATTGCTTTCCAAAATAAGAAATTCATATCATCTATTTTAGCCTTTTTAGATCGAACATCTCTTTTCACAATATCCGCATGTCGCGCGGCTTTTGCCCATGCATCACTTATTCTCACTCGTTCAGTTTTTTCTTCTTTCAGCTCAGATTCCATTTTTATCATCTTATACTTTGCCAAAGAATGCTTCTGTTCAAGCATCACATATCGGGTAACACAAGATTGAATTGTTGCATCCTTTTGTTCCACGACCGCCTGTCGTTCTTCTGCCTGCTCTTCTAACTCATGAATACGATTTTGAAATTCTACATTTTGATCATATAATACCTCTAATAAACTCTCCTCAGGTACTTCTTCTTCCTCTTCTTCCTCAGTCTCAGCTGTTACCTCTGCGACTATATCGGGTGTAGCTATCAATTCTTCACTCACCACATGGATATCTCTAATTCCTTCTTCGTCTGATATCACATTATCACGGTTAGTGATTAGAGGTATCCCTACAGTCTCATTCACTCCATTGTTAGAATTCTCAGCTGCCATTCTCAAATACTGCCATAAAACAAGGGTTAATTAAACAAATTAACATATCACATAATATCCCAATATTATGACTGACCAACAAATAAGCTTAGGTAGGACACACTAGCGTAGGATTTACTCATCTCTCCCTTCCTAGTTGTATTCCCCGATCTCCGCCAGAGATCATATCCCTAAGCTCTGATACCAAATGTAACGACCCCAAAATAGATCCATTCCATCCAACCTATTCTGAGTCGCCAAATACATGGTACATAAAACAACTATAACTTTATTACAACAATTGTCGTGCAAAATACAACAACACATATGCTGTGAGTTTGGATACAAATATATACCAAATGTGACTCATGTTCCAACCGTGGACATCACCTCACAATGACACCTTACATAAAGGTATAGTCAAAAATTGTTTTAGAAATTAGAATCTTTGGGAAGTGCTCAAGGAAACCTTCGTACATGGGAGGCCATGCATCTAGGTTATGATAGATATCATATGGCCACAGAATTATCCTTGGTTTACCCAATAGACCCCAAAGAAAAACGAGAAGATTACTATCATATTCTTCCCAATGGTGAGTCTTCTCTTGACATATCATTATCTCTACTGTCTCTAATTGAGAATTATACTTTAAACAAACACCAAGATTATATAGGTAGTGCTCGTATATATACTCAGCAAGTGGATGAGCACATCCCTGTCTTATGATGATACGAGGTTGTATGTCGTTAGACATCTTGTATGATAGTGGCAAACCACCCTTCCAACGTTGGGTACACCTTACCCTATTGGATTCACCAAATATAACTACTAAATGAACTTCTCTATACTGCTTCGGGAGAACATCCACAGCTAGAGACCACCGTTCTATTTCCCCGTTACCCTCGCTCGACCCAGCTACACTCTTATTACCTGAAAGGAATTGTGAAGCAAAAGGGTGAGCACAACTAGCTAAGTAAAGAATATCATGACTAAAGATAAATAAATTATCAATAGCCTTCAACAGAATTAAATCAGAGATTTAGAACATATGGTAGATGATAAAAATTTTCAACCATAGTTGCAGCGGAACGAGCAATCCATTAGAAGAGTCAAATAGACTATAAAGTCTATTATCTTCTCCATGTTAAAAATCCACCAACAATGTTTCATCCCTGTAACATCAATCAACAATTCTGGTCCACAATCATATGAATAACTCATAATCATAACTGTAGTTCTAAATTCCTCTTCTCATCTAGGACGAAGATCATTTTCATCACTTGAAACATCAAACATCATGGTTATACCAAATCACAGTTCCTGTTCATAATCATACTAATAACTTCATCTTTGCACTACGGGCCAAAGATATTCATCAACAAACCATCTTTGCACTACGGCCAAAGATATTCAACAACAGTTCATCTTTGCACTACAGGCCAAAGATATTCATCAACAGGCCATCTTTGCACTACATGCCAAAGATATTCATCAACAATTCATATTTGCACTACAGGCCAAATATATTCATATCTCAAAGAAATATATAATCATTTCAGAATTTATATAAACAATAATTATAACCATGTTGATCAATTCACCTTTGCACTTAAGCTTAAGATATTCAATTATAAATTCAATGGTCATGATCATACCAGTCACAATTCAACTTTGCACTACAGGCCAAAGAGAACCCATAGTCATGATCATACCAATAATTTACCCATCTTTACACTCAAGCGAAAGAGAATTTCAACATCAAGGTTATAAAAATGTTATATATGATAATAAAAATAATATGATCAACATATAGATTTAATCTCAAGAGTAATATTCGTAACTCATGAATAGTAACCCCGACACAAAAAATAGAAATTCTACAATAAAATTCATACCAATATTTCGGTATAATGATATTGAAAGAATAACATTACTTAAATTTATAAACAATTTATTTTAATTGTTTACACTTTACTAATTAATGCATTTAATCATCATAAAATGTCAACTCTTACAATTTCATCATCAATAACCAAAACCCTCATCAAAAATCTGCATATACCTCATATAGGATTCTCAAGCCATAAAATCTTATTTTCCAATTTTCTTTCTTCACAAAACATATTTAATTCATTTACTCATAACTAGACCATTTTCATGAAAAATGCCAAATCAGTTCCAAAAATATTTCTTTTCTGGGATTTAGCATAATGTAGTCCCATAGTGAACATATATTTTTCTCAGAATTTTTAAAAGTCATTTACTATTTTTCATATGGCCAAAATAGCCGAATATTTAGACATTTATCAAAAATTGTACTTTTGTCTAAAAATTCTGAAATTTACAGAGTATACTTCTATCATATACATGTACTCCTAATAAAAATTTCAATTTTGGAGTTAACCACAAGAAATTATAAGCTGTTACTTCTAAAATAGTCTTTTCTCATAAAATTCATAACTCTCAATCTATACATCCAAAAATCACCATTTTTGGACACAATCAATAAAACTCATCAAAATATCATTTCAAATTTTTCCAGAATTTTTGAAGATCAGAAAAATTACGAAACTGAAAATCATAACAACCCTTAAAATCCCTTAATGTCCCTTACTATCCCTTACCTCAAAAGAGCAGTATTTCTGACTGGAATGCAAAGCTGAAGGAAACTTGCACTGAATAGCAACTCTCAAAGTATCTAATTAATCACAAAATATGCTTCATAATATAGAGAGAGAAAGAGAGAAAGCTTATGTTTCTGGTGTGATTTTCAATTCTAACTTAGCCCTCTATTTATAGGAAAATGTTAGCACGCCGAAGCCGACTTAACCTGCAACCTGATGGCTTTACCTGCTACTATTCCTACCCACCACATTTGAATAAAAATCTCAGCACATTTCTTCACCAACCAAGAGTGGGGCCCACCAATTCTAGAATATTCTACCAAAATGATAAACTCCGAAAATTCAACAATTTCTGAATCAGTCATCTCGTAAAATTCATAATAAATCATACGTTCATTTTTAACGGTTCAAAATTTGTGGGCATATACTCAACTTATATATGTATAACATATCCAAAAATTACCACGATCCAACGGTCGGATTAAAAATTATAACCCTCGCAAAATATCTTAAAAACCCTAATTTGATTTTCAATACCTCCGTTCCGACAAAAATACAGATAAAACACCTCAACATTAACTCCTTCATTTTTAACCACAAAAATATATCCCTCATTTATATCCACATAAAATAAATATTTCCTTATCATATGAATCAATAATTAATTATTCACAAATAATATTACAGAATCACATTTATGACAACCAGGCCGTTCCCAGGAAAGAGGGGGCTTTCCAATAAGAATTTTTCCTTACTGGCGCGCAATTAGGTGAACAAACCTCTCCTTAGACAGAACTTTCTAGACATTGCCAATAATGCTATCTAATAATATTATTCAAATAATATGAATTATTGATCTGATAATGGGAAATACTGTGCAGTAACAATTATTGAACAACAATAATATAAAATTTCAACGTAGCAATTATTGAATCAATAAAATAAAATATTGAATAGTAATTACTGTAACAATTATTGAGTAGTGTCTTCTTACGTAAGAATCAATAATTTCAAAAATACTATGCAATACTGTGTGCTACTGTGCAATAACGCGTATTACTGTATTTTAACCACCGGGTATTCCAACAGTGTTAACGGTAACAACTACGCCGTTATTTGTAAAAACTCAAATTTGTCGTTTTCTTCACCCGACAGTTATTCTGTTATGGGGCCCACAAATGGCTGCGCCGTCGTACGAATATTCCCCGACAGAAAGAATATTCCACGACCAAACGAATATTCCCCAACAACAATGAATATTTTATAACTACTTGTGTATTTTGAAAAAAAATTTATATATCACCCTTAACTTTAACATTTATCAATTTAACCATTTACTGAATAGTAATTATAAAAAAAATTGAATACTTTTATTTCATAAAATTCGGGGTCTTACAATCTCCCCTCCTTATGAAATTTCGTCCCCGAAATTTACGTACCTGGTATTTCGAAGAGTTGAGAATACCTTGCTTCCATTTCAGATTCTATCTCTCAGATCATCATGATTTCTCCATTGCTCATCTCCCATGATAACTTTATTTGGGTTCCTCATTTGTTGGGAAGTCATGACAACCGCCATCCCTCGAACTACTCGGCTTTGACTTGTCTGGAGTAGCATTTGACGTCATCATTACCGTTGGAATATACCTTTCTATAGGACATATTCCTCCCTCAACTACCTCTTCGTACTCCTCATTCATGATCTGAATCATCAATCTTCGATCCATATCGGATTCAGGTTGACCGCTATGTACAGGGTAATTCAAAACTCGATGTTGGGTTCTCCCAATTGCTTTCCAAAATGAGAAATTCATATAATCTATTTTAGCCTTTTTAGATCGAACATCTCTTTCCACAATATCCACATGTCGCGCGGCTTTTGCCCATGCATCACTTATTCTCACTCGTTCAGTTTTTTCTTCTTTCAGCTCAGATTCCATTTTTATCATCTTATACTCTGCCAAAGAATGCTTCTGTTCAAGCATCACATATCGGGTAACACAAGATTGAATTGTTGCATCCTTTTGTTCCACGACCGCCTGTCGTTCTTCTGCCTGCTCTTCTAACTCATGAATACGATTTTGAAATTCTACATTTTGATCATATAATACCTCTAATAAACTCTCCTCAGGTACTTCTTCTTCCTCTTCTTCCTCAGTCTCAGCTGTTACCTCTGCGACTATATCGGGTGTAGCTATCAATTCTTCACTCACCACATGGATATCTCTAATTCCTTCTTCGTCTGATATCACATTATCACGGTTAGTGATTAGAGGTATCCCTACAGTCTCATTCACTCCATTGTTAGAATTCTCAGCTGCCATTCTCAAATACTGCCATAAAACAAGGGTTAATTAAACAAATTAACATATCACATAATATCCCAATATTATGACTGACCAACAAATAAGCTTAGGTAGGACACACTAGCGTAGGATTTACTCATCTCTCCCTTCCTAGTTGTATTCCCCGATCTCCGCCAGAGATCATATCCCTAAGCTCTGAT
Source organism: Panax notoginseng (assembly GCA_016801055.1). Lineage (NCBI taxonomy): Eukaryota > Viridiplantae > Streptophyta > Magnoliopsida > Apiales > Araliaceae > Panax > Panax notoginseng. The sequence continues at coordinate 159,753,930 of CM029012.1, read as the reverse complement.
ACCAAATGTAACGACCCCAAAATAGATCCATTCCATCCAACCTATTCTGAGTCGCCAAATACATGGTACATAAAACAACTATAACTTTATTACAACAATTGTCGTGCAAAATACAACAACACATATGTTGTGAGTTTGGATACAAATATATACCAAATGTGACTCATGTTCCAACCGTGGACATCACCTCACAATGACACCTTACATAAAGGTATAGTAAAAAATTGTTTTAGAAATTAGAATCTTTGGGAAGTGCTCAAGGAAACCTTCGTACATGGGAGGCCATGCATCTAGGTTATGATAGATATCATATGGCCACAGAATTATCCTTGGTTTACCCAATAGACCCCAAAGAAAAACGAGAAGATTACTATCATATTCTTCCCAATGGTGAGTCTTCTCTTGACATATCATTATCTCTACTGTCTCTAATTGAGAATTATACTTTAAACAAACACCAAGATTATATAGGTAGTGCTCGTATATATACTCAGCAAGTGGATGAGCACATCCCTGTCTTATGATGACACGAGGTTGTATGTCGTTAGACATCTTGTATGATAGTGGCAAACCACCCTTCCAACGTTGGGTACACCTTACCCTATTGGATTCACCAAATATAACTACTAAATGAACTTTTCTATACTGCTTCGGGAGAACATCCACAGCTAGAGACCACCGTTCTATTTCCCCGTTACCCTCGCTCGACCCAGCTACACTCTTATTACCTGAAAGGAATTGTGAAGCAAAAGGGTGAGCACAACTAGCTCAGTAAAGAATATCATGACTAAAGATAAATAAATTATCAATAGCCTTCAACAGAATTAAATCAGAGATTTAGAACATATGGTAGATGATAAAAATTTTCAACCATAGTTGCAGCGGAACGAGCAATCCATTAGAAGAGTCAAATAGACTATAAAGTCTATTATCTTCTCCATGTTAAAAATCCACCAACAATGTTTCATCCCTGTAACATCAATCAACAATTCTGGTCCACAATCATATGAATAACTCATAATCATAACTGTAGTTCTAAATTCCTCTTCTCATCTAGGACGAAGATCATTTTCATCACCTGAAACATCAAACATCATGGTTATACCAAATCACAGTTCCTGTTCATAATCATACTAATAACTTCATCTTTGCACTACGGGCCAAAGATATTCATCAACAAACCATCTTTGCACTACGGCCAAAGATATTCAACAACAGTTCATCTTTGCACTACAGGCCAAAGATATTCATCAACAGGCCATCTTTGCACTACATGCCAAAGATATTCATCAACAATTCATATTTGCACTACAGGCCAAATATATTCATATCTCAAAGAAATATATAATCATTTCAGAATTTATATAAACAATAATTATAACCATGTTGATCAATTCACCTTTGCACTTAAGCTTAAGATATTCAATTATAAATTCAATGGTCATGATCATACCAGTCACAATTCAACTTTGCACTACAGGCCAAAGAGAACCCATAGTCATGATCATACCAATAATTTACCCATCTTTACACTCAAGCGAAAGAGAATTTCAACATCAAGGTTATAAAAATGTTATATATGATAATAAAAATAATATGATCAACATATAGATTTAATCTCAAGAGTAATATTCGTAACTCATGAATAGTAACCCCGACACAAAAGATAGAAATTCTACAATAAAATTCATACCAATATTTCGGTATAATGATATTGAAAGAATAACATTACTTAAATTTATAAACAATTTATTTTAATTGTTTACACTTTACTAATTAATGCATTTAATCATCATAAAATGTCAACTCTTACAATTTCATCATCAATAACCAAAACCCTCATCAAAAATCCGCATATACCTCATATAGGATTCTCAAGCCATAAAATCCTATTTTCCAATTTTCTTTCTTCACAAAACATATTTAATTCATTTACTCATAACTAGACCATTTTCATGAAAAATGCCAAATCAGTTCCAAAAATATTTCTTTTCTGGAATTTAGCATAATGTAGTCCCATAGTGAACATATATTTTTCTCAGAATTTTTAAAAGTCATTTACTATTTTTCATATGGCCAAAATAGCCGAATATTTAGACATTTATCAAAAATTGTACTTTTGTCTAAAAATTCTGAAATTTACAGAGTATACTTCTATCATATACATGTACTCCCAATAAAAATTTCATCAATTTTGGAGTTAACCACAAGAAATTATAAGCTGTTACTTCTAAAATAGTCTTTTCTCATAAAATTCATAACTCTCAATCTATACATCCAAAAATCACCATTTTTGGACACAATCAATAAAACTCATCAAAATATCATTTCAAATTTTTCCAGAATTTTTGAAGATCAGAAAAATTACGAAACTGAAAATCATAACAACCCTTAAAATCCCTTAATGTCCCTTACTATCCCTTACCTCAAAAGAGCAGTATTTCTGACTGGAATGCAAAGCTGAAGGAAACTTGCACTGAATAGCAACTCTCAAAGTATCTAATTAATCACAAAATATGCTTCATAATATAGAGAGAGAAAGAGAGAAAGCTTATGTTTCTGGTGTGATTTTCAATTCTAACTTAGCCCTCTATTTATAGGAAAATGTTAGCACGCCGAAGCCGACTTAACCTGCAACCTGATGGCTTTACCTGCTACTATTCCTACCCACCACATTTGAATAAAAATCTCAGCACATTTCTTCACCAACCAAGAGTGGGGCCCACCAATTCTAGAATATTCCACCAAAATGATAAACTCCGAAAATTCAACAATTTCTGAATCAGTCATCTCGTAAAATTCATAATAAATCATACGTTCATTTTTAACGGTTCAAAATTTATGGGCATATACTCAACTTATATATGTATAACATATCTAAAAATTACCACGATCCAACGGTCGGATTAAAAATTATAACCCTCGCAAAATATCTTAAAAACCCTAATTTGATTTTCAATACCTCCGTTCCAACAAAAATACAGATAAAACACCTCAACATTAACTCCTTCATTTTTAACCACAAAAATATATCCCTCATTTATATCCACATAAAATAAATATTTCCTTATCATATGAATCAATAATTAATTATTCACAAATAATATTACAGAATCACATTTATGACAACCAGGCCGTTCCCAGGAAAGAGGGGGCTTTCCAATAAGAATTTTTCCTTACTGGCGCGCAATTAGGTGAACAAACCTCTCCTTAGACAGAACTTTCTAGACATTGCCAATAATGCTATCTAATAATATTATTCAAATAATATAAATTATTGATCTGATAATGGGAAATACTGTGCAGTAACAATTATTGAACAACAATAATATAAAATTTCAACGTAGCAATTATTGAATCAATAAAATAAAATATTGAATAGTAATTACTGTAACAATTATTGAGTAGTGCCTTCTTACGTAAGAATCAATAATTTCAAAAATACTATGCAATACCGTGTGCTACTGTGCAATAACGCGTATTATTGTATTTTAACCACCGGGTATTCCAACAGTGTTAACGGTAACAACTACGCCGTTATTTGTAAAAACTCAAATTTGTCGTTTTCTTCACCCGACAGTTATTCTGTTATGGGGCCCACAAATGGCTGCGCCGTCGTACGAATATTCCCCGACAGAAAGAATATTCCACGACCAAACGAATATTCCCCGACAACAATGAATATTTTATAACTACTTGTGTATTTTGAAAAAAAATTTATATATCACCCTTAACTTTAACATTTATCAATTTAACCATTTACTGAATAGTAATTATTAAAAAAATTGAATACTTTTATTTCATAAAATTCGGGGTCTTACAACATATTATACAGATGATACTATGACAATAATTTAAGAGATATGATGCAGCAATTACTGTAGCAATAATTGAGTATAGCTGAGTGACTTCTCACGTAAGCATCAATAATCAATACCGTGTGCTACTATGCAACCACGCGTATTACTGTACTTTTACTACCGGGTAGTTCAACAGTTTTAACGGTTTTAACGGTAACACCTCAGCCGTTATTTTTTTAGAAAGATAATTTTATCGTTTTCTAACTACGACTATACTTCTGTTGTGGGGTCCACCAATGATTGTGTCGTCGTACGAATATTTCCCGACAAAAAGAATATTTCCCGACCAAACGAATATTTTAAAACAACTTGCTTACTTTGCAAAATTTATAAATAATACCCACAACTATAATATTATATCAAATCCACACCATAATTATTTCGAGAAAATTAAATATTTATTCATAAAATCTGGGGTCTCACAGTGGAGATAGTTATATATCAAGAGAAGACTCACCATTGGAAAGAAGATGATAGTAATCTTCTCGTTTTTCTTTGGGGTCTATTGGGTCAACCAAGGATAATTCTGTGGCCATATGATATCTATTATAACCTAGATGCATGGCCTCCCATGTACGCAGGTTTTCTTGAGCACTTCCCAAATATTTTAATTTCTAAAACAGTTTTTGACTATACTTTTATGTAAAGTATCATTGTAAGGTTGTGGTCGAGGTACCATGAGAGTTACATATATTTGTATTAAAACTCATAGTTAACTGTGGTCGTATCCTATACGACAGCTCAACAGTTGTATAAATGAAGTTGTATTTGAATTTTGTACCATGTATCTGGCGACTCAGAATGGGTGATGTATACCTAATTTTGGGCGCGTCACAGTTGGTATCAGAGCTTAGGGATATAATCCCTGGCTAGGATGTGAGAATAGAACTAGGAGGGGAGAGACGGGGAATTCCTTCGCTAGTATGACCCACCTAAGTTTATTTGGTATTTAATTGGTCGGTCAGAATATAGGGGTATTATGTGATATGTCAATTAACCCTTATTTTGAAACTATATTCTACAATGATATTTGAAATACAGGAGATGAGAAATAAAAAATCATGAAAGAGAGGAAATTATCGGGAAGGTACAATCCGAAAAGAAAGCAAGGTATTCACATCTCTTCGAATACCAGGTACGTACGTAAATTTCGAGGGCGAAATTTCATAAGGAGGGGAGATTGTGAGACCCCGAATTTTATGAAATGAAAGTATTCAATCTTTTTATAATTATTCTATTTTGGTAAATGATTAAATTGATAAAAGGTTAAAGTTAAGGGTGATATGTGAAAATTTTTCAAAGTAGATAAGTTGTCATAAAATACCCGATTACTATTCACTCTAGTATTGTTCACTCGAGTATTTGGGGCACTTTTTGTGTAGGAGTACTATTCACGAATTACTATTCACGAGTTACTATTCACAGAGAATATTCGATTAGTTGGAGAATATTCGTACTACGGTACAATCATTGGTGGACCCCACAACAGAATTATTGTCGGATTGAGAAAACGACAAAAATATTTTATTAAAAATAACGGCGGAAGTTTTACCGTTGATACTGTTGAACTACTCGGTAGTAAAGTACAGTAATACGTGTGGTTGCATAGTAGCACACGATATTGATTATTAATGCTTATGTGAGAAGTCACTCAGTTTGATTCAATTATTGTCAATTAATAATATGAATTATTTAGCGATAATGAAGTTTTGTTTTATTCGTATTATTAACGTAATAAAACAGAAACATCTTTTTATATAAAACAGAATACTTTATTAAAGTTATTCTATAAATAGAATATATTATATTTTATTTAAAAGATTTTTCTTTAAATATGGACCGTCAGATTAAAGTAAATCAATCTGGACCGTTCATGGATTAGTTACTATGTATTCCATTTTCCTATAAATAGAAGCTCATTCCTTCATTATTTCTTACGAATTCACTGAAACTCCAGAGAGAGAAATTATAGAGAAGCTATAGAAAAGTATTCTGCTCCTTCTCTACTCTTATATCCAGTTTCTTTTACGGTAAGGGGTGTTATTCTTTCTTATTCATGAAGAGAACTGTTGTTATTCTATTGCTTATTATTTTGTTGGAATAACCTGTTTACGAGGTCTACCCTATACTTGGTGACATTCTTCTATTATTCTGTCTTTATTATTATTCTGTTGGAACATCCTGTCTGTGTGTTTTACACCGGACCTAGTTCCGTCTTTATTATTATTCTGTTGGAACATCCTGTCTGTGCGTTTTACACCGGACCTGGTTCCGTCTTTATTAGTAATCTGTTGGAATATCCTGTCTGTGCGTTTTACACCGGACCTGGTTCCGTCTTTATTACTATTCTGTTGGAATATCCTGTCTGTGCGTTTTACGCCAGACCTGGTTCCGTCTTTATTACTATTCTGTTGGAATATCCTGTCTGTGCGTTTTAAGTCGGACCTGGTTCCATTATTTATTATTCTGTTGGAATAACCTGCCTGTGCGGTCTATTAAACAAAAGGAAAGAAATAAATACACATTCAATTATTATCCTTTATTTTGTACATTAAATAATTATGTGCCTTCAAGGATGTTTGAGAACGACCTATGGAATTTATTCAAGGATGTTTGAGAATGAAAAAAACATGCTAGGTGAAAATTCTGTGATGTAGCAGGTGAAAATTCTGTAAATGGATTGTCTATACTTGTTTTTTTGGGCTCCACTAAAAGAACGAGAACGTTGTAATACAGCTAGTAGAGAACTACAACCACTCCAAATTAAGCAAGGAAGTGGCAGTAGAGAGAATCCATCAACTAAGGTAAATGTTTCCAGATTCTATTGGTTAAAATGATAGTGGTGTGTATTGAGGTATAATACTATCAAAAACAGGCAAATGAGGGGAGAAGAGCTCCAAGGGTTGACTATTGAGGAGTTGCAGCAGCTAGAGAACTCCTATTGAAGGTATTGAGGTATAACACCTTTTACTATGGTAGATTTGAAAACTCTAATTAGTGTGGTTTGTCTTAGATTAATTTGAATGTATTTGGATGTAATTCCATGTAATGTGGCAGATTTTGGATGTTAGTATTATATGGCTTTTCACTGAATGCTGCTGTTGCTGGGCTACTGCTGCTGTTGCTGGGCTATTACTGTTGTTGCTGCTATTTGATTCATTTGTAATCATGGGATAATTAGATTGCAATTTAATTTTGTAATGGCCAGTCAACCAAATCTCCTTAGACCAATAGCCTATACTATTAACTTGGTTGTTAGCAGATATAAACCCACCCCTTGCAATATTACATCCGCGTGAAATTACTTACTTGAATAATGCCTTTTCATATATATCTAATTTCGGCCTTTCTTATTGTGTGGCTTTAACATACATACTGCCAAGTATCTGCTGATGAGAGATAAAAAGCAGAGTGGCTGCTATGGCAAATTTTGGATGTAATTTGATGTATTTTATGTTGTGCAATGCTGTTAATTTTCTTTTTTTTAAAACAGAGGTTAGTTCATCGAGTATAACCTGTGTTCTATGTTGTTATATGCCACTATATAGCTTGATGAGGATGATTTGTACATAAAATAAATAAACATGGATTTTACAAGAAGCAACTTATCTGCAATGGTAGTAAAATCGGCCAAATCAGTTCAGTAGGCCAACCAACCAACAATTTTTTAAAGTTGCACTATTCACATTTGGCTTAATAAATTTGCTTCAAAAATTGAAAAAGAACCTTAATAAAAAATAAAGCGTCAAACTAAATCCAGCAAGCAGATATTCACATCAGTAAAGCTGTTCAGTAATGCTCATACACCATAAGGCACTGCTGCATTATCAAAATAAATATCTATTTTGGACCAAAAGTTATACGTTTGATTTATGCTAACTTGATTATTCATTGCAGCATGTTTCCCAGATCAACCCACGAAACATAATTATTCCCTTAAATTACAAGAAACACATCCAAACAACATGGCAGTGGGCACCAAATATTAACTAATTGAATACATGTCTATAAGTAGCCATTACAAAATTAAATTGCAATCTAGTAAGCACGTAAGTTCAGGCTTCAAGGTAGCTTTGTGTGTAAGACCCCAACTTATTAATGAATAAAATCAAATTTTCTCTAATTATTATTGTGAATAATAAGTTGTTAATTTGATATAATATTTTGGTTATGGGTGAAATGTGCAAATTTTACAAAATAAACAAGTGATTATAAAATATCCATTTTGTCAGAAAATATTCGTTTGGTTATGGAATATTCTTTCTGTCGGAGAATATTCGTACGACGGCGCAACTATTTGTGGGCCCCATAACGGAAAACGGTTGGATGAATATAACGACAAAAATTGAGTTTTTATAAATAACGGGGTAGTTGTTACCGTTAACACTGTTGGAATATCCGGTGGTTAAAATACAGTAATACGCGTGGTTGCACAGTAACACACGGATTGCACAGTATTTTTGAATTATTGATTCTTACGAAGGAAGGCACTACTCAATAATTGTTACAGTAGTTACTATTCAATATTTTATTTTATTAATTCAATAATTGATGCATTGATATTTTACATTATTGTTATTTCAATAATTGTCACTGCACAGTATTTTTCATTATCAGATCAATAATTCATATTATTTGAATAATATTATTAGATAACATTATTGGCAATGTTTAGAAAGTTCTGTCTAAGGAGAGGTTTGGTCACCTAATTGCACGCCAGTAAGGAGAAATCCTTATTGAAAAGTCCTCTCTTTCCTGAGAACGGCCTGGTTGTCATAAATGTGATTTTGTAATATTAATTGTGAATAATTAATTATTGATTCATATGATAAGGAAATATTTATTTTATGTGAATATAAATGTTGGATATATTTTGTGGTTAAAAATGAAGGAGTTAATGTTGGGGTGTTTTATCAGTATTTTTGTCGGAATGGAGGTATTAAAAATCAATCAGGATTTTTGAGATATATTGCGGGGGTTATAATTTTTAATCCGACCGTTGGATCGTTATGATTTTTGGATATGTTATACATATATAATTTGAGTATACATCCATAAATTTTGAACCGTTAAAAATAAACGTATGATTTGTTATGAATTTTAAGAGATGGCTGGTTCAGAAATTATTGAAGTTTCGGAATTTATCATTTTGGTGGAAAATTCTAGAATTGGTGGGCCCCACTTTTGGTTGGTGAAAATGTGCTGAGATTTTTATTCAAATGTGATGGGTGGAAATAGTAGCAGGTAAAGCCATCAGGTTGCAGGTTAAATCTGCTTCGGCGTGCTAACATTTTCCTATTAATAGAGGGCTAAGTTAAATTGAAAATCACACCAGAAACAAGTTTTCTCTCTTTTTCTCTCTAGATTATTGAGTGTATTTTGTGAGTATTTAGATACTTTGTGAGTTTCTATTCATCAGTGCAAGTTTCTTTCAGCCTTATACCGATATTCCGATCAGAAGTACTGATATTTTGAGGTAAGAGATGTTATTTTCTTCGTAAATGATATTATTTCTTTCAATATCATGCCGAAATATTGGTTTGAACTTTTTATCAATTTTAGAACTTTTTGTGTTGGGGTTACTATTCACGTATACGACACTATTCACGTATACGACACTATTCACGAATACGACACTATTCACCGAAAAATAAAATTTTCTTCATTTTATCCAAGATGGTTATTATGGTTACTATCTTTGATTGTATCCATGTTTTGATCATTATTTTTGAATTCTGCTTCGAAATTGGTTATTTCGGAGTATTATTGAACTTGGATAAATTGTAATACGAATCCCTAATATTTGTTCTTTTATCTCACTGGATTCGTTTTCTTTAAGATATTTTTCATCATTCTCAGTCCTAAATGATGATATTACTGTAATATGAATGATTACCTGATGAATATCTTTGGCCCGTAGTGCAAAGATGAATGATTACCTGATGAATATCTTTGGCCCGTAGTGCAAAAATGAACAGGTGTTGAGATGAACATGACCAACTGGTGATACAAATGAATATCTTTAGCTTGTAGTACAAAGATGAATATTTGATTCACGATGTATATTGATTGATGTTACAGGGATAAAATATTTATGATGGACTTTTAAATCTTAGAAGATAGTAGAATTCTTTCTCTACTTGACTCTTCTAATGGATTATTGTTTCCGCTGCAGTTGTTGATCTAAAACTTGTTGTCTATTATATTTTATCAGATTTTCCCTGTTGAAGACTAACGATAATTTGTTGTATCATATCTTAGTCATAATATTCCTTACTAGGCTAGTTGAGCTCACCCTTTTGGTTCCATTTTCTTCTTAGGAGGAGATAGTATAGCAGGAACTAGCCGGGGTATGGAGTGACGGTTCTAGAAAGTTGTTTAGCAGTCCTCACTATTTTTATAAAATAGTGTATCAATAATTGTAATGAGGACTCCTTTTGAGTTTTTATACTCTCTATTTGTATTCAAACTCACAGTATATGTATTATTATATTTTGCACGATAATTGTATTACTGAGGTTGTATTTGTTTTTGTACCATGTATTTGGCGACTCAGAATGGGTGATGTATACCTGTTTTGGGGGCGTCACAGTTGGTATCAGAGCTTAGGAATATGATCCCTGGCTGAGATGTGAGACAAGGACTAGGAGGGGGGAGACAGGGAATTCCTTCGCTAGTATGACCTGACTAAGTTTATTTGGTATTTATTTGGTCGGTCAGAGTATAGAGATAATATATGACATGACTATTAACCCTTGTTTTATGGCAGTATTTTAGAATGGCAGCTGAGAACGTTAATAATGGAGTGAATCAGACCGTGGAGACACCTTTGATCACCACCCAGGGGAATGTGCAACAGGAAGGCAATATTCCTCCTGTAAACAACACTACCGAACAAATGATGAATGATGTGATGTTTAGAAATTTTTTGCAGTTCATGCAAAACCAGACGAGGGAGACTTGTGCATAAAATACGGGTGAAAATGCTAGCAATGCGCGGCTTGTCACAGCCAAGTAGTTCAAAGAGTTGGGACCACCAGAATTTAAGGGAAAGCCGGATCCGATCATAGAGAAAACGTGGGTCAAGCAAATTATCAAGATATTCGATGTCTTGGGATGCACGAAGGAACATAAGGTTCCATTCGCCACCTTTATGTTCCGCAGCAGACTACTGGTGGGAGTCTGTGAAGCGTACCCAGCCTGACGCACTCAACATATCTTGGGAAACGTTTCAAAAATTATTTAATGACAAGTACTTTCCTGAAAGTATTCGTCATATGAAAGAGGTAGAGTTTATTAGACTGCAATAAAACAATATGACGGTGTCCCAGTACGAGGCGAAGTTTGCAGAGTTATCCAGGTTTGCACCTCATTTGATAGAGAATGAGGAACGAATGACGAGGATGTTTCTGAGAGGTCTAAAGTCTGAGATTCGGCAATATCTTATCTCTCATAAATTTTCTTTATATTCAGATATTGTAAACAGGGCTCAATTATTAGAGCGAGATAATGAGTATGTTCAACCGAGGGACCACAACCAGGGTCATACCGGTGGCAGCAGTCATCGGAGCAATGAAAACCAGCATGGAGGAAAATATTCAGACAAAAACGGTAATCACTCTGGTGGTAATCGTGGCCGTGATAATAGAAAGAGCGAGTCGGGAGGAGATTTCAAAAGGAGAAGGTATAACAACGATAACGTGAAGACGTCAGCACCAACATCAACTGTTTCTAGGGGAAGAGAACGACCACCGGTCGTATGTTACAAATGCAAGAAAGAGGGACACATCAGCCCAAACTGCCCACAACAGTTCAAGGTATGTTATAACTGTGAAAAGGAAGGTCATATAGCTAAAGATTGTCTTGTTGCGAAACCAAGTTCAATGGGAATAGTGACTCCGAAGGCTGTTCAGGACAAGTCAAAGTCAGTGGTTCCTGGAAGGCGTTTGTCGTGACTGCCCAAAATGCGAGGAACCCGAACGAGGTGATCACAGGTAAGCTAATCATAAACTCTTGCGAAGTTTATACCTTATTAGATACCGGTTCTACCCATTTTTTTATCTCTCCTGCTTGTGCTCAACGTTTGAACTTGACTCCGGAGAAATTAGACTTTGACTTATCTGTTGAAACTTCGTTAGGAGAAACTTTCGTTACATCTACTGTTTATAAATTTTGCTTGATTCAAGTTGGTACCATTACATTACCTGCCGATCTTATTTCGTTGAAAATTCTTTCATTTGATGTGATTTTAGGGATTGATTGGTTAACCACGCATCATGCTAAAATTGATTATTTTCGTAAGTTGTTAGTTTTTATATTCCTAACCAGCCTGTTATGCGAATTCAAATAACTAAACTATTAAAGTCAATCACTGTCATTTCAAGCTATAAAGCTATTCGTTTATTGAAAAATGGATGTCAAGCTTTTCTTTGCCCATGTCACGGACTTGAACAAAAACACGTCAGATTTGAATAAAATTTCCGTTGTTAATGAATTTCCTGACGTATTTCCTGAAGAACTTCCCGGTTTACCCCCCAGAACGTGAAGTTGATTTCTTTATTGACCTTGAACTTGGCACAAAGCCCATTTCTAAAACTCCATATCGAATGGCTCTTATTGAACTTCAGGAGTTAAAGGTCCAACTACAGGAGTTGTTGGACATCGGTTTTATTCGTCCTAGTACATCTCCTTGGGGTGCTCTGGTGTTATTCGTAAAGAAGAAAGATGGTAGTATGCGACTTTGTATCGACTATCGGGAATTGAACCATGTCACCATCAAGAATAGGTATCCACTACCTCGCATTGATGACCTGTTCGACCAATTGCAAGGAGCATAATTCTTTTCAAAGATCGATCTTCGTTCTGGATATCATCAACTGAAGATTAAAACTGAGGATATTCCAAAGACTGCCTTCAGAACTCGGTACGGGCATTACGAATTCTTAGTCATGTCTTTTGGATTGACTAATGCTCCTGCTGCTTTCATGGATATGATGAACCGTGTATTCAAAGAATATTTGGATCAGTTCGTTGTTGTCTTTATTGATGACATCCTTACCTATTCCAAAAGTCGTGAAGATCATGAGCACCATTTGAAGCTGGTACTACAAAGGGTTCGTGATAATAAGCTATATGCCAAGCTGAAGAAATGCGAGTTCTGGCTTGAGAACGTAGCATTCCTTGGGCATGTGGTGTCAAAACATGGAGTATCTGTCGACCCGGCAAAAATTTAAGTCATACAAAGTTGGGAGCAACCAAAGTCGGTGACCGAAGTACGTAGCTTTCTGGGCTTAGTTGGTTACTATCGGAGATTCGTGGAAGGATTTTCTCGAATCGCTACTCCGTTAACTCAGCTGACTCGTAAAGATACAAAATTCGGTTGGAGCGAGAATTGTGAGAAGAGTTTTCAAGAACACAAGAGGAGACTCATTTCGGCACCTGTTCTGACAATACCATCTGATTCGGATGGATTTGTTATCTACAGCGATGCTTCAGGCAAAAGGTTAGGACGTGTTCTCATGCAACAAGGGAAAGTCATAGCCTATGCATCACGACAACTCAAAGAATATGAGAGGAATTATCCTACTCATAATTTGGAGTTGGCAGCAGTCGTTTTCGCGTTGAAGATCTGGAGACACTATGTAAGACCCCAACTTATTAATGAATAAAATCAAATTTTCTCTAAATATTATTGTGAATAATAAGGTGTTAATTTGATATAATACTTTGATTATGGGTGAAATGTGCAAATTTTACAAAATAAGCAAGTGGTTATAAAATATTCATTTTGTCGGAGAATATTCGTTTAGTCGTGAAATATTCTTGCTGTCGGGGAATATTCGTACGACGGCGCAGCCTTGTGTGTGCCCTATAACGGAAAGCGATTGGATGAAGAAAATGACAAGTATAAGTATTTTATAAATAACGGTGTAGTTGTTACCGTTAATACTGTTGGATTACCCGGTGGTTAAAATACAGTAGCACACGATATTGCACCAATTATTGATCCTTACGTAAGAAGGCACTACTCAATAATTGTTACAGTAATTACTGTTCAATATTTTATTTTATTGATTCAATAATTGCTACGTTGATATTTTATATTATTGTTGTTTCAATAATTGTCGTTGTACAGTATTTTCCATTATCAGATCAATAATTCATATTATTTGAATAATATTATTATATAACATATATTATTGGCAATGTCTAAAAAATTCTGTCTAAGGAGAGGTTTGGTCATCTAATTGCGCGTCAGTAAGGAGAAATCCTTATTGGAAAGCCCCCGCTTTCCTGCGAACGGTCTGGTTGTCATAATTGTGATTCTGTGATATTATTTGTGAATAATTAATTATTGATTTATATGATAAGAAAATATTTATTTTTTTTGTGGATATAAATGAGGGATATATTTTTTTGGTTATAAATGAAGGAATAAATGCTGAGTTGTTTTATCAGTATTTTTGTCGGAATGGAGGTATTAAAAATCAAACCAGTGTTTTTGAGTTATATTGCGTGAGTTATAATTTTTAATCCGAACGTTGGATCGTTGTGATTTTTGGATATGTTATACATATATAAGTTGAGTATATGTCCACAAATTTTGAACCGTTAAAAATGAACGTATGATTTGTTATGAATTTTAAGAGATGACTGGTTCAGAAATTGTTGAAGTTTCGGAATTTATCATTTTGGTAGAAAATTCTAGAATTGGTAGGCCCCACTTTTGGTTGGTGAGAAATGTGCTGAAATTTTTATTCAAATGTGGTGTGTGAGAATAGTAGCAGGTAAAGCCATCAGGTTGCAGGTCAAGTCTGCTTCGGCGTGCTAACATTTTTCTATAAAAAGAGGGCTAAGTTAGAATTGAAAATCTCACCAGAATTCATAAGTTTTCTCTCTTTCTTTCTCTATATTCTTGAGCGTATTTTGTGAGTATTTTGATACTTTGAGAGTTGCTATTCAGCACAAGTTTCATTCAGCCTCATATACGATATTCTGATCAGAAGTACTGTTCGTTTGAGGTAACGGATATTATTTTCTTCTTAAATGATATTATTTTCTTCAATATCATTATGCTGAAATATTGATATGAACTTTTTATCAAATTTGGAGCATTTTGTGTCAGAGTTACTATTCACGTATACGACACTATTCACGAATACGGCACAATTGGTTACTATCTTTGATTGTATCCATGTTTTGATCTTTATTTTTGAATTTTCCTTCACAATTGGTTATTATGGAGTATTATTGCACTTGAATAAACTATAACACGAATCCCTAATATTTGTCCTTCTGTCTCATTGGATTTATTTTCTTTAGGATAATTTTTCATCATCCTCAGTCCTAAATGATGATATTACTGAATATCTTTGGCCTGTAATGCAAAGATGAATGATTAACTGATGAATATCTTTAGCCCGTAGTGCAAAGATGAACAGGTGTTGAGATGAACATGACCGACTGGTGTTACAAATGAATATCTTTGGCATGTAGTGCAAAGATGAATATTTGATTAAGGATGGTTATTAATTGATGTTACAGGGATAAAATATCGTTGATGGACTTTTAAATCTTAGAAGATAGTAGAATTCATTATCTACTTGACTCTTCTAATGGTTTGTTGTTTCTGCTGTAGTTGTTGATCTAAAACTTGTTGTCTATTATATTTTATCAGATTTTTCCCTGTTGAAGACTAATGATAAGTTGTTGTTTATTATCTTAGTCATAATATTCTTTACTGGGCTAGTTGAGCTCACCATTTTCCTTTTTGTTCCATTTTTCTTAGGAGGCGAGAATATAGCGGGAACTAGTCGGGGTGTGGAGTGATGTTTCCAGTCAGTTGTGTTAGTAGTCCTCACTATTTTGTAAAATAGTGTTTCAAAAATTGTAATGAAGACTTATTTGAGTGTGGATATTGTCTAGAAGACAATATTTGTATTTAAACTCACAGTATTTGTGTTGTCGTATTTTGCACGACAATTATTATAATGAAGTTGTATTTGTTTCTGTACCATATATTTGGCGACTCAGAATGGGTGATGTATACCTATTTTGGGGGCGTCGCACACTACCTGTATGGGGAGAAAGTGGAGATCTATACAGATCTTAAAAGCCTCAAATATTTCTTCACCCAAAAGGAACTCAACATGCGGCAACGACGTTGGCTCGAGCTGCTGAAAGATTACGATCATACCATCCAATATCATCCTGGAAAAGCAAACGTATTAGCTGACGCATTGAGTAGAAGATCATATGCGGGTACGAGTGCAATGTTGTTAACACAAAGGCCCATTTTGTATAACTTGCAAAGGATGAAGATAGGGATGAAGGCTCCAAGTACCCACGTGATGATATCAAACATACGAGTAGAACCGACTTTAATCGATAAAGTTAAAGCTGCTCAAGTTACGGACATGGAGCTGATGCGTATGAAGAAGAAAATGCAAGAAGGTGTTATTTCAGAAGCAAGAATCGATGAAGAAGGAATACTTCGAGTCAACTCCAGACTTTGTGTTCCTAACGATTTTGACTTGAAGCATAGAATAATGATGGAGGCACACAACACACCGTTTGCAATCCATCCTGGGAGTACCAAAATGTATCACGATCTTCGACATATATTTTGGTGGAGCAATATGAAAAGAGAGATCGCGGAGTTTATCTCGAGGTGTTTAACTTGTCAACGTGTAAAGGCAGAGCATCAAGTACCAAAGGGTCCGTTGCAACCACTTGAGATTCCGAAGTGGAAGTGGGAACACATTACCATGGATTTCGTTACGGGTCTTCCCAAGGTTTCTCAAGGCATAGATGCGATTTGGGTTATTGTTGATAGATTAACCAAGTCTGCCCATTTCTTGCCTATACGTGAGATTTATTCCCTTGAACGTCTTGCTAGTATGTACGTGAATGAGATTGTGAGATTGCATGACATGCCAGTATCCATAGTTTCGTATCGTGACCCAAGATTCACCTCACGATTTTGGGTTAGCTTGCAGAAAGCTATGGGCACGGATTTACGATTCAGTTTAGCATACCATCCTCAAACGGATGGGCAATTAGAGAGGACTATTCAAACTCTTGAAGATCTATTAAGACTCTGTGTCCTAGATTTCAAAGGGAGTTGGGATAAGTACCTACCATTGGTGAAATTCTCTTACAACAACAGTTCTCAGGCAAGTATAGGTGTGGCTCCGTTGGAGACGTTGTATGGAAGAAAATGTCATTCTCCAGTATGCTGGGACGAGGTGGGTGAAGCAACAGTGTTGGGACTAGAGTTGGTATGAATGACTACAGAGAAGATCCAAACAATTCGACAACGTATACAAACGGCACAGGATCGACAAAAGAGTTATGCAGATCTTCATCGGAAGGACGTGGAATTTAATATTGGGGATCATGTATTGTTACGTGTTGCACCATGGAAAGAAGTTACATGATTTGGGAAGAGAGGAAAGCTCAATCCACGATTTGTTGGTCCATTTAAAATTCTTGACCGAATACTAAATGTGACCTATAGACTCGCATTACCTCCAAGTATGTCTCGTGTTCATAATATTTTTTACATATCTATGCTTCGTAAATATGTTAAAGACCCGAACCACATTATTGAGTTAGAACCAGACGAGATAGTCGAAGATTTAACGTACAAGGAAATACCTGTTAAGATCTTGAATAGGAAAGAGCATGTCTTACGCACGAAGGTTATACCACAAGTTAAGGTTTTGTGGAGAAACCGTGCTATTGAAGAAATGACCTGGGAGTTAGAATCAAAAATGAAAGCGAGGTATCCCCACCTTTTCGAAACACCAGGTACGTACGTCAATTTCGAGGACGAAATTTCATAAAGAAGGGAGGTTGTAAGACCCCATCTTATTAATGAATAAAATCAAATTTTCTCTAATTATGATTGTGAATAATAAGGTGTTAATTTGATATAATATTTTAGTTATGGGTGAAATGTGCAAATTTTGCAAAATAAACAAGTGGTTATAAAATATTCATTTTGTCGGGGAATATTCGTTTGGTCGTGGAATATTCTTTCTGTCGGGGAATATTCATACGACGGCGCAGCTATTTGTGGGCCCCATTATGGAAAATGGTTGGATGAAGATAACGCCAAAAATTGAGTTTTTATAAATAACGACGTAGTTGTTACCGTTAACACTGTTGGAATACCCGGTGGTTAAAATGCAGTAATACGCGTGGTTGCACAGTAGCACACGGATTGCACAGTATTTTTGATTTATTGATTCTTACGAAGGAAGACACTACTCAATAATTGTTACAGTAGTTACTGTTCAATATTTTATTTTATTGATTCAATAATTGCTGCATTGATATTTTATATTATTGTTATTTCAATAATTGTCACTGCACAGTATTTCCCATTATCAGATCAATAATTCATATTATTTGAATAATATTATTAGATAACATTATTGGCAATGTCTAGAAAGTTCTGTCTAAGGAGAGGTTTGGTCACCTAATTGCGCACCAGTAAGGAGAAATCCTTATTGGAAAGCCTCCTCTTTCCTGGGAACGGTCTGGCTGTCATAAATGCAATTCTGTAATATTAATTGTGAATAAATAATTATTGATTCATATGATAAGGAAATATTTATTTTATGTGAATATAAATGTTAGATATATTTTGTGGTTAAAAATGAAGAAGTTAATGTTGAGGTGTTTTATCAGTAATTTTGTCAGAATTGAGGTATTAAAAATCAATCAGGGTTTTTGAGATATATTGTGGGGGTTATAATTTTTAATCCGACCGTTGGATCGTTGTGATTTTTGGATTGTTATACATATATAAGTTGAGTATACATCCATAAATTTTTAACCGTTAAAAATGAACGTATGATTTGTTATGAATTTTAAGAGATGACTGGTTCAGAAATTGTTGAAGTTTCGAAATTTATTATTTTGGTGGAAAATTCTAGAATTGGTGGGCCCCACTTTTGGTTGGTGAAAATGTGCTGAGATTTTTATTCAAATGTGGTGGGTGGGAATAGTAGCAGGTAAAGCCATCAGGTTGCAGGTTAAGTCTGCTTCGGCGTGCTAACATTCTCCTATAAATAGAGGGCTAAGTTAGAATTAAAAATTACACCAGAAATAAGTTTTCTCTCTTTCTCTCTCTAGATTATTGAGTGTATTTTGTGAGTATTTAGATACTTTGTGAGTTTCTATTCATCAGTGCAAATTTTTTTCAGCCTTATACCGATATTCCTATCAGAAGTACTGATATTTTGAGGTAAGGGAAGTTATTTTCTTTGTAAATGATATTATTTCTTTCAATATCATGCCGAAATATTGGTTTGAACTTTTTATCAAATTTAAAATTTTTTGTGTCGGGGTTACTATTCACATATCGGCACTATTCACGTATACGCAGGGACGGATCCAGGAATTTTTTTCAACCGGGGCAAAGCTTTCATTCATGAAAAGAAAAACATACAAACTACAATTGCCCATGGCGAGTTTTCATTTCATGAAAACGTTGCACTATGGTTTCGTTATTAACACAAGCAAAAACATCTTTTTCAATATAAACAATCAAGCTATCACTTAACCACTGATCTCCCATTCTATTTCGAAGTGGACTTTTGATGATCTTCATAGCGGAAAAGGCTCTCTCCACTGAAGCCGTTGCCACCGGTAATACTAAAGCTAATGTAACAAGCTTATAAACATGATTATATGCTCTATGTTTCCCTGTCTCCCCCAATTTTTTTGCAAGACTACCAATTCCTTGTAATTGAGAGAACTCACCACTCCGACGTATATCTCGAACATAAATCGCAAGTTGATCTTCAAGTTCCAAAATGTCTCTCCTAGAGAAGTCTTGAGGATAAAAATTGGCAAACTTAACAAGCTTTTGTTTGTCAAAAGCTTGAAATGAATCATTCGGGCTCAAACATGCCATACAAATAAGTAACTCGGTATTTACCTCATTGAAGCGATGATTCAACTCTTGAAGTACTTTATCAATCACGGCCATGAAATAGTTCACACGATAATGATGGAGGTTTGTTACGACGTGAGCTCTACGTCTTGATGTAAGACCCCGAATTTTATGAAATAAAAGTATTCAATTTTTCTTATAATTGCTATTCAGTAAATGGTTAAATTGATAAAAGTTTAAAGTTATGGGTGAAATATGAAATTTTTTTTTCAAAATAAGCAAGTGGTTATAAAATAATCATTGTTGTCGGGGAATATTCGTTTGGTCGTGGAATATTCTTTCTGTCGGAGAATATTCGTACGACGGCGCAGCTATTTGTGGGCCCCATAACAGAATAACTGTCGGGTGAAGAAAACGACAAATTTGAGTTTTTACAAATAACGGTGTAGTTGTTACCGTTAACACTGTTGGAATACCCGATGGTTAAAATACAGTAATACGCGTTATTGCACAGTAGCACACGGTATTGCATAGTATTTTTGAAATTATTGATTCTTACGTAAGAAGGCACTACTCAATAATTGTTACAGTAATTACTGTTCAATATTTTATTTTATTGATTCAATAATTGCTGCGTTGATATTTTATATTATTGTTGTTTCAATAATTGTTGCTGCACAGTATTTTCTATTATCAGATCAATAATTCATATTATTTGAATAATATTATTAGATAGCATTATTGGCAATGTCTAGAAAGTTCTGTCTAAGGAGAGGTTTGGTCATCTAATTGCGCGCCAGTAAGGAGAAATCCTTATTGGAAAGCCCCCTCTTTCCTGGGAACGGCCTGGTTGTCATAAATGTGATTCTGTAATATTATTTGTGAATAATTAATTATTGATTCATATGATAAGAAAATATTTATTTTATGTGGATATAAATGAGGGATATATTTTTGTGGTTAAAAATGAAGGAGTTAATGTTGAGATTTTTATCCGTATTTTTGTCGGAATGGAGGTATTAAAAATCAGGGTTTTTGAGATATTTTGCGGGGGTTATAATTTTTAATCCGACCGTTGGATCGTGGTAATTTTTGGATATGTTATACATATATAAGTTGAGTATATGCCCACAAATTTTGAACCGTTAAAAATGAACGTATGATTTATTATGAATTTTACGAGATGACTGGTTCAGAAATTGTTGAATTTTCGGAGTTTATCATTTTGGTGGAAAATTCTAGAATTGGTGGGCCCCACTTGTGGTTGGTGAAGAAATGTGCTGAATTATATTTCAAATGTGGTGGGTGGGAATAGTAGCAGGTAAAGCCATCAGGTTGCAGGTCAAACCTACCAAAATTTTCCTATAAATAGAGGGCTAAGTTAGAATTGAAAATCACACCAGAAACATAAGCTTTCTCTCTTTCTCTCTCTATATTATGAAGTGTATTTTGTGAGTATTTAGATACTTGTGAGTTGCTATTCATCAGTGCAAGTTTTCTTCAGCATCATATCCGATATCCAGTCAGAAGTACTGCTCTTTTGAGGTAAGGGATATTAAGGGATTTTAAGGGTTGTTATGATTTTCAGTTTCGTAATTTTTCTGAACTTCAAAAATTCTGGAAAAATTTGAAATGATATTTTGATGAGTTTTATTGATTGTGTCCAAAAATGGTGATTTTTGGATGTATAGATTGAGAGTTATGAATTTTATGAGAAAAGACTATTTTAAAAGTAACCGCTTATAATTCCTTGTGGTTAACTCCAAAATTGATGAAATTTTTATTGGGAGTACATGTATATGATAGAAGTATACTCTGTAAATTTCAGAATTTTTAGACAAAAGTACAATTTTTGATAAATGTCTAAATATTCGGCTATTTTGGCCATATGAAAAATAGTAAATGACTTTTAAAAATTCTGAGAAAAATATATGTTCACTATGGGACTATATTATGCTAAATCCAGAAAAGAAATATTTTTGGAACTGATTTGGTATTTTTCATGAAAATGGTCTAGTTATGAGTAAATGAATTAAATATGTTTTGTGAAGAAAGAAAATTGGAAAATAGGATTTTATGGCTTGAGAATCCTATATGAGGTATATGCAGATTTTTGATGAGGGTTTTGGTTATTGATGATGAAATTGTAAGAGTTGGCATTTTATGATGATTAAATGCATTAATTAGTAAAGTGTAAACAATTAAAATAAATTGTTTATAAATTTAAGTAATGTTATTCTTTCAATATCATTATACCGAAATATTGGTATGGATTTTATTGTGGAATTTCTATCTTTTGTGTCGGGGTTACTATTCATGAGTTACTATTCACGATTTACTATTCATGAGTTACGAATATTACTCTTGAGATTAAAACTATATGTTGATCATATTATTTTTATCATCATATATAACATTTTTATAACCCTGATGTTGAAATTCTCTTTCACTGGAGTGTAAAGATGGGTAGATTATTGGTATGATCATGACTAGGGTTCTCTTTGGCCTGTAGTGCAAAGTTGAATTGTGACTGGTATGATCATGACCATTGAATTTATAATTGAATATCTTAAGCTTAAGTGCAAAGGTGAATTGATCAACATGGTTATAATTATTGTTTATATAAATTCTGAAATGATTATATATTTCTTTGAGATATGAATATATTTGGCCTGTAGTGCAAATATGAATTGTTGATGAATATCTTTGGCATGTAGTGCAAAGATGGCCTGTTGATGAATATCTTTGGCCTGTAGTGCAAAGATGAACTGTTGTTGAATATCTTTGGCCCGTAGTGCAAAGATGGTTTGTTGATGAATATCTTTGGCCGTAGTGCAAAGATGGATTTGTTAGTATGATTATAAACAGGAACTGTGATTTGGTATAACCATGATCTTTGATGTTTCAGGTAAAGACAGGTGATGAAAATATTCTTCGTCCTGGGTGCGAAGAAAAATTTATAGTCACAATTATGATTATGAGTTATTCATATGATTGTGGAAAGGAACTGTTGAGTGATGTTACATGGATAAAATATTGTTGGTGGATTTTTAACATGGAGAAGATAATAGACTTTATAGTCTATTTGACTCTTCTAATGGATTGCTCGTTCCGCTGCAACTATGGTTGAAATTTTTATCATTTACCATATGTTCTAAATCTCTGATTTATTGTTGATGAAGGCTATTGATAATTGAATTATCTTTAGTCATGATATTCTTTACTGAGCTAGTTGTGCTCACCCTTTTGCTTCACAATTCCTTTCAGGTAATAAGAGTGTAGCTGGGTCGAGCGGGGGTAACAAGGGAATAGAACGGTGGTCATCATTTAGTAGTTATATTTGGTGAAGAAAATAGGGTGAGGCGAACCCAACGTTGGAAGGGTGTTTTGTCACTATCATACAAGATGTCTAATGACATACAACCTCGTGTCATCATAAGACAGGGTTGTGCTCATCCACTTGCTGAGTATATATACGAGCACTACCTATATAATCTTGGTGTTTGTTTGAAGTATAATTCTCAATTAGAGACAGTGGAGATAATGATAAGTCAAGAGAAGACTCACCATTGGGAAGAATATGATAGTAATCTTCTCGTTTTTCTTTGGGGTCTATTGGGTCAACCAAGGATAATTCTGTGGCCATATGATATCTATCATAACCTAGACGCGTGGCCTCCCATGTACGAAGGTTTCCTTGAGCACTTCCCAAAGATTCTAATTTCTAAAACAGTTTTTGACTATACCTTTATGTAAGGTGTTATTGTGAGGTGATGTCCACGGTTGGAACATGAGTCACATTTGGTATATATTTGTATCCAAACTCACAGCATATGTGTTGTTGTATTTTGCACGACAATTGTTGTAATAAAGTTGTAGTTGTTTTCTGTACCATGTATTTGACGACTCAGAATGGGTTGGGTGGAATGGACCTATTTTGGGGTTGTCACAGGTGGTATCAGAGCTTAGGGATATGATCTCTGGCGGAGATCGGGGAATATAACTAGGAGGGGAGAGATGAGTAAATCCTTCGCTAGTGTGTCCTACCTAAGCTTATTTGTTGGTCAGTCATAATATCGGGATATTATGTGATATGTTAATTTGTTAAATTAACCCTTGTTTTGAAGCTGTATTCTAGAATGATATATGAAATACAGGAGATGAGCAATGGAGAAATTATGATGACAGGGAAGATGGAATCTGAAATGAAAGGAAGGTATTCTCAACTCTTTGAAATACCAGGTACGTAAATTTCGGGGACGAAATTTCATAAGGAGGGGAGATTGTAAGACCCCGAATTTTATGAAATAAAAGTATTCAATTTTTCTTATAATTGCTATTCAGTAAATGGTTAAATTGATAAAAGTTTAAAGTTATGGGTGAAATATGAAATTTTTTTTTCAAAATAAGCAAGTGGTTATAAAATAATCATTGTTGTCGGGGAATATTCGTTTGGTCGTGGAATATTCTTTCTGTCGGAGAATATTCGTACGACGGCGCAGCTATTTGTGGGCCCCATAACGAATAACTGTCGGATGAAGAAAACGACAAATTTGAGTTTTTACAAATAACGGCGTAGTTGTTACCGTTAACACTGTTGGAATACCCGGTGGTTAAAATACAGTAATACGCGTTATTGCACAGTAGCACACGGTATTGCATAGTATTTTTGAAATTATTGATTCTTACGTAAGAAGGCACTACTCAATAATTGTTACAGTAATTACTGTTCAATATTTTATTTTATTGATTCAATAATTGCTACGTTGAAATTTTGTATTATTGTTGTTCAATAATTGTTGCTGCACAGTATTTCTCATTATCAGATCAATAATTCATATTATTTGATTAATATTATTAGATAGCATTATTGGCAATGACTAGAAAGTTCTGTCTAAGGAGAGGTTTTGTCATCTAATTGCGCGCTAGTAAGGAGAAATCCTTATTGGAAAGCCCCCTCTTTCCTGGGAACGGCCTGGTTGTCATAAATGTGATTCTGTAATATTATTTGTGAATAATTAATTATTGATTCATATGATAAGAAAATATTTATTTTATGTGGATATAAATGAGGGATATATTTTTGTGGTTAAAAATGAAGGAGTTAATGTTGAGATTTTTATCCGTATTTTTGTCGGAATGGAGGTATTAAAAATCAGGGTTTTTGAGATATTTTGCGGGGGTTATAATTTTTAATCCGACCGTTGGATCGTGGTAATTTTTGGATATGTTATACATATATAAGTTGAGTATATGCCCACAAATTTTGAACCGTTAAAAATGAACGTATGATTTATTATGAATTTTACGAGATGACTGGTTCAGAAATTGTTGAATTTTCGGAGTTTATCATTTTGGTGGAAAATTCTAGAATTGGTGGGCCCCACTTGTGGTTGGTGAAGAAATGTGCTGAATTATATTTCAAATGTGGTGGGTGGGAATAGTAGCAGGTAAAGCCATCAGGTTGCAGGTCAAACCTACCAAAATTTTCCTATAAATAGAGGGCTAAGTTAGAATTGAAAATCACACCAGACATAAGCTTTCTCTCTTTCTCTCTCTAGATTATGAGTGTATTTTGTGAGTATTTAGATACTCTGTGAGTTGCTATTCATCAGTGCAAGTTTTCTTCAGCATCATATCCGATATCCAGTCAGAAGTACTGCTCTTTTGAGGTAAGGGATATTAAGGGATTTTAAGGGTTGTTATGATTTTCAGTTTCGTAATTTTTCTGAACTTCAAAAATTCTGGAAAAATTTGAAATGATATTTTGATGAGTTTTATTGATTGTGCCCAAAAATGGTGATTTTTGGATGAATAGATTGAGAGTTATGAATTTTATGAGAAAAGACTATTTTAAAAGTAACCGCTTATAATTCCTTGTGGTTAACTCCAAAATTGATGAAATTTTTATTGGGAGTACATGTATATGATAGAAGTATACTCTGTAAATTTCAAAATTTTTAGACAAAAGTACAATTTTTGATAAATGTCTAAATATTCGGCTATTTTGGCCATATGAAAAATAGTAAATGACTTTTAAAAATTCTGAAAAAAAATATATGTTCACTATGGGACTATATTATGCTAAATCCAGAAAAGAAATATTTTTGGAACTGATTTGGTATTTTTCATGAAAATGGTCTAGTTATGAGTAAATGAATTAAATATGTTTTGTGAAGAAAGAAAATTGGAAAATAGGATTTTATGGCTTGAGAATCCTATATGAGGTATATGCAGATTTTTGATGAGGGTTTTGGTTATTGATGATGAAATTGTAAGAGTTGGCATTTTATGATGATTAAATGCATTAATTAGTAAAGTGTAAACAATTAAAATAAATTGTTTATAAATTTAAGTAATGTTATTCTTTCAATATCATTATACCGAAATATTGGTATGGATTTTATTGTGGAATTTCTATCTTTTGTGTCGGGGTTACTATTCATGAGTTACTATTCACGATTTACTATTCATGAGTTACGAATATTACTCTTGAGATTAAAACTATATGTTGATCATATTATTTTTATCATCATATATAACATTTTTATAACCCTGATGTTGAAATTCTCTTTCACTGGAGTGTAAAGATGGGTAGATTATTGGTATGATCATGACTAGGGTTCTCTTTGGCCTGTAGTGCAAAGTTGAATTGTGACTGGTATGATCATGACCATTGAATTTATAATTGAATATCTTAAGCTTAAGTGCAAAGGTGAATTGATCAACATGGTTATAATTATTGTTTATATAAATTCTGAAATGATTATATATTTCTTTGAGATATGAATATATTTGGCCTGTAGTGCAAATATGAATTGTTGATGAATATCTTTGGCATGTAGTGCAAAGATGGTCTGTTGATGAATATCTTTGGCCTGTAGTGCAAAGATGAACTGTTGTTGAATATCTTTGGCCCGTAGTGCAAAGATGGTTTGTTGATGAATATCTTTGGCCGTAGTGCAAAGATGGATTTGTTAGTATGATTATAAACAGGAACTGTGATTTGGTATAACCATGATCTTTGATGTTTCAGGTAAAGACAGGTGATGAAAATATTCTTCGTCCTGGGTGCGAAGAAAAATTTATAGTCACAATTATGATTATGAGTTATTCATATGATTGTGGAAAGGAACTGTTGAGTGATGTTACATGGATAAAATATTGTTGGTGGATTTTTAACATGGAGAAGATAATAGACTTTATAGTCTATTTGACTCTTCTAATGGATTGCTCGTTCCGCTGCAACTATGGTTGAAATTTTTATCATTTACCATATGTTCTAAATCTCTGATTTATTGTTGATGAAGGCTATTGATAATTGAATTATCTTTAGTCATGATATTCTTTACTGAGCTAGTTGTGCTCACCCTTTTGCTTCACAATTCCTTTCAGGTAATAAGAGTGTAGCTGGGTCGAGCGGGGGTAACAAGGGAATAGAACGGTGGTCATCATTTAGTAGTTATATTTGGAGAAGAAAATAGGGTGAGGCGAACCCAACGTTGGAAGGGTGTTTTGTCACTATCATACAAGATGTCTAATGACATACAACCTCGTGTCATCATAAGACAGGGATGTGCTCATCCACTTGCTGAGTATATATACGAGCACTACCTATATAATCTTGGTGTTTGTTTGAAGTATAATTCTCAATTAGAGACAGTGGAGATAATGATAAGTCAAGAGAAGACTCACCATTGGGAAGAATATGATAGTAATCTTCTCGTTTTTCTTTGGGGTCTATTGGGTCAACCAAGGATAATTCTGTGACCATATGATATCTATCATAACCTAGACGCGTGGCCTCCCATGTACGAAGGTTTCCTTGAGCACTTCCCAAAGATTCTAATTTCTAAAACAGTTTTTGACTATACCTTTATGTAAGGTGTTATTGTGAGGTGATGTCCACGGTTGGAACATGAGTCACATTTGGTATATATTTGTATCCAAACTCACAGCATATGTGTTGTTGTATTTTGCACGACAATTGTTGTAATAAAGTTGTAGTTGTTTTCTGTACCATGTATTTGACGACTCAGAATGGGTTGGGTGGAATGGACCTATTTTGGGGTTGTCACACTTGATCTCCCTCGAGGTACAAATGACGCATCCATTAAAGGAACCATAATATCATGTTCCCCACAAAAACTAGAAACTTGATCAAGCAAATCATCAAATCCATTATCCCTGATGTGCTGTAGTTCTTCCTTAGAAGTTTGGACTAAATGCATTGCATTGACAAGATCTTGATCTTTCCTTTGTAATGCTTGTGACAAACAATTTGTGACTCCCAAAATAGATCTCATCAAAAATAGAGGGAAGACAAACTCAAAAGTTTGGACATCTTCCAATGACTTATTTGCTTCACCCAAATTATCAATGTAAC
Organism: Panax notoginseng; assembly: GCA_016801055.1. Lineage (NCBI taxonomy): Eukaryota > Viridiplantae > Streptophyta > Magnoliopsida > Apiales > Araliaceae > Panax > Panax notoginseng. The sequence continues at coordinate 159,725,777 of CM029012.1, read as the reverse complement.
CATCATCAACAATCAACTCAAGAACTTTCACCACGGATTTGAACATTGAAATGATACTAAGCAAAGTACCATAATGTGATCCCCAACGTGTATCACCGGGTCGCTTAAGACTAGTTTCTTGATTTAAGCCTTTCCCCGTTACAATACAATCATTTTCAAGAGCATCCGGAAGTTCCTTTTGTAATTGATCTCTAAGTGCATCTCGACGCTTACATGATGCTCCAACAATATTGACCACCATATTAACCGATAAGAAAAAAGTGACAATCTCAAGATTTCCTTTTGCCACGGCCACAAGTGCTAATAGAAGTTGATGTGCAAAACAATGAACATAAAATGCACAAGGATGTTCCCTCAAAATAATGCTCTTAAGACCATTGAACTCACCTTTCATATTGCTAGCCCCATCATAACCTTGATCGCGTAGCATAGACATGCTCAAGCCTAATGTAGAAAACAATTGATCAACAGCCTTCTTTAGTGACTCCGAAGTGGTGTCACTAACATGTTGGACTCCCATAAACCTTTCAATTACTTGCCCATGGTTATCTACGTAACGAAGCACTACCGCCGTTTGCTCCTTTATGGAGATATCACGAGATTCATCAACCATTATAGAAAAGAATTTGTTCTTCATATCCTCTGTGATAACTTTAATAGTTTCAACTGCACATGCATTGACAAGATCTTTTTGTATTGAAGGAGCCACTAACTTGCAATTCCCGGGAGCATTTTTCAACACTACTGCCTCAATTTTCTCGGAATGATCAGCAAGAAAGCACAAGAGCTCAAGATAATTTTCTTTGTTGCTTGAATCCAATGATTCATCATTACCACGAAAAGGAAGACCTTATCGCAACAAAAATCTAGTGCAATCAATTGATGCATTCAAGCAAACGCGATACTTGTCACGAGTTTGGTCTGAATGCTTCATCACAGTTGTTCGGAGATGTTGCTCTTGATTCATAAGATCATCACAAGCTTGTCTTGCTTGATTGTGAGGACTACTAACCAATCCAATATGTTCTCTTAGTCTCGTGTCCTTATGCTTCCAATCTTTAAAACCTTGACTGGTAAATGCATCACTCCCATGCTTATAAAATTTCGCCTTAAATAAATAACAATAAATGCAAAATGCGGCATCTTTTTCTATGCTATACTCCAACCAATCATACTCATCAAACCACCTCGGGATAAATCGTCTCTTATTGGTTTGTGGGAAATTGTGATCTTTTGGTTGACAAGGTCCCTTTTGTAGATATGCTCTTCGAATTTCATCTCGAAAATTAGGATCATAACTTAATATTGGAGGTCGAAGTCCAGGATCCGCAGGAAGATTGGCCAAGATTCCATCTAACTTAGTTCTCTTTGGACTACTCGGATTAATAGAACTACCCGGATTAGTTGAACTACTCGGATTGGTTTCACAACTCGCCCCCTTTGGCATTTTAGGAAAGTATTTCTCCATATTTTCAACCAATGATTATGAACCTACAGGCTACAAATCCCTATCAATTAATAAATAAATTTAAGTTAATAATCAATCTTATTTCCTAAACATTACAATTTTACAAAACTCACAAGTCACAATAAACATCATACGAGGAGAGGAGACCAATTTTAACTAATCAAAAATCATAAATGTAAGACCCCAAATTTTATGAAATAAAAGTATTCAATTTTTCTATTCAGTAAATGGTTAAATTGATAAAAGTTTAAAGTTATGGGTGAAATATGAATTTTTTTTCAAAATAAGCAAGTGGTTATAAAATAATCATTGTTGTCGGGGAATATTCGTTTGGTCGTGGAATATTCTTTCTGTCGGAGAATATTCGTACGACGGCGCAGCTATTTGTGGGCCCCATAACGAATAACTGTCGGATGAAGAAAACGACAAATTTGAGTTTTTTTACAAATAACGACGTAGTTGTTACCGTTAACACTGTTGGAATACCCGGTGGTTAAAATACAGTAATACGCGTTATTGCATAGTAGCACACGGTATTGCATAGTATTTTTGAAATTATTGATTCTTACGTAAGAAGACACTACTCAATAATTGTTACAGTAATTACTGTTCAATATTTTATTTTATTGATTCAATAATTGCTACGTTGAAATTTTGTATTATTGTTGTTCAATAATTGTTGCTGCACAGTATTTCTCATTATCAGATCAATAATTCATATTATTTAAATAGTATTATTAGATAGCATTATTGACAATGTCTAGAAAATTCTGTCTAAGGAGAGGTTTGGTCATTTAATTGCGCGCCAGTAAGGAGAAATTCTTATTGGAAAGCCCCCTCTTTCCTGGGAACGGCCTGGTTGTCATAAATGTGATTCTGTAATATTATTTGTGAATAATTAATTATTGATTCATATGATAAGAAAATATTTATTTTATGTGGATATAAATGAGGGATATATTTTTGTGGTTAAAAAATGAAGGAGTTAATGTTGAGATTTTTATCCGTATTTTTGTCGGAATGGAGGTATTAAAAATCAGGGTTTTTGAGATATTTTGCGGGGGTTATAATTTTTAATCCGACCGTTGGATCGTGGTAATTTTTGGATATGTTATACATATATAAGTTGAGTATATGTCCATAAATTTTGAACCGTTAAAAATGAACGTATGATTTGTTATGAATTTTAAGAGGTGGCTGATTCGGAAATCAGGTTATAAATTATTTTTGGTGGAAAATTCTAGAATTGGTGGGCCCCACTTGTGGTTGGTGAAGAAATGTGCTGAATTATATTTCAAATGTGGTGGGTGGGAATAGTAGCAGGTAAAGCCATCAGGTTGCAGGTCAAACCTACCAAAATTTTTCTATAAATAGAGAGCTAAGTTAGAATTGAAAATCACACCAGAAACATAAGCTTTCTCTCTTTCTCTCTCTATACTATGAAGCATATTTTGTGAATTTTTAGATACTCTATGAGTTTCTATTCATCAGTGCAAGTTTCCTTCAACCTTATACCGATCAGAAGTACTACTCTTTTGAGGTAAGGGATAGTAAGGGATAGTAAGGGATAGTAATGGATTTTAAGGGTTGTTATGATTTTCAGTTTCGTCATTTTTTTGATCTTCAAAAATTATGGAAAAATTTGAAATGATATTTTGATGAGTTTTATTGATTGTGTCCAAAAATGGTGATTTTTGGATGTATAGATTAAGAGTTATGAATTTTACGGGAAAAGACTATTTTAAAAGTAACCGCTTATAATTCCTTGTGGTTAACTCCAAAATTGATGAAATTTTTATTGAAAGTACATGTGTATGAAAGAAGTATACTCTGTAAATTTCAGAATTTTTGGACAAAAGTACAATTTTTGATAAATGTCTAAATATTCGGCTATTTTGGCCATATGAAAAATAGTAAATGACTTTTAAAAATTCTGAGAAAAATATATGTTCACTATGGGACTATATTATGCTAAATCCTAGAAAAGAAATATTTTTGGAACTGATTTGGTATTTTTCATGAAAATGGTCTAGTTATGAGTAAATGAATTAAATATGTTTTGTGAAGAAAGAAAATTGGAAAATAGGATTTTATGGCTTGAGAATCCTATATGAGGTATATGCAGATTTTTGATGAGGGTTTTGATTATTGATGATGAAATTGTAAGAGTTGGCATTTTATGATGATTAAATGCATTAATTAGTAAAGTGTAAACAATTAAAATAAATTGTTTATAAATTTAAGTAATGTTATTCTTTCAATATCATTATACCGAAATATTGGTATGGATTTTATTGTGGAATTTCTATCTTTTGTGTTGGGGTTACTATTCATGAGTTACTATTCACGATTTACTATTCATGAGTTACGAATATTACTCTTGAGATTAAAACTATATGTTGATCATATTATTTTTATCATCATATATAACATTTTTATAACCCTGATGTTGAAATTCTCTTTCACTGGAGTGTAAAGATGGGTAGATTATTGGTATGATCATGACTAGGGTTCTCTTTGGCCTGTAGTGCAAAGTTGAATTGTGACTGGTATGATCATGACCATTGAATTTATAATTGAATATCTTAAGCTTAAGTGCAAAGGTGAATTGATCAACATGGTTATAATTATTGTTTATATAAATTCTGAAATGATTATATATTTCTTTGAGATATGAATATATTTGGCCTGTAGTGCAAATATGAATTGTTGATGAATATCTTTGGCATGTAGTGCAAAGATGGCCTGTTGATGAATATCTTTGGCCTGTAGTGCAAAGATGAACTGTTGTTGAATATCTTTGGCTCGTAGTGCAAAGATGGTTTGTTGATGAATATCTTTGGCCCGTAGTGCAAAGATGGATTTGTTAGTATGATTATAAACAGGAACTGTGATTTGGTATAACCATGATCTTTGATGTTTCAGGTAAAGACAGGTGATGAAAATATTCTTCGTCCTGGGTGCGAAGAAAAATTTAGAATCACAATTATGATTATGAGTTATTCATATGATTGTGGAAAGGAACTGTTGATTGATGTTACAGGGATAAAATATTGTTGATGGATTTTTAACATGGAGAAGATAATAGACTTTATAGTCTATTTGACTCTTCTAATGGATTGCTCGTTCCGCTGCAACTATGGTTGAAATTTTTATCATCTACCATATGTTCTAAATCTCTGATTTATTACTGATGAAGGCTATTGATAATTTATTTATCTTTAGTCATGATATTCTTTACTGGGCTAGTTGTGCTCACCCTTTTGCTTCACAATTCCTTTCAGGTAATAAGAGTGTAGCTGGGTCGAGCGAGGGTAACGGGGAAATAGAACGGTGGTCTCTAGCTGTGGATGTTCTCCCGAAGCAGTATAGAAAAGTTCATTTAGTAGTTATATTTGGTGAATCCAATAGGGTAAGGTGTACCCAACGTTGGAAGGGTGGTTTGCCACTATCATACAAGATGTCTAACGACATACAACCTCGTGTCATCATAAGACAGGGATGTGCTCATCCACTTGCTGAGTATATATACGAGCACTACCTATATAATCTTGGTGTTTGTTTAAAGTATAATTCTCAATTAGAGACAGTAGAGACAATGATATGTCAAGAGAAGACTCACCATTGGGAAGAATATGATAGTAATCTTCTCGTTTTTCTTTGGGGTCTATTGGGTAAACCAAGGATAATTCTGTGGCCATATGATATCTATCATAACCTAGACGCATGGCCTCCCATGTACGAAGGTTTCCTTGAGCACTTCTCAAAGATTCTAATTTCTAAAACAATTTTTGACTATACCTTTATGTAAGGTGTCATTGTGAGGTGATGTCCACGGTTGGAACATGAGTCACATTTGGTATATATTTGTATCTAAACTCACAGCATATGTGTTGTTGTATTTTGCACGATAATTGTTGTAATAAAGTTATAGTTGTTTTCTGTACCATGTATTTGGCGACTCAGAATAGGTTGGATGGAATGGATCTATTTTGGGGTTGTCACAATAAAATCCCCAAAAGTCATAAACAACATTACATTTGTATCAATTTTAACTAATTTTTCAACTAATCAAAAATCAAAAATCCCCAAAAGTCATAAACAACATTACATTTATATCAATTTTAACTAATGACAACATGTCAACAAATCAACGGACAACAATAACCAAAAATCCCTAATTTTTTCAAACCCTAAAACATTTAAACAAATATTCAATTAAATATTTAAAATGACAAGTGAGTAGGTTGAACCACTTACCGGTGAGGCGGTGACCGGAGCGGCGTGAGCGACGACCGGCATGAGGGACGGTCGGCGACGAGGAGCAGAGCTGCGGAGGAGGGGCGATGTCGAGTGCCGGCTGAAGAAATGAAGAAATGAAGCTCAATCAACTGAATCAAGGCTGCTGGTATGCTCACTGCCGTAATCAGGTTTTGTTTTTTTTTAAAAAACTTAGTAGTGAAACGACGTCGTTTCACAGGTTTTTTTTTAAACTTACTAAGTGAAACGACGTCGTTTCACTTAGTAAGTTTTTTAAAAAAAACTAGATCTCCTGGACCTTCTTCTTCATCTCAGTCGCTGGCTCGCTGCCGCTCCTCCGCTCCTCCGCTGCCGGGGCATTTTGAGATCTAATGGGTGGGATTCTCGTCGGCTGCCGGGGCACTTGCCCAGGTATGCTAAATGTTGGATCCGTCCCTGCGTATACGACACTATTCACGAATACGGCACTATTCACCGAAAAAAGAAATTTTCTTCTTTTTATCCAAGATGACTATTATGGTTACTATCTTTGATTGTATCCATATTTTGATCATTATTTTTGAATTCTGCTTCAAAATTTGTTATTTCGGAGTATTATTGAACTTGGATAAACTGTAACACGAATCCCTAATATTTGTTTTTTTATCTCACTGGATTCGTTTTCTTTAAGATATTTTTCATCATTCTCAGTCCTAAATGATGATATTACTGAATATCTTTGGCCTGTAGTGCATAGATGAATGATTACCTGATGAATATCTTTGGCCCGTAGTGCAAAGATGAACAGGTGTTGAGATGAACATGACCAACTGGTGATACAAATGAATATCTTTGGCTTGTAGTGCAAAGATGAATATTTGATTCAAGATGTATATTGATTGATGTTACAGGGATAAAATATTGATGATGGACTTTTAAATCTTAGAAGATAGTAGAATTCTTTCCCTACTTGACTCTTCTAATGGATTGTTGTTTCCATTGCAGTTGTTGATCTAAAACTTGTTGTCTATTATATTTTATTAGATTTTTCCTGTTGAAGACTAACGATAATTTGTTGTATATTATCTTAGTCATAATATTCCTTACTGGGCTAGTTGAGCTCACCCTTTTTATTCCATTTTCTTCTCAGGAGGAGATAGTATAGCAGGAACTAGTCGGGGTATGGAGTGACGATTTTAGAAAGTTGTTTAGCAGTCCTCACTATTTTTGTAAAATAGTGTATCAATAATTGTAATGAGGACTCCTTTTGAGTTTTTATACTCTCTATTTATATTCAAACTCACAGTATATGTATTGTCGTATTTTACACGACAATTGTATTACTGAGGTTGTATTTATTTTTGTACCATGTATTTGGCGACTCAGAATGGGTGATGTATACCTGTTTTGGGGGCGTCACATTGTGAACCATTGTTTCCTTGTGAATCTGGTGGCAACTCTTCTCCACAAGGTCAAGCAGCTTCTCTAAGTTCATGGCCCATGAATTTAGAATGTCGTTACTATCTTTCGCTGTTTGGAAACAGACAACACCCATTGGTCTGTCAACCTTTGCCACCGGTGCTTTGGACACAACCATATCTGAAAGATGCTTTTCAGTTTCCTGATAAGCAAGAAAGACGATAAGAACCACAATGACCTAGAGATTGCATAGTCAGCTTTAGTCCAACCATATCACCACATTAACAATGCTTTAGAAATAACATTTTCGTAATACATCATGATAATTGTAACAATTGTAACGTTCCTTTTTCTTTCTTTTTGGGTTTTTTTGGGGGGGGTGTAAGACCCCGAATTTTATGAAATAAAAGTATGCAATTTTTCTTATAATTACTATTCAGTAAATGGTTAAATTGATAAAAGTTTAAAGTTATGAGTGAAATGTGAATTTTTTTTCAAAATAAGCAAGTGGTTATAAAATAATCATTGTTGTCGGGGAATATTCGTTTGGTCGTGGAATATTCTTTCTGTCGGGGAATATTCGTACGACGGCGCAGCTATTTGTGGGCCCCATAACGAATAACTGTCGGGTGAAGAAAACGATAAATTTAAGTTTTTACAAATAACGGCGTAGTTGTTACCGTTAACACTGTTGGAATACCCGGTGGTTAAAATACAGTAATACGCGTTATTGCACAGTAGCACACGGTATTGCATAGTATTTTTGAAATTATTGATTCTTACGTAAGAAGGCACTACTCATTAATTGTTACAGTAGTTACTGTTCAATATTTTATTTTATTGATTCAATAATTGTTGCGTTGATATTTTATATTATTGTTGTTTCAATAATTGTTGCTGCACAGTATTTTTCTTTATCAGATCAATAATTCATATTATTTGAATAATATTATTAGATAACATTATTCTCAATGTCTAGAAAGTTCTGTCTAAGGAGAGGTTTGGTCATCTAATTGCGCGCCAGTAAGGAGAAATTCTTATTGGAAAGCCCCCTCTTTCCTGGGAACGGCCTGGTTGTCATAAATGCGATTCTGTAATATTGTTTGTGAATAATTAATTATTGATTCATATGATAAGGAAATATTTATATTATGTGGATATAAATGAGGGATATATTTTTGTGGTTAAAAATGAAGAAGTTAATGTTGAGGTTTTTATCAGTATTTTTGTCGGAATGGAGGTATTAAAAATCAGGGTTTTTGAGATATTTTGCGGGGGTTATAATTTTTAATCCGACCGTTGGATCGTGGTAATTTTTGGATATGTTATACATATATAAGTTGAGTATATGTCCATAAATTTTGAACCGTTAAAAATGAACGTATGATTTGTTATGAATTTTAAGAGGTGGCTGATTCGAAAATCAGGTTATAAATCATTTTTGGTGGAAAATTCTAGAATTGGTGGGCCCCACTTGTGGTTGGTGAAGAAATGTGCTGAATTATATTTCAAATGTGGTGGGTGGGAATAGTAGCAGGTAAAGTCATCAGGTTGCAGGTCAAACCTACCAAAATTTTCCTATAAATAGAGGGCTAAGTTAAAATTGAAAATCACACCAGAAACATAAGTTTTCTCTCTTTCTCTCTCTATATTATGAAGCATATTTTGTGAGTTTTTAGATACTTGGTGAGTTGCTATTCATCAGTGCAAGTTTTCTTCAGCATCATATCCGATATCCAGTCAGAAGTACTGCTCTTTTGAGGTAAGGGATTGTAAGGGATTGTAAGGGATAGTAAGGGATAGTAAGGGATATTAAGGGATTTTAAGGGTTGTTATGATTTTCAGTTTCGTAATTTTTCTGACCTTCAAAAATTCTGAAAAAATTTGAAATGATATTTTGATGAGTTTTCTTGATTGTGTCCAAAAATGGTGATTTTTGGATGTATAGATTGAGAGTTATGAATTTTATGAGAAAAGACTATTTTAGAAGTAACAGCTTATAATTCCTTGTGGTTAACTCCAAAATTGATGAAATTTTTATTGGGAGTACATGTATATGATAGAAGTATACTCTGTAAATTTTAGAATTTTTAGACAAAAGTACAATTTTTGATAAATGTCTAAATATTCGGCTATTTTGGCTATATGAAAAATAGTAAATGACTTTTAAAAATTCTGAGAAAAATATATGTTCACTATGAGACTATATTATGCTAAATTCCAAAAAAGAAATATTTTTGGAACTGATTTGGTATTTTTCATGAAAATAGTCTAGTTATGAGTAAATGAATTAAATATGTTTTGTGAAGTAAGAAAATTGGAAAATAGGATTTTATGACTTGAGAATCCTATATGAGGTATATGCAGATTTTTGATGAGGGTTTTGGTTATTGGTGATAAAATCTTATGAGTTTGGCATTTTAGAATGATTAAATGTATTATTTAGTAAAGTGTAAACAATTAAAATAAATTGTTTATAAGTTTAAGAAATATTATTCTTTCAATATCATTATACCGAAATATTGGTATGTATTTTATTGTGGAATTTCTACCTTTTTGAGTCGAGGTTACTATTCACGAGTTACTATTCACGAGTTACTATTCATGAGTTACTATTCACGAGTTACTATTCACGACAAAATTGGTTTCTTTTTCTAACCAAATTATAGTTGATTTATGAATATTACTCTTGAGATTAAATCTATATGTTGATTATATTGATTTTATTATCATATATAACATTTTTATAACCCTAATGATGATATTTCTCTTTGACTTGAGTGTAAAGATGGGTAGATTTTTGGTATGATCATGACTATGGGTTCTCTTTGGCCAGTAGTGCAAAGTTAAATTGTTGACTGGTATGATCATGACCATTGAATTTATAATTGAATATCTTTAGCTTAAGTGCAAAGGTGAAATGATCAACATGGTTATAATTATTGTTTATATAAATTCTTAAATGATTATATATTTCTTTGAGATATTAATATCTTTGGCCTGTAGTGCAAAGATGAAATATTGATGAATATCTTTGGCCTGTAGTGCAAATATGAATTGTTGATGAATATCTTTGGCCCGTAGTGCAAAGATGATATGTTGTTGAATATCTTTGGCCAGTAGTGCAAAGATGAACAGATGTTGAGATAAACATGACCAACTGGTGATACAAATGAATATCTTTGGCCGTAGTGTAAAGATGAAGTTATTAGTATGATTATGAACAGGAAATGTGATTTGGTGTAACCATGATCTTTGATGTTTCAGGTAAAGATAGGTGATGAAAATTATCTTCGTCCTGGATGAGAAGAGGAATTTAGAACTACAGTTATGATTATGAGTTATTCATATGATCGTGGACCAGAATTGTTGATTGATGTTACAGGGATAAAACGTTGTTGATGAATTTTTAACATGGAGAAGATAATAGACTTTATAGTCTATTTGACTCTTCTAATGGATTGCTCGTTCCGCTGCAACTATGGTTGAAATTTTTATCATTTACCATATGTTCTAAATCTCTGATTTATTATTGATGAAGGCTATTGATAATTTAATTATCTTTAGTCATGATATTCTTTACTGAGCTAGTTGTGCTCACCCTTTTGCTTCACAATTCCTTTCAGGTAATAAGAGTGTAGCTGGGTCGAGCGAGGGTAACGGGAAAATAGAACGGTGGTCTCTAGCTGTGGATGTTCTCCCGAAGCAGTATAGAAAAGTTCATTTAGTAGTTATATTTGGTGAATCCAATAGGGTAAGGTGTACCCAACGTTGGAAGGGTGGTTTGCCACTATCATACAAGATGTCTAACGACATACAACCTCGTGTCATCATAAGACAGGGATGTGCTCATCCACTTGCTGAGTATATATACGAGCACTACCTATATAATCTTGGTGTTTGTTTGAAGTATAATTCTCAATTAGAGACAGTAGAGATAATGATAAGTCAAGAGAAGACTCACCATTGGGAAGAATATGATAGTAATCTTCTCGTTTTTCTTTGGGGTCTATTGGGTAAACCAAGGATAATTCTGTGGCCATATGATATCTATCATAACCTAGACGCATGGCCTCCCATGTACGAAGGTTTCCTTGAGCACTTCCCAAAGATTCTAATTTCTAAAACAATTTTTTACTATACCTTTATGTAAGGTGTCATTGTGAGGTGATGTCCACGGTTGGAACATGAGTCATATTTGGTATATATTTGTATCCAAACTCACAGCATATGTGTTGTTGTATTTTGCACGACAATTGTTGTAATAAAGTTATAGTTGTTTTCTGTACCATGTATTTGGCGACTCAGAATAGGTTGGATGGAATGGATCTATTTTGGGGTCGTTACAGGGGGGCATGGGAATAGATGAAATATGAATTCAACCTTATTGGAGAGACCGAAATAAATGATTAATAATTTGCCATTGGCAGTTATGATTTGCAGACCTAAATGCTGAGACAAAGCAGCTCTGCAAGTCTTTTCAAGGTTATCCGCTAGTAGTACTTCGAAACAACTAGGATGTTCTGCACACGTAAAATTTCACAAGATGATCAAATGATTTCTTACCAAATATCTCAAAAGGCTAGAAAGAATAGCATCACCAACAAAAGCTTACATGTTCTATTACTCTCTCTCTGAAATCTTCAGAACCTTACACCTAAAGAACCACCTAGCATGTTTTTTTCATTCTCAAACTAATCCTTGAATAAATTCCATAGGGCCGTCCACTGAACAACCTCCATGGTAATTAATTTTTTTAAGAGTAGCCTGTGACAAATTGGAGGCACATAATTATTTAATGTACAAACTAAAGGATAATAATTGAATGTGTATTTATTTCTTGTCTTTTGTTTAACCCTGTTGCTTACAGGGAAGAAATACCTAAAATGAGGAATTTCTGAAATATTCTTATCCTCTAAGGTAGACATATTATATTGGTTTTTTTATGGTATATAAAGTTTCATAGTTCAGGGGGCAGATTAAAGAAAAAAGGTGGCAAATTGACAATTTATCAAACAGTTGATGTACAGCTGAAGTAAGAAAAATTAAACAAAACTGACAATTAAAAGTTTGCCGAAACCTTTCAATAACTTAAATGCCTCAATCAGAAAATGGATTTAAGGAGACTTACGATTTCAGCAATCTGTGACAACCCCAAAATAGGTTCATTCCATCCAACCTATTATGAGTCGCCAAATACATGGTACAGAAAATAACTACAACTTTATTACAACAATTGTCGTGCAAAATACAACGACATATATGCTGTGAGTTTGGATACAAATATATACCAAATGTGACTCATGTCCCAACCGTGGACAACACCTCACAATGACTCCTTACATAAAGGTATAGTCAAAAACTGTTTTAGAACTTAGAATCTTTGGAAAGTGCTCAAGTAAACCTTCGTACATGGGAGGCCATGCGTCTAGGTTATGATAGATATCATATGGCCACAGAATTATCCTTGGTTGACCCAATAGACCCCAAAGAAAAACGAGAAGATTACTATCATATTCTTCCCAATGGTGAGTCTTCTCTTGACTTATCATTATCTCCACTGTCTTTAATCGTGAATTATACTTCAAACAAACACCAAGATTATATAGGTAGTGCTCATAGATATACTCAGCAAGTGGATGAGCACAACCCTGTCTTATGATGACACGAGGTTGTATGTCATTAGACATCTTGTATGATAGTGACAAAACACCCTTCCAACGTTGGGTTCGCCTCACCCTATTTTCTTCACCAAATATAACTACTAAATGATGACCACCGTTCTATTCCCTTGTTACCCCCGCTCGACCCAGCTACACTCTTATTACCTGAAAAGAATTGTGAAACAAAAGGGTGAGCACAACTAGCCCAGTAAAGAATATCATGACTAAAGATAAATAAATTATCAATAGTCTTCATCAGTAATAAATCAGAGATTTAGAACATATGGTAGATGATAAAAATTTCAACCATAGTTGCAGCGAAACGAGCAATCCATTAGAAGAGTCAAATAGACTAAAAAGTCTATTATCTTCTCCATGTTAAAAATTCACCAACAATGTTTTATCCCTGTAACATCACTCAACAGTTCCTTTTCACAATCATATGAATAACTCATAATCATAATTGTGATTCTAAATTTTTTCTTCGCACCCAGGACGAAGGATATTTTCATCACCTGTCTTTACCTGAAACATCAAAGATCATGGTTATACCAAATCACAGTTCCTGTTCATAATCATGCTAATAAATTCATCTTCGCATTACGACCAAAGATATTCATCAACAAACCATCTTTGCACTACGGGCCAAAGATATTCATCAATAATTCATCTTTGCACTACAGGCCAAAGATATTCATCAACAGTTCATCTTTGTACTACAGGCCAAAGATATTCATCAATAATTCATCTTTACACTACAGACCAAAGATATTCTTCAACAGTTCATATTTGCACTATAGGCCAAATATATTAATATCTCAAAGAAATATATAATCATTTTAGAATTATATAAATAATAATTATAACCATGTTGATCAATTCACCTTTACACTTAAGCTAAAGATATTTCATTATAAATTCAATGGTCATGATCATACCAGTCAACAATTCAACTTTGCACTGCTGGCCAAAGAGAACCCATAGTCATGATCATACCAACAATCTACCCATCTTTACACTCAAGTAAAAGAGAATTTCAACATCAGGGTTATAAAAATATTATATATGATAATAAAAATAATATGATCAAAATATAGATTTAATCTTAAGAGTAATATTCATAAATCAACTATAATTTGGTCAGAAAAAGAAACTAATTTTGTCGTGAATAGTAACTCGTGAATAGTAACTCATGAATAGTAACTCGACATGAAAAAGGTAGAAATTTCACAATAAAATCTATACCAATATTTCGGTATAATGATATTAAAAGAATGATATTTCTTAAGCTTATAAACAATTTATTTTAATTGTTTACACTTTACTAAATAATGCATTTAATCATCTTAAAATGCCAAACTCATAAGAATTCATCACCAATAACCAAAAACCCTCATCAAAAATCTGCATATACCTCATATAGGATTCTCAAACCATAAAATTCTATTTTCTAATTTTCTTACTTCACATAACATATTTAATTCATTTACTCATAACTAGTCTATTTTTATAAAAAATACCAAATCAGTTCCAAAAATATTTTTTTTCTGGAATTTAGCAGAATACAGTCCCATATTAAACATATATTTTTCTCAGAATTTTTAAAACTCATTTACTATTTTTCATATGGCCAAAATCGTCGAATATTTAGACATTTATCATAAATTATACTTTTATCCAAAAATTTCGAAATTCACAGAGTACACTGATATTATATATATATACTTCTAATAAAAATTTCATCAATTTTGGAGTTAACCACAAGGAGTTATAAGCGGTTACTTTTAAAATAGTCTTTTCTCATAAAATTCATAACTCTTAATATATACATCCAAAAATTACCATTTTTGGACACAGTCAATAAAACTCATCAAAATATCATTTCAAATTTTTCCAGAATTTTTTGAAGGACGGAAGAAGTACGAACTGAAAAACACAATAACCCTTAAAATCCCTTACCTCAAAAGAGCAGTACTTCTGACTTGAATTTCGGATATAACGCTGAGCAACACTCAAGATATCTAAATACTCACAAAAATATACTTGATAATATAGAGAGAAAGAAAACTTATTTCTGGTGTGATTTTCAATTCTAACTTAAGCACCTATTTATAGGAAAATGCTAGAACGCCAAAGGAGACTAAAATAATAAAATAATAATAATATTATTATTTGTTTCCTACGCCACCCATTCTGAAAATCATAGCAGCCATATTGGAAGGATTTTTGGTAGCCCATGTGTTTAATCAACACCAACCAAAGTGGGTCCCACCCTATAATTTAATAAAAATTATTTTATTTTTCGAAACTTCAACAATTCATAGAAAATAGCCATTTTATCAAAAAATTTGAATCTCGCAATTTTTTATAGGAAATTCAATTCTCTACAACTTTGCAGAAGAAAGTTTTTCCAAATTCCAAACAAAAATTGATCGAAATCCATAAACGGGCGATTTTACAAGCTATAATCAAATTTCAGTCAAGAAATGGGGTACACCGACACACAAAATATGTGTTAATCGTTTAATACAACAAAAAATACGCTTCCTCCTCATATACTCATATATCCCACATTCATTGTAAAACTATCACCATTATTATATTATTAAATATAATAATAAATTATTTTATCAGAAAAGATAAAATATCATTTTTCAACAATTGTCACTTTAAAAAATTTTCCCATCTATATCCATATAAAATTAATATTTTTCTCATCATATAAATCAATAATTAATTATTCACAAATAATATTACAGAATCACAGTACTGGCAACCAGGCCATTCTCAGGAAAGAGGGGGCTTTCCAATAAGAATTTCTCCTTATTGGCGCGCAATTAGATAACTAAACCTCTCCTTAGACAGAACTTTCTAGACATTGCCAATAATGTTATCTAATAATATTATTCAAATAATATGAATTATTGATCTGATAATGGAGATGATGTGCAGCAACAATTATTGAAACAACAATAATATAAAATATCAACGCAGCAATTATTGAATCAATAAAATAAAATATTAAACAGTAATTACTGTGACAATTATTCAGTAGTGCCTTCTTACGTAAGAATCAATAATTTCAAAAATACTGTGCAATACCGTGTGCTACTGTGCAATAACGCATATTACTGTATTTTAACCGCCGGGTATTCCAACAGTGTTAACAGTAATAACTACGCCGTTAATTATAAAAACTCAATTTTTGTCGTTATCTTCATCCGACCGTTTTCTGTTATGGGGCCCACAAATAGCTGCGCCGTCGTACGAATATTCCCCGACAGGAAGAATATTCCATGACCAACGAATATTCCCCAACAACAATGATTATTTTATAACCACTTGTTTATTTTGAAAAATTTTCACATTTCACCCATAACTTTAACTTTTCATCAATTTAACCATTTACTGAATTGTAATTATAAGAAAAATTGAATAATTTTATTTCATAAAATTCGGGGTCTTACACAATCCGATTGTAGATTCTGTCTTCCTCTGTTGCGTAACAGGAGAAGAGCTATAGAGAGAGAGTAGACTTGCGGAAGAGAGAGAGAGAGAGAGGGAAACCCTAGATTTTCAAAGATATTGCCGACTTGAGATTATGATTTTTAAAGAACAAACCCTAAATTTTCACATGCTTGAAAAAAAATTGCAAGCCCAAAAAAGTGATACAAATGCTTTACCTTCCCTTTCGTTTGCTATGGTTTCGAGCTCAGACCTTTCGAGGAGCTCTTCCGTCTGCTACTTTATCGTATGAGAGAGGGATGGAAGCAGAGGTTCTATTTTGATCTGAGCTTTGATTTGAGAAGTTTGAGGAGAGAGTAGAGGAGTCTTAGTTTTTGACCCGTTTATTTGTGACCCGCGTGAAGTTTTCCCCCTTTTTTGTGACCCGCGTATTTTTTTCCCTTTGGTCCGTTGCTTGGTCCGTTCTCTTGATCCGTTTCTGAACGGGACTATATATATATATATATATATATATATATATATACGGTCTGGATCTTAAGTTCACCCCTTATTTAACTCACCCGAGCTCATCTCCCTTTAGCGACGGACCCGGTGACGGTTCGGTCATACAACTATCGTCTATACTTTTAGCGACGTTATATGTTGTCCGTCGCTAAAAGTATAGACGACAATTATATGACCGAACCGTCGCTGGGTCCGTCGCTAAAGGGGGGGTGAGCTCGGATGAGTTGGATAAGAGGTGAGGTTAAGATCCGGACTCTATATATATATATATATATATATATATATATATATATATATATATATGATGATCCACAATTTTTGACTTTGATGTGCACCATATGGTTTGCTTAGAAAAGTAGATATATACTTATAGGGAATTAGGGATGAACATCATGCATGCATATGCGATAGATTCATTTGTTTTTAATTAATATAATTATTATTAAAATCATAAAAGTTTACAACAAAAAAAGGTTAGTTTTTTTTTAAGATTCCATTTAAATGAAATTAATGGACTAGTGATTCCATTTAAAGGATTTTAAATTATAATTAGAGTCTAGAGATGCTTTTTAATTTTTATAATCATATGCATGACTGGCTAATTATATCACAATTAGTCACGCAGAGGTTAATAAATTTCATATGATCAAAGCTAGTAGCGATAAGTTTGTTTATCATTTTTACTAGGAGGAGCATTAATTGTGCCTAAAGTTTGTATATATGTATAGGAGGCCCATTAGATTTTAATTAAAATAATTAGGGAAATAATATTTGTAGAGCAAATTTCTCATTTTCTATGCAGTTGTATAATTTTTTATATAAATCAATTCCCAAACAAGCACCTTGATTAATTAAGAAAGAGTCGATGAAAATACAGCGTTGAATAATCAATCCATTCACGGCAGCTTTTGCCGACCGAATCATACAAAATCCAAATTATCAATATTGCATTATTTTCTTTGTATCTACACATTTGTTTTGTTTTTTTTCTTGTAAATGGGAAGTGCCTAAAATGCAATGATTTCTCATTTTTCTGTCAAAAAGGCAAGCTAATTAATACCACAACAATACGGGAGTGGTCAGCATGAAGTGAATTTCATGGTAAATTCATTTCATGATTAATACAATGTTGACACGTAGACAAAGAGATCACTCTCCTGCTTATGTGTCAACACTATATTGAGTATAAAGTGAACTTACACTTCATGCTAACCGGATCCCAATAATATTATCCTACATGACTATAAAAATGTAAATAAACGTCACCAACTACATGGTCACACAATAATATGTATTGTCCAATATGTTTTAATATATACATATATATATATATATATATATATATATATTTAAAAATTAGATATATAATTTGTTTTTTGAGGTCAAACGACGGCATATTAAATTTTAAAATTGATAGGACTCATTTATACATGTATATATATATATATATATATATATATATATATATATATATATATATATATATATATATAAAAATTAGATATATAATTTGTTTTTTGAGGTCAAACGACGGCATATTAAATTTTAAAATTGATAGGACTCATAAAAGTTTAAAAGGAAATAAATGATTAATAGCTTCTATTATAGATTATACAATTATAATAATTAAAACTAAAATTAAATAAATAACATTAATTTGAAGTTTAATATGTCGTCTTTTGACTTCAGAAGTCGTCTCTAATTTTAAGGCGAGAGAAATATATCACTGTCATTTTATCTTTGTTATATCTCAATTAGTGGAGTTAGTTAACTCAACACTGTTGATGATCATATCATTGTTGAAAGTGATTTGTAATTTAATTGAGGGAATATTAAATAATGAACTTCGTGATAAACGTTGTTTTTGGAATGTATGAAACAATAAAAGATAAAATGAATAAAAATATGGAAGGGCTAACACTTCACTTCTACAACCATGCATAAGCATAACCCACAAATTAAGTCAAGTGGCCGGCCGGCCGGCCTTCCCCTAAGATTTAATTTCTTTTTTTTTATCTGGTGAAAAAATGTAGCCTCCATCGATCTTACATCTAGAACGGCCTCTCTTATTTTTGGAGAGACATTCTCATAAATCTCTTCTTTTTATTATTATTATTATTATTATTTTAATAATTCATTCTCCTTACTTGTAGTTTGTTTTTTTCTCTATAAAATGGCTGATTTCTTTCTTTTGGGATAAGCGCGGATCGTTAAAAATAGATAGTTCGGATTTAGATATGGCGTTATTATGGTAGTTTGTTCCTCCGTTACTCATATTGAATAACTAGCCAAATCTGTATATTTTATTATTATTTTGAAATATAATTGTTTTAAAGAGTATATGTATGCAGTGTCAAATAATTGTTATAACGACTGACCCCTCTTATTGATTTTTTTAGTTATTTTGTTTGAAAGGATTGTCATTTATTTTTTTTATTGTAATATATTATAATTTTAATATATTTAAAAGAATGTGTTTAAAAAAAAAAACAAAACAAAAAACAACGGAAACCATGCATAACCCACAATGCGGATCTATTCTCTATACGCCAAGAGAAATACTAAATAAAAAAAAGTACCCAAAATTTTTGGTTTAAATATCCATTGTGGAGCTATTCTCTAATCTCTATATGTTGGATATCAATTGGTTCATTTTTTTTCTTAGTAATTATTACTAGAATATATATTACTATGTCAAATTCAATGATTTTTCCAATATGAATTACTCCTAGGGAGGGTTGGTACAATTCATGATATATATATATATATATATATATATATATATATATATATATATATATATATATATATATATATATATATATATTGGTAATAGAAAATAGTCATAGAGTGTCAATTCTATTTGGTAAAAAATATGTGATTATGAGTAATTGTTATTGTGAGTGTTTGATATGAATTCAAGATTACTTGGTATATTATATTTTTTCTAATATTGATATATTACTAAAATATATTTGTACTAATTTTAATGGAATGATTCACCTATATGATTGTTGTCAAATGTAATTATCAACAATCATCAAAGTACAATCAAACATATTAAAATTTAAATATGTTTATAAAATAATAATTTATGATTTATTCAATTATTAACCATAAAATTTTTAAGTATGTCATTAATAATACATTAAACTTATAATAATAAATAACAAACAAAAATTATAATAAGGATATTTATGTCCCAATTATTAAATATAAAAGATGTTTTTGTCTAAAAAAAATAAATTCATGACGACTACTATGTTGTAATCTTAGATTATCACTTATTTATTGATCATCTGATTACAAAAAATATTGACATTTTACCGGATATCTGATTATCGAAAATATAAAACTATCAGTGTAACAAACACAATCTATAAAAATGACCAACCACATTACCTAGTATTTTAAATTTTTTGGGCTACATAAAAAAAATGTTGGTGCAATTTACGGCGGTTGATGAGGACTAAGCATGCCCAAAAACAAAAAAACATGGTCGGGAGATGTATCAATCAATTTGGGCATACCTAGTCATGCATCTACACTTGGCTTAATAGCCAAATTATTTCAAACCTTCTTATGCTTTTATCACTACTCAGTGACAGTAAGGTTCCCGTTTTAGCAAATAACACGCTATATATGTTCACACATAAATCCACTCTTTTTTATTTGAAGCAACATCGATCCTATTTAGATTAATAATAAATTAATTTTTTTAGAAAAATAAATTTAATCTTGTATTTTAAAACAAACGGAGGCAATTAGCAAAAATAGAAAAAACAAACAGAGGAGGGTACAATTTAAGTCATTTGATTATGACAAGTAGTCACTTTTAGGAGAGTAACAAAAATGACACCGCGTCCCTCCAAAACGACGTAATTGTAATAAAAGAATGCTATTTAAAGATAATGCTCTTGATATATATATATATATATATGACCAATTGTGTAGTATACAATCGTTTATGGAACCGTCGTCATAAACCAGAATAATTATAGCGACGGGTAAACCGTGTCTATAATCAAAAAAAATCATCGTAATAGACGACTACGTACTACACAGATGTGTATATATATTTTTACCAAATATATTTTATTAAGTAGTGTTTGGTCTTGGACGCCCGGTTGGACCTTTTCCCTATATAATATGCTATATATTTATTAAATAAAACTAATGTCTGTATTAGTAAATTTACTACTCGTACAAACTTGTTTTCGTAATTAAAGAAGGGAAAAAACGTCGTCTTTTCAAGAAAATCTGATGGCAACGTCACGGAAATCAACCCAACGAAACGCACAGGCCACATAAGGTGACAAAGAAAAACAACAGCCACAAAACAAAAGTGACTGCAACTCCGATCTTTCTCTATCAATATATATATATATATATGAAAAATATGAAAGTATACAGTCGTGTAATTTTTAAAATTATACGGTCTACGATTATAGAGTGATTTCACTCTACGATCGTAGAGTAGTCCCCAGATAGTAGAGTGAATTCACTCTACGATCGTAGAGTAGTCCACGATCGTAGGGTGAATTCACAAATCGTGGAGTGACTACTCTACGATCGTAGAGTGAAATCACTCTACGATACGATCGTAGACCGTGTAACTTTAAAAGTTACACGGATGTATACCTCCATTTTTACCTATATATATATATATATATATATATATATATATATATATATATATATATATATATATATATATATATCGTCTTGCGGTGTTTATAATAATTGTTATAAAAATATAAATAGATTTTTTTTAAATTTAAAAAATATAAATGAATAAATTATAAAAGATGAAATTGGTGTACGTACTACTACTATCAATTTCCTATTATTTATAGGGGCAAAAAGAGAAGGGTAGGCACCCTTATATCGATTAAATATGTGCCTATATACATAATTAATTACATATACATCTTTCCTCAATCACAAATAATTATTATAACAAAGACCTGAATTCAAAATTTTTAATAAATTATCTCAATTTTAAGTTTAAAATGTCAATTTTAAGTTTAAAATGTCTAAAATTGACTTCAAAAGTCTACAATTAATAATCTTATAATAATTTATATAAAACGGATGTTATTTTGTGATTACTCAAAAAGTTCATCACAAATTATTATATTTTATGACTGTTTTTAAAAACCGTCAATATATTCTTATTTTTCTAGTATCATTAATTTTTCTGCCACGTACTTAATTAAATGCATGCATCATCACCTCCAAAATTAGCGATGTACAATTAACTAATCAGATAATTAATTACCGACATCTTTGTCTTTCATTAACATGTAATTGTCTTTGCATGCAATACTTAGTACTAGAAAGCAATTGATCGATAGCCAAAACCTAACTAATTGGATAGACAGCTACTGAACTAACAAAATGTTGCATTAATTTGCTATACACAATCTGAAGTTAGTTACTGTATATATAATTCTAACAGCCTATATGTCGTTCTATTATTGAGTTTGTGTGTGTGTGTGTGTGTGTATATATATATATATATATATATATATATATATAGAAAGGATCAAGAGTAGAACTCTTAAGTAGTAGAACTCCTTTAAATAATATAATTGTATCAAAACGACGTAGTTTTGATAAGACGCGGTGGCATTTTTATAAATACCATGTCACCGCGTATTTACAAAAATGCCACCGCGTCTTATCAAAACTACGTCGTTTTGATACAATTCTATTATTTAAGGGAGTTCTACTACTTAAGAGTTCTACTCTTGATCCTCTCCCTATATATATATATATATATATATATATATATATATATATATATATATATATATATATGTGTGTGTGTGTGTGTGTGTGTGTGTGTGTGTGTGTGTGTGTGTGTGTGTGGTTGAAAATGGATTGTGCATATATGAATCTAATTCAAATTATTAATTAGGGTTGGTCAAGTGCAGTGGTAGAGTTAGAAATTTGTCTGAAAGGCCAAAGCATATAAATGGTTGATTATATATATTCTTACATTTTATACACAAGAAATTAATTAATAAACTGATAATATTGTGAATGGATTCCTTTCTCCAGATACATGATAATTTTGTATTTTTGTTAAGCTTTATAACGATAACTTTAATATTTAAACAATAAATTCAATAAAATGATGTATAGATTAATAATTTATCCATCTAGTAGAATGAAGGATATCTAATAGATTAATATATAATTTCATAAATAATAATTGAATTCTTACTTGGCTTTAGTTAGCCATATGCGGGTCATAAGGTTATGTGTCTCAAATTTAGATTATATTACATATATGATTGTATTGATATTTAATAATTTCTTAGACTTTGTTAGATAACTAAAATATGTAAAATAAGATATACACAATAGTATATTGGATATATTTGAGAATTAATCTTAAAATTATTGCTCTTTTATATGAAGTTATGAATTTTATTGTGGGTAATATACGTACACACATGCATGGACTGTGGGGGAGACATCTCCAATTAAATATGAAGTAAGGTTCGAAGGGAGGTGGGACAGATAAATGTAACGATCTTTAATTTTATCTTCTAACGTCCATCTATCAACTGGTGTTATGAAAATTTGAAAGTCATATGTGGGTCCCCGTAGGTCACAGTCATTATATTTATATATATATATATAGGGAATATGGTGATTCATAACAAATATTTGTTGTGAATTAAAAATGAGTAAACACCATCGTTAACGTTTAATATAAGAATCAAATACTGAAATTAGAATTGAAAAATTCACGTTCGCTACTAAATAGTAGCGGATGATGGGTGTCGTCCCCTGAAAATAGTCTCGTCGTCTATTAATAACGTACATTTTTCAGTTATAATATCGGCCGTTAATTCTTATATTGAACGATAGAGATGGTGTATGCCTATTTTTAATTCATAGCAAATATATTTTATAAATCATTATATATATATATATAGATGTGTCCTTGGTTTAGTGATAAGCAAAATGCTGATTTAATTTCTTAAGGTTGAGACTTTAAGTTATATTTTTTTGACTAGTACTACAGACACAAATTATTTTACAAATATTTTATAAACTGTTGATGTGGTATACTTCACCTTACTATATTGATTAACAAATTGTTTCAATGTAATATTCGGTTCCACACAATATGTTGAGGTGGAGTATGTCACATCAACAGTTTATAAAATATTAATAAAATAATTTATGTCTCTAATAATTTTCTATTTTTTTTTGTTTAGAATAGATTTGATTGAGATATAAAATTTATGAACACATAATTATGTGGTAGTCTCTGATGCTTTCTACTTGCTTCCACCCCCTTTTAATCGGTAAAAAGTTAATTTACTCCCACCTCTTTTTGAAATATATATATATATATATATATATATATATATATATATATATATATATATATATATATATATATATAGCTGATAGCTCCCACCCTTCTTTAATCAGTAAAAAGGTGGTGGGGAAAATAAATACCAATTTGAATGCCTGAGAAATCCACACAATTATGAGTTGGGAATTTTGACTTTACAATGGAAGCCATAATTATGTATGTATAGTAGGGCCTAAGTTGTGGGGTAGGGTGCATGTTTAAAGAGGAGACTTCTATTACTACCGCTACCGCTACCGCTACCGCTACCTAAGATCCACATGTGGGGTTGATAAAGAAGAAATCCCAGGAGATGAGATGATGCATTCATATATTGGATGACAAGTTTCTTTTTTGGTAGTATGTTAAAGTAATCACTAACAACTCTGGATATAATTTTTACCAAACCTAATTAACTATTACCTCCATCCCATAATAACTGTCGTTTTAGAAGGAAATTTTTTTCCCAATTTATTTGTCGTTTACAACTTTCTAGGAGAAACAATTATTTACTTTCCTATATCACCCCTACCTTCTCTCATTGTCCCAAGAAATTTTTCCCTTGTATTAATAGTTTTCAACTTCCCATAAAGGGGTAGTGATGAAATTTCACACCAATTTTAATTAATAAATGATAGCACTAAATGACTTTCTTAATCCATGTGCATCAAGCTAAAACGACAGTTATTATGGGACGGAGGAATTACTTAACAACCTTCATGTACTGTCAATTCACGTCAAAATGAGCAATACCCATGCATGTTATTTTATTAATTTCTAGATAAAAGTGACCTTTTATTACGATTAAAAGTAGTAAAAAGTAAGGTGATGGGATGATGAATGATTTTTAGGAAATGTAGTCCGCAATGGGATTGTATTGCTAAATTATGTCCATTATATTCTCACATTATTTATCAACTCAAGCACAATGAAACAGGTTGGTAATTTATATTATATATATTCAATGTGCGTAGAGAATTACAGTATGCTGAAAAATAAATAAAACTATAACCAGTATCATCATTTTCGAAATAAGGAATCTCCCGTAGTAGTCATGACTGGAGGCATCCATCCCCTCTCTCCAAAAATATAATTTTTTTTTCCGGTAATTAATAATAAGAAATCGATATTTTTATATGACCTTTTGATATTTTCACATGAAAATATCAGAAAACCATCTGAAATATCAGTTTACTTAATAATATTTTCTATCACAAAAGTGATGTTTCCACCCTAATACATGTAGAGTCCTTCTAGGGGGACCGGCCTTTTCCGACCGGGATAGTGATCGGCCGGAAATTTATTATTATTTTTTTTTTGCTTTTGACTACAAAATAATTAATTTGATTTATTAGAACTAAAATTTTTACAAAATGCAGTGATTTAGGTGTCTTTTTAGATACACGTAACAAACAGGGTTATACAGTCTGTACAACTTTATTTTTTACGTGTATCCAAATGACACCTAAATCACTGCATTTTATAAAAATTTCAATTCCAATAAATCACATTAATTATTTTGTAGTCAAAAGCAAAAAAAAATAAAAATAAAAAAATCGGGCCGGTCACTACCCCGGTCGGAAAAGGCCGATCCCCCTAGACTTTTTCACACTTGTATTGTAAACTTGTGTATCAAAAGTTGTACATTGCTCTAAAAACGTCACTTAATATTATAAAAAGATCCGGTTAGCATAAAGTTTATCTGTTGGTAAATTGGTTAATTGACCAATAGAATGCTGACATACATAGAACCTCGCCGACGTGTCAGTACTATATTGGCCAATTGATCAACTTACCCAAAAATAAAATTCATGCTAATCACTTCTATTATAAAATATAACTACTCATTGGGTGTTATCAAATTAGTTTTAAAAAGTAAAAACATAAAAGAAGAAGAAAAACAATATTATATTTTAAAAATCGTTGTTTTTTTTGTTTTGTTTAGTTTATTGGGTGTTTGAATAGTACAATTTGATTTTTGGGATATTCTGATTGTCATAATTAAAGGGAACTCAATCACCCAAGCCAGGGTCGTTAAGGTCGAATTATTTAACATAATCGAATTTTTTTAACTGAATTATTTCGATTTTTCAATTTTTTTCCTAATTTCAATTTATTCATCCACCCTCTGTTCCAGTTTTTATGGGAACGGGAAAAACTAGAGATGTTCCTTACAAGAAGGTGTTTGATAAAGAGGTGGCTGAAGAAGTTCAAGGGATTAATCAGATTTTAGAACAAAATAATTATACTAATTTGTTTCTACAGTCCCTCGGAACACAGCTTACAAGAATAGAAAAGGTGGTTACTTCAAAAGTAAAACCCTTATCTATTAGCCCCTCTCCTGCAGAGATTCTTGTTACTTCCTCAAAGGAAGGAAAGTTATCAACAAAAGAAAAACCTGGAGTTGTTCTTTTTAAACCTCCGCCCGAGCTTGCTAAAGATTTTAAGCTTGGATCTGCTTCTACAGAAATGTTTGAAGAATTGAAGAATAGACTTGAAAAGTTGTCAATTAAACGTACATCTACAGGGTCAACTTCTCAGGGTCCTTCTATTTCAGTTCTTAAAAACGACGGATTAGATCTAGATGAGATCTTAAGTAAAATCCAAGAAGAACAAGATGATCCTCAGATAAATAGGTTAAAATGGGGAAAAGTAAAAAATCAACCCTATTATCACCGTCCATCTCCTATTGATGCTCAATTTGAGAATAGAGCTTTCAATGATGGAATACAGTTCAATGGAGAATATATCTGTGAGTGGAACCTGGATGGTCTTACAGACTATCAAATCATTGTTCTTCTCAAGCAGATGACGATGTTTGCCCAAGCGGCTAGAATTAAAGCCAACTCGGAAAAAAGGATTGCTCAAGCTTTAGCATCCGGTTTCGTTGGACAACTTGGGCTTTGGTGGGACAATCTCCTATCAAGTGAAGTTAAAGAAAGCATCTTTAATTTCCAGGTTCAAAAGGGTGTTGATGAGAGAAACGAACCTATTTTCGTGGAAGATGCTGTCAACACATTGCTATATACTATTATGCGTCATTTTGTGGGTAACAATCAATTAATAGTATCAAGAACTTACGAGCAATTAAGCAACTTAAAGTGCAAATCGCTCTCTGAATTTAAATTCTATCGTGACACGTTCTTCTCTAAAGTTTTCAACAGAGGAGATTGCAACAGTAATTACTGGAAATAAAAATTCATTGAAGGTTTACCTATTTTGTTCTCTCAAAGAGTCAAAACTAGGTTAAAAAATAAGAATGATGGAGTCATTCCTTGGGAGGAATATACTTATGGTGAGCTTGCCTCAGAAGTTATAGCCGAAGGTGCTGATCTATGCAATATCTTAAAGATTCAAAAGCAAATAGCAGAAGAAAGGGCTAGAGGAAAACGAGCTCTAGGTGATTTCTGTGAACAATATGGTTTGGCTGAGATCCTTAAAGATAAACGCAAAAGAAAGACTAAAGAATCTTCTAGTTATAAGAATAACAAGAGATTCAAGAAGAAAGATCATCATAAGTCTAAACATCAGGCTAAAGATGATATGCCCAAAAGAAGAAAGTCATCTAAAAGAAAGACAACTAATTCTAAACCTCCAACGTGCTATAAATGCGGAAATGTGGGTCATAAAAGTCCTGAATGCACAACAAAGAAGAAAATTAACCAGTTGGTTAATGACGAAGGGCTAAAAAGGCAACTGTTTGCGGTTTTTATAGATTCTGATGAAGAAGAATTCTCTTCCTCCGGATCAAGTCCCAGAAGTAGCTGTTCTAACTCAGATAGATCTCATTCTAGTAATGAAGAAGTATCTTGTGATGAGTTAGAGGATTGCCAATGCAATGAAGGAGAAGCTTTGATTATGTGCCTTAAATGGACTCTCTATTAATGTCTTATCTAAAGAAGATAGTCTTATCCTAGATATCATCGATCAATTGGAAGATTCTGGAAAGAAGAGACAAATGATCGAGAAGTATATCACGCTGGCTAAGAGCAAGAAAAAATCCTCTGAGGATGATGAAAGATTTGACCCAGGTCAATACTCTTTACAGAAGATCTTTGATAAGGTTAATGAACGTCATAAAGAACCCACTCTTAAAGAGTTACAAGGTTTATTAACTAATCTGCAAGCTAATAGCGATGCTAGAGAAGTTGATATTACTGATCTAAAGAGAGAGATCAAACAGATAAAAAAGGATATCCGTTGGCTTAAAAGCAGGGATGACAAGGGTAAAGGAAAAATGGAAAATTCTAATTCGCCTATTATCAATGATGAAGAGGATGATGATTAGGAAGGCCAATTCTGGTTAATGGTTTAACCGCCACCTGAACTAACCCGATGTGCAAATATTTATAGCCTCTTTCGACGGCTTCTTCAAGCAATCTCTTAGGAAGCATCTCAACAGTCATATGACCTTGAGTTATAGGGAGGGACTGTTCAACAGACTTTATAATATAATCAGATTTAAACAAAAAACTACCTTTATTATAAATTTGTGATGTAGGAGTTTTTGGAATAGACCAATTTTGTAAATGGGTCTCTATGTTTCTGATAGAAACTACCTGTTTAGTAGATGAATCCAAAGAGGAAGAAGATGAAGAAGATGAAGAGTTTCTAGATCTGGATAGATTTCTAAATAGGTTTGCCATTAGACGTTTAAACGGTATTTAAAACTTAACAAGATAAGCAGGCAAGTTTTGATGAAGAGGGATGTCCACTATAGGATTTATGTAAACACGGCTTAACAGAACAGCCTTTAAAAAATAACCAACATACCCTGAACAAAACTTAAAGCTTAATCTTAACAGTATTTAAATGGTGTTTAAAACAAAATGAGCAAATTCCGAAGTCTATCTTAGAAAAGGAAACTAAATATCATCAACAAGATCACACTCTATCTTGGCTCTGATACCAAATAGGCCAGGATCATAAAGAGATTTTTATAACAGAGAAAAGCGGAATATTATTAAGTAATAAACAAACTTACATAGCGATTAAAGCTTGAAATCTTCGAACACACAGGAAGACTTCGGAAATAAACTGAATACAAATTTTTCGGATGCTCTCTAAGAAGCGCAAAACAATCCTCTTATAGTACAGAGGCGAGACATAATTATTACAGTAGACAAACAACTTTTACAAAGGAATCTACTTTTACAAAAGTAGAAAAAACTTTAAATAAAGTTGCTGACACGTGTCCTGGATAAGGCTGGAGTCGAACGGACAGCAAGCAAAAGACAACCAAAGGGGACCATTAAAGATAGGATAGGATTCCTATCACCGAAAGCCTTAAATATAAAGGCAACAGACTGGACCACCAAAATGCTTTAAGCATAAGCACGCCTCAATTATTTAGGCTGAGAACACGGGCCACCAAAAGGGTCACTAGATGAGGCATTCTCATCATCACTGTCAAGCATAGTAACCGTGTCATCATGATTCCTTAGAAAATCTAGAATTTCATTTTTAGGAATTCCTTTAAGGATAGATTTCAACTTCTGCTGAGAGGCATCATATTTACCCATGTCGTAATCAACAATATTAGGAGGAATGTCTAGGATTTTATCTTCATCAAATTTATTCCACCATTTAACAGCTAATTGCCGACACAGCCTATGAACTCCTGTTCCCACATGCTGAGTAGTAATATAGGACCATTTAAAGATCCATGGGATATCATTGGCACAACAGAAATTAAGTAAAGCCTGGTTATCATTAAGGTTGACAGAAGTCTGATAATATTTATCAAACTTATCCTCAACTTTGGAGGGAAAAATTTGTGGAACAGGACCCCAGAAATAAAACCAAGACTGAAACCATGCAGGAAAGTCCTGAGCCTTAATGGGTTTTGGGAACTTGGGATGGAGAAACCAGCTATGGGTATAATGTTCATTTTGATAATATAAAATTTTTTTCCATGCTAGAGTGTAATCAAAGTAATTAAAATATTTATATTTACAGATCCGTCTGGATTTTCTGTAATATCTTCTAATTGATGATTTGCTCCTTGTACCTTTTTAGGTACCGCATCATGCAGTGTCCAATTTTGAGGAATAACTATTTCATCCCACTTTAAAGTTTTCGGGACTGAAATATTAGCTTTCAAAGGATTGATTTGAAACACTGTAGTCTCTCCTCGATTGATTTATCTTCTCACTCTGATCATTAAGAGTATAAATACTCTTAGAGTATCCAAAGTCAGATGTTGTAGGGCTCTGAGCTCTTGGTGCTTCAGCTTCGGAAAGAGTTTCCACCATATAAGTTGGGCGACTGACTGGATCGTCTGGACGGTTAATTACTCCTTGCAAGGAGGAGGTAGATCTTCTCGATGGTTCTCCTATATTCCTTTGAGGAATATTAGATGTACTGTTCCGTCGAGGTTCGTCTAAGTTTAGACGAATAGAACTACTATTTCCAAACTTGATATTTACAGATCCGTCTGGATTTTCTGTAATATCTTCTAATTGATGATTTGCTCCTTGTACCTTTTTAGGTACCGCATCATGCAGTGTCCAATTTTGAGGAATAACCAATTTTGAGGAATAGCTATTTCATCCCACTTTAAAGTTTTCGGGACTGAAATATTAGCTTTCAAAGGATTGATTTGAAACACTGTAGTCTCTCCTCTACAATCTTTAATAAAATTACTCTTAAGATTAATATCTGGAGTAATAGTATTCATAACCTTAATATAGATCCGATATATTAAAGCCATGTTAGAGGATAACGGATCCATATCAAAACCTGACGTTTGCAAGTTTAAAGTTAAGGTTTTGAGTATTGTAGGATCAAGTAAAGAGACTGAAAAATTTGGAAAACTATTAAAGTAAACCGGTCCTTCAGAAAGAGATGAAGTTATACATCCTAGCAAGGAATCGTTAAACTTTAAGTGTCTCTTATCTCTTAAGCATAACAGCAAAGAAGTAGGAAGGCCAATTCTGGTTAATGGTTTAACCGCCATCTGAACTAACCCGATGTGCAAATATTTATAGCCTCTTTCGATGGCTTCTTCAAGCAATCTCTTAGGAAGCATCTCAACAGTCATATGACCTTGAGTTATAGGGAGGGACTGCTCAACAGACTTTATAATATAATCAGATTTAAACAAAAAACTACCTTTATTATAAATTTGTGATGTAGGAGTTTTTGGAATAGACCAATTTTGTAAATGGGTCTCTATGTTTCTGATAGAAACTACCTGTTTAGTAGATGAATCCAAAGAGGAAGAAGATGAAGAAGATGAAGAGTTTCTAGATCTGGATAGATTTCTAAATAGGTTTGCCATTAGACGTTGACTTATGATGATATTTCTTCTTGAATCTCTTGTTATTCTTATAACTAGAAGATTCTTTAGTCTTTCTTTTGCGTTTGTCTTTAGGGATCTCAGCCAGACCATATTGTTCACAGAAATCACCTAAAGCTCGTTTTCCTCTAGCCCTTTCTTCTGCTATTTGCTTTTGAATCTTTAAGATATTGCATAGATCAGCACCTTCGGCTATAACTTCTGAGGCAAGCTCACCATAAGTATATTCCTCCCAAGGAATGACTCCATCATTCTTATTTTTTAACCTAGTTTTGACTCTTTGAGAGAACAAAATAGGTAAACCTTCAATGAATTTTTCTTTCCAGTAATTATTGTTGCAATCTCCTCTGTCGAAAACTTTAGAGAAGAACGTGTCACGATAGAATTTAAATTCAGAGAGCGATTTGCACTTTAAGTTGCTTAATTGCTCGTAAGTTCTTGATACTATTAATTGATTGTTACCCACAAAATGACGCATAATAGTATATAGCAATGTGTTGACAGCATCTTCCACGAAAATAGGTTCGTTTCTCTCATCAACACCCTTTTGAACCTGAAAATTAAAGATGCTTTCTTTAACTTCACTTGATAGGAGATTGTCCCACCAAAGCCCAAGTTGTCCAACGAAATCGGATGCTAAAGCTTGAGCAATCCTTTTTTCCGAGTTGGCTTTAATTCTAGCCGCTTGGGCAAACATCGTCATCTGCTTGAGAAGAACAATGATTTGATAGTCTGTAATGTGACGACCCCAAAATAGGTCCATTCCACCCAACCCATTTTGAGTCGTCAAATACATGGTACAGAAAACAACTACAACTTTATTACAACAATTGTCGTGCAAAATACAACAACACATATGCTGTGAGTTTGGATACAAATATATACCAAATGTGACTCATGTTCCAACCGTGAACATCACCTCACAATAACACCTTACATAAAGGTATAGTCAAAAACTGTTTTAGAAACTAGAATCTTTGGGAAGTGCTCAAGGAAACCTTCGTACATGGGAGGCCACGCGTCTAGGTTATGATAGATATCATATGGCCACAGAATTATCCTTGGTTGACCCAATAGACCCCAAAGAAAAACGAGAAGATTACTATCATATTCTTCCCAATGGTGAGTCTTCTCTTGACTTATCATTATCTCCACTGTATCTAACTGAGAATTATACTTCAAACAAACACCAAGATTATATAGGTAGTGCTCGTATATATACTCAGCAAGTGGATGAGCACATCCCTGTCTTATGATGACACGAGGTTGTATGTCGTTAGACATCTTGTATGATAGTGGCAAACCACCCTTCCAACGTTGGGTACACCTTACCCTATTGGATTCACCAAATATAACTACTAAATGAACTTTTCTATACTGCTTCGGGAGAACATCCACAGCTAGAGACCACCGTTCTATTTCCCCGTTACCCTCGCTCGACCCAGCTACACTCTTATTACCTGAAAGGAATTGTGAAGCAAAAGGGTGAGCACAACTAGCTCAGTAAAGAATATCATGACTAAAGATAATTAAATTATCAATAGCCTTCATCAATAATAAATCAGAGATTTAGAACATATGGTAAATGATAAAAATTTCAACCATAGTTGCAGCGGAACGAGCAATCCATTAGAAGAGTCAAATAGACTATAAAGTCTATTATTTTCTCCATGTTAAAAATCCACCAACAATGTTTTATCCCTGTAACATCAATCAACAATTCTGGTCCACAATCATATGAATAACTCATAATCATAACTGTAGTTCTAAATTCCTCTTCTCATCTAGGACGATGATAATTTTCATCACCTGAAACATCAAACATCATGGTTATACCAAATCACAGTTCCTGTTCATAATCATACTAATAACTTCATCTTTGCACTACGGGCCAAAGATATTCATCAACAAGTCATCTTTGCACTACAGGCCAAAGATATTCATCCACAGTTCATCTTTGCATTACTGGCCAAAGATATTCATCTACAATTCATCTTTGCACTACAGGCCAAAGATATTCATCACCAATTCATATTTGCACTACAGGCCAAATATATTCATATCTCAAAGAAATATATAATTATTTCAGAATTTATATACACCATAATTATAACCATGTTAATCAATTCATCTTTACACTTAAGCTAAAGATATTCAATTGTAAATTAAATGGTCAAGATCATACCAGTCACAATTCAACTTTGCACTACAGGCCAAAGAGAACCCTAGTCATGATCATACCAATAATCTACCCATCTTTACACTCCAGTGAAAGAGAATTTCAACATCAGGGTTATAAAAATGTTATATATGATGATAAAAATAATATGATCAACATATAGTTTTAATCTCAAGAGTAATATTCGTAACTCATGAATAGTAACCCCGACACAAAAGATAGAAATTCTCCAATAAAATTTATACCAATATTTCGGTATAATGATATTGAAAGAATAACATTACTTAAATTTATAAACAATTTATTTTAATTGTTTACACTTTACTAATTAATGCATTTAATCATCATAAAATGCCAACTCTTACAATTTCATCATCAATAACCAAAACCCTCATCAAAAATCTGCATATACCTCATATAGGATTCTCAAGCCATAAAATCCTATTTTTCAATTTTCTTTCTTCACAAAACATATTTAATTCATTTACTCATAACTAGACCATTTTCATTAAAAATACCAAATCAGTTCCAAAAGTATTTCTTTTCTGGGATTTAGCATAATATAGTCCCATAGTGAACATATATTTTTCTCAGAATTTTTAAAAGTCATTTACTATTTTTCATATGGCCAAAATAGCCGAATATTTAGACATTTATCAAAAATTGTACTTTTATCTAAAAATTCTGAAATTTACAGAGTATACTTCTATCATATACATGTACTCCCAATAAAAATTTCATCAATTTTGGAGTTAACCACAAGGAATTATAAGCGGTTACTTTTAAAATAGTCTTTTCCCGTAAAATTCATAACTCTTAATCTATACATCCAAAAATCACCATTTTTGGACACAATCAATAAAACTCATCAAAATATCATTTCAAATTTTTCCAGAATTTTTGAAGATCAGAAAAATTACGAAACTGAAAATCATAACAACCCTTAAAATCCCTTAATATCCCTTACCTCAAAAGAGCAGTACTCTGATCGGTATAAGGCTGAAGGAAACTTGCACTGATGAATAGAAACTCACAGAGTATCTAAATACTCACAAAATACACTCAATAATCTAGAGAGAGAAAGAGAGAAAGCTTATGTTTCTGGTGTGATTTTCAATTCTAAC
This sequence comes from Panax notoginseng, assembly GCA_016801055.1. Lineage (NCBI taxonomy): Eukaryota > Viridiplantae > Streptophyta > Magnoliopsida > Apiales > Araliaceae > Panax > Panax notoginseng. Next base: position 159,691,038 of record CM029012.1, on the reverse strand, counting down.
TTAGCCCTCTATTTATAGGAAAATTTTGGTAGGTTTGACCTGCAACCTGATGGCTTTACCTGCTACTATTCCCACCCACCACATTTGAAATATAATTCAGCACATTTCTTCACCAACCACAAGTGGGGCCCACCAATTCTAGAATTTTCCACCAAAATGATAAACTCCGAAAATTTAACAATTTCTGAACCAGTCATCTCGTAAAATTCATAATAAATCATACGTTCATTTTTAACGGTTCAAAATTTGTGGACATATAATCAACTTATATATGTACAACATATCCAAAAATTACCACGATCCAACGGTCGGATTAAAAATTATAACCCCCGCAAAATATCTCAAAAACCCTGATTTTTAATACCTCCATTCCGACAAAAATACTGATAAAAACCTCAACATTAACTCCTTCATTTTTAACCACAAAAATATATCCCTCATTTATATCCACATAAAATAAATATTTTCTTATCATATAAATCAATAATTAATTATTCACAAATAATATTACAGAATCACATTTATGACAACCAGGCCGTTCCCAGGAAAGAGGGGGCTTTCCAATAAGGATTTCTCCTTACTGGCGCGCAATTAGATGACCAAACCTCTCCTTAGACAGAACTTTCTAGACATTGCCAATAATGTTATCTAATAATATTATTCAAATAATATGAATTATTGATCTGATAATGGGAAATACTGTGCAGCAACAATTATTGAACAACAATAATATAAAATTTCAACGTAACAATTATTGAATCAATAAAATAAAATATTGAACAGTAATTACTGTAACAATTATTGAGTAGTGCCTTCTTACGTAAGAATCAATAATTTCAAAAATACTATGCAATACCGTGTGCTACTGTGCAATAACGCGTATTACTGTATTTTAACCACCGGGTATTCCAACAGTGTTAACGGTAACAACTACGCCGTTATTTGTAAAAACTCAAATTTGTCGTTTTCTTCACCCGACAGTTATTCGTTATGGGGCCCACAAATAGCTGCGCCGTCGTACGAATATTCCCCGACAGAAAGAATATTCCACGACCAAACGAATATTCCCCGACAACAATGATTATTTTATAACCACTTGCTTATTTTGAAAAAAAAAATCATATTTCACTCATAACTTTAAACTTTTATCAATTTAACCATTTACTGAATAGTAATTATAAGAAAAATTGAATACTTTTATTTCATAAAATTCGGGGTCTTACATGTAAGACCATCCAGGTTCCACTCACAGATATATTCTCCATTGAACTGTATTCCATCATTGAAAGCTCTATTCTCAAATTGAGCATCAATAGGAGATGGACGGTGATAATAGGGTTGATTTTTTACTTTTTCCCATTTTAACCTATTTATCTGAGGATCATCTTGTTCTTCTTGGATTTTACTTAAGATCTCATCTAGATCTAATCCGTCGTTTTTAAGAACTGAAATAGATTTTCTAAGGAATCATGATGACACGGATACTATGCTTGACAGTGATGATGAGAATGCCTCATCTAGTGTCCCTTTTGGTGGCCCGTGTTCTCAGCCTAAATAATTGAGGCGTGCTTATGCTTAAAGCATTTTGGTGGTCCAGTCTGTTGCCTTTATATTTCAGGCTTTCGGTGATAGGAATCCTATCCTATCTTTAATAAGAAGGAATCTCTGATTTAAGAGATCTCCTTGGAATTTGTTAATACACAGCACTATGAAACATATTTCTTTTTTAATTGTAGAGTAGTTTTTCTGTGCATTATTCCATTTTCCTGAAACAAAACAAACTAAGACTTCTTTAGAGTGCTTAATCCGTTTAAGAATGCCACCATAACCTCTATCAGAGGCATTAGTCTCGACAATTTTTGGGGCCTCAGGGTCAGAGAAATGTAGGCAAGGAAGAGTTTTAACCCTAGACTTAATGTTTACGATAGCCTGGGTACATTCTTCTGTCCAAGGTGAAGGCTTCTTGTTTAGCCTTTTATATAAGGGGGCAGCGACAAGAGCCAAATCTTCATAGAAGTCTCTGACATAATTAACACTTTCCATAAATCTTTGGAGCTGCTTCTGATCCAAGATTTTAATTGGAAATTTATTGGCAAAGGCAATGGCTCTATCAATTGGAAAATATTTTTCTTGAGAGTTTTCAAATCCCAGAAACCTTATCTTGGTTTGAAATAATTGCATTTTACTAGCCGAGACCACCAGACCTTCTCTTCTGATAGCTGTTTTAAACACATTTAAGTGTTTCCAGTGCTGATCGATATCTTTTGAGAAAACAAGAACATCATCAATATAAACGATCATAAAATCCATAAATGGATTACAAATCTCGTTCATTATGTTCTGAAACTCGGAGGGTGCATTTTTAAGACCAAAGCCCAGGACATTCCATTCATAATGTCCAACGGCACTGTGAACGCTGTTTTATACTTATCTTCTTCTTTAATCTGGATCTGCCCGTATCCACTTTTCATATCGAATTTTGAGAAGATATTTGCTTTAAGCAATCGATTCAACAGATCTCTCTTGTTTGGGATAGGATACCTGATCCATCTCAAAACTTTATTTAGAGGTTTGTAGTTAATCACCAGTCTTGGAACTCCTCTTTCTATTTCAGCAGCATTTTCGACATAGAATGCCGAGCAAGACCATGGAGAGTAACTTTTCCTAATCAATCCCTTTTTTAAGAGATCATTAATTTCTTCTTGACAAAGCTTAAGAAACCTTTCATTCATTTGAATAGGTCTTGCTTTAGTAGGAATAAGCTTTTCGTTATATCCCTCTATATAAGGTAAGGAAATGACATGCTTCTTCCTATTCCAAAAAGCGGTAGGATCTGTAGAGCATATTTCTTTACTTAGATCTTCCTGGTACGCTTTAAGTTTAAGTTTAAACTTATCATCTTTAAGATGTTCTTCAATTTTCTTAATTTCTAACTCTTGTTTGAGAAAGAAAAGAAAATCTTCTTTGCGTTTGAGCAAGTGATTAACTCCTTGATAACGAGGTTCAGAAATAAAGCTGTTTTTGAGTAATATTTAGAAGAAACAAGACCTTCAGCTAGACAATTTAAGTCCGCCCCTGAATCAATCAAGGCTTCAGTTGTGACTGAGAATTCGTCATCAATAAGGATAGTTATTTTCACATACCACTTTTGAGTGATAATTCTATCAATCAAATTGATTTTTAAACCTTTTGAGCTAGACTCACTTGGAACAATTCGTTGATCATGAGTGGCAAAGTTAAAGACTTCTTCAAAATCATCATCCTCTTCATCATTGATAATAGGCGAATTAGAATTTTCCATTTTTCCTTTACCCTTGTCATCCCTGCTTTTAAGCCAACGGATATCCTTTTTTATCTGCTTGATCTCTCTCTTTAGATCAGTAATATCAACTTCTCTAGCATCGCTATTAGCTTGCAGATTAGTTAATAAACCTTGTAACTCTTTAAGAGTGGGTTATTTATGACGTTCATTAACCTTATCAAAGATCTTCTGTAAAGAGTATTGACCTGGGTCAAATCTTTCATCATCCTCAGAGGATTTTTTTTCTTGCTCTTAGCCAGCGTGATATACTTCTCGATCATTTGTCTCTTCTTTCCAGAATCTTCCAATTGATCGATGATATCTAGGATAAGACTATCTTCTTTAGATAAGACATTAATAGAGAGTCCATTTAAGGCACATAAACAAGCTTCTCCTTCATTGCATTGGCAATCCTCTAACTCATCACAAGATACTTCTTCATTACTAGAATGAGATCTATCTGAGTTAGAACAGCTACTTCTGGGACTTGATCCGGAGGAAGAGAATTCTTCTTCATCAGAATCTATAAAAACCGCAAGCAGTTGCCTTTTTAGCCCTTCGTCATTAACCAACTGGTTAACAATATTAGGAGGAATGTCTAGGATTTTATCTTCATCAAATTTATTCCACCATTTAACAGCTAATTGCCGACACAGCCTATGAACTCCTGTTCCCACATGCTGAGTAGTAATATAGGACCATTTAAAGATCGATGGGATATCATTGGCACAGCAGAAATTAAGTAAAGCCTGGTGGCCGGTGGGTATTCGGCAATCAGCAGTTCACTACTTCTCTTGCAAACTATTTGGTACTAATTACTAAAGTTTTAACCTCTGTTTTTTCAAGTTTTCTACTCTTTGTGGTTGTGGTTCTTGTGGACATCTGAAGCTAAAATCCTAATATATTTGTGTTTCCTTCGTATTGGTGGTAACATCTAGCGATTCCTTGAATTCAGGCTTTCCTTTGTCAATATGTGAATTTATTTATCAAGATTCAAGATGACCCAAGTACCCAACTGTTCTGCTATTATATTTTATTTTAACAATTAGCCTTATATAAGTGTTTACTTGCGTGATATTCATGCTTTTGATGTTAAAATTTCAGTAAATTAATTTGGGGTGTTTGGTTCTATTTCCATAGATGTTCAGAAAAGACTTAAAACTTACTGATGTTATTCTATGTACTTCTTCTGTTTGAGGGGACAAAATAATACATAATACATTTTTTTGAATTTGGCAATACAAACAGTTAGGAGGCTGGGTTGGTGATTGATGGCGTTGGGTTGGAGGGGAAAGAGTGGAGAAGAGAAGAGAACAAATGTCCCAGCTTGAAGTCATATTTCATTAGGGAAAAAGAAATTACATCCGCTAATATATGCTTCACTTGCTCAAAGTATTATAAACCAACTCATTGACATGTTGAATTATTATATTTGTTTGGATGGAAAGTTTTGAACATCATAAGATTTGGGAGCATACTATTTTACATATTTATTATTTTGTATAAATTACATTATTATCAATTAAAAAAAGGCTTTGGTAGCATGATTTTTACTAGGGACTCTTAGTGAGATACTTAAAAAACAACAAATGAACTCTTGAAATGGGACAAATGAGCATTTGGATGCAAGAAGGTATAAAGAAGCTGTTTCTTTAGGGACAAGTGTTAGCAGTGAACGTTTTTGCTGTGGTTGTGCTTGTTCATGTGTATGATTTTTTGTTCTTCAAATCTTTGGAAAAATTTCTATGAGAAAATAGGACTTGGTACTAACGTTTGTTCCTTTAAATTTGATCACTAAGTGACTAACTGCTTTAGTATCTAACTTCTTTGATTGTTTATGAACATGAGTAGTTGTTACATAATCTTGAGATTCAAAACTTATGTGGTTTATAATGAAATTACATTTCCCCCCTGGGTCGTGTAATTATCTGATTCCATTCAAGATTCTCTTGTTACTTCATGTTTTTGATTAGTTTAGCCTTGGCTTGTTACTTCGTGTAAGATTCTCTTGTTACTTCATGTTTTTGTTGCATTTTCTCTCTCTTTCTTCTATCCATTCAACTATGCATATGTCAAGGTACACTCAAGCTCTGTCTGTACATGTAACTTCAAATCTCAGGAGCTCTGATCTCTCTGTTCTTTTGTGTTATATATATTATTATCAGTTTAATTAATTTCTAAATGAAGCTTAATTGTTTGTTCATCTGTGTTAAAGATCAAACACCATTCTTCACTACCTAACTGCCATCTACTACCTAACTACAGTTACTGGGATATCTCTTGCTTACTTGTGTTGCATGTTGCTGTTGACTCGATGGATAAATGCTTGTTCATGTTGCTGTTGGCTGTTGCACAACTGCTGGGTGCTAGCTGCTAGTAGAATAAGTTCATGTAGGGTGCTAGCTGCTTTGTTAAGTCATAAACTTTGTTAAGGACAGTTAATTTGTTGCTGCTGTATTTTTAATTTGTTGTGTCATAAACTTTGTGTTGGATGTTGCTAGTTGTTTGTTGCATCTTGGATGTTGCTGTTAAGTTACTTTGTAATTTTAAACAATTAAACTGATGCTGTATTGTTAATTTTAAAAAGAGCACAGGTTCGGTTATTACCCGAATACCCGAATGTACAATTCGGTATTCGGTAATTCGGTTAGTTTTAAATTTCGGTTAGTGTTTCAGATAGTAGAATTATGGATAATTCAGTATTTGGTTATAACCGAATAGCCTATTTGGTTCGATTATAACAGAATGATCACTCCTAAGGGTCGCATTTCCCATTTTATTATCCATACATAGTTTATCCTGGGCTCAATATTCCACTCCAATTGTTAATTCAATTAGTACAAAGGCCCATGTAACATGTTTGAAGCACCTATTTAAGCCCAAATCTTAGCCCAGTTAGGTGAAGTGTTCTCCAACTCTCAATTTTGATTAAGGTGGAGACCAGTCAAAAAGGTCGTATAAAATTCCCTCTCCTCTATCCTCACTCGTCTGTCGCACTCTCCCTCAGTCGGAGTCTCACCATTTCTTCATTGAAGTTCTCTTTCGAAGGTCTGTCTCTGTTTCTCTTTCCCATTATATGATTTTCTGTGTTTATATGGATCTGTTTATTGTTTGCACGAGCATGTATCTCTACTTAGATCGTGTATATGTTTGTTTCCTCGAATGTCTGTTTCATTTGATCTGTTTATCTGTTTGTAATAACTGATTTGATTTGTTTAAATTTTCTCAAGTGATACATATGTTACTTTCTGAGATTTTTTTAAAAGTAAATTCAAAGATTGTTTTTTATGTCTTTGTCAACTACGTCTGTATGTTTATAACTTATAGAAGGAATTTCTATGTTCATTTGATTCTGAAAGAAGATTCAAAGAAGAGGACGGGAAGACTCCTAATTTTAACAAGTTAGAGAAAATTACTTACCATTACCAAAATAGTTCTAATGAGTTGGCGAGTCTGAAACCTTTTCCAGGACAACAAGTTCGCCTTTCCTCAGATGATATAGGCGTACCAGCTGTATCCCGTACCTCCGGCACTACATAAATGGTGGGATTTATCCCAAACTTTGGACGGCGCAGATGATTTATTAGAGTGGGCGGGAAATTCAAAATCAATTGTATTTTATTAGATAGATGAAACGCTTTTTTGTGAGTGGGAACAAAAAAGCAAAGATTTGCTTGCCAGAGCTCCCTATATTGACTCCTGGCAACAATTTCACAAAGCAAATATATGCTGTAGCAAATTGACTCTTTTAAGTCAATTTTCAAAATCCTAAAATTCATCATAATAGTATTGACATAACTGTATTCAATCTACCTAAGGTAAAAATGTTAGGAACTTATTGTCATTTTATAATCTAAACTAAAAATATATATCTAAGTTTAGAACAGAACAAAAAGAAAAGTAGACCATAAAAGAGTGATTTAAAAAAATTTCCCTAATGAATTTGTGAAAACTCAGAATGTAATTAAATTTTATTTTGATTAATATAGTAATTAATAATGTAAACTATTTTATTAAGCTCAAATTTATTAAGTTTGAAATAGAGAGGAGCGGGGGAGGAATGTAGATGATTAATTCCTCAAAAAGACAACTTGGTAGGTCATACTATATACATTAAGTCAAAAAAAGAAGGATAAGTAGCAAGGTAGTTTGCGGAAATGATATGATGCATGGGGTCCGAACTTTTCTGTAGTGGGTTATATTTATGATAATTCCTGAATACAAGCAAGAAACTAATGCAATAAATTTGAGGGAAAAAAATAAAAAAGGAGTTTGAAAAGAAAATTCTAGGATTATTTCTGTTAAAAAAATTTAGCTTGCACATGCTAGGAAGCCTTCAGTTCGCAAAACTAAATATGAGTTTAAAATATATACAATCTTGTATTTGATGGTCGGTGTGGCGCCTTAAAATAATTTTATCTGTTGGGAATGTTATGTTTTAACTTGGCCCTTGTTTGCATATTTCTTTTATGAACACATACTGTGATATCTTTTAGACATTATAGTTGCAGAAGTTTTGAATACAATCACATATATTACAAATTTTTATGTTCAAACAATAAAATTTGGTAAGCAAATCTTGTCACCAGGTCTCTGACTTCCCCAGGTCTCTACTCTCTTGAGCTCTCCGTTCCTTACCTTGTCCCCCAGTTCCATCGATAACTTTCAGGCAAAGTGTGTATCTTTCTTTATATATAACTTAGTGGCCTATCTCTCATTTGCTTTTTACTGAATCTACATGTCTATGAACACATATATCTCTGTTTTTACATTTTAATTTTGTCATTCAAATCTTCAACTGATCGATATTGAAAACCGAGATCTTACAAATGGTTGTTGATGCATATATGATATATATAATTGTACTCAACAGGATTATGTATTTGACTTTTATTGTTTTCCACTCTTTTATTTATTTATTTTTTATATTTCTTGGTCTTCAGAATTCAGATGGTATAAAATATATGACGAATTGTATTGTGTCTTTTGAGATAACTAAATTTGATTTTCTGTTTTACTTTAATAGGATCATATACTTAGGTATTATTGTTAGTAAAAAAATAGTTTTTTTTTTAATCTTTTTCTCCCTTATTTTCCCTTGTTTACTAAATATTTTTTGTCAACATGAATTTCTTTATGAAAAATATTGAAAAATGCATTATCAAATATTCAAATGGAGCCTAAGGATTTAAGTTGTCCATTGAATTGAAGCTTAAGGTTTCCACTGCTTATTGTTATTGTTAGACTGTTATCCCCATAGGGACATTCTTACCCATAATGGTTTCCATCCATTCGCAGCTATGGCAAATGATGGAGAGATGAAGGGAGATAAACTTGTATTGAGGGGCCTCAAGTTCCATGGATATCATGGAGTGAAACAGGAAGAAAAAAAGCTTGGTCAGAAGTTCGTAATAGATGTAGATGCCTGGATGGATCTTCGGGCAGCTGGTAAATCTGACTGCTTGTCAGATACTATCAGTTATACTGATATCTACCGGTGAGCTTGCAAACATAGCCTGCCTATTGTAATCATACTACATGATTTTTTAATCCTGCATTTGTTTTAGAAAGTAATTTGATATGTTTCATAGCTCTCTCATATAATTTCCATACTACTTGCATAGTTGCATAGCTCAGTTCAAGCAACCTCTTATGAAAATGAATCCTTGTGATATTTCATTGTGGGCCTGGGGGCGTAAGCTTCTATACTTTTTTATTGGATTCATTTTGGCAAAATAGAGTTCGTAAGTCTCAGTTTCTTCACCTCTATCTTTCTCTTTCTATTATCCCTTTTTGCTATTCCATACAAGAAACGTAAATTAATAGTTAATGCCAAAGTTTCTGAAATCCAATAACATCTATAATGACCTTATTGGTTGGGCTGATAAGCAAATAAGAGTCTTCAATGAAAATGTTTCTACCTCATGAACTTATTTATTGGTTTTTATGAGTAGCGAAAGACATACATTCCCTACATCTGCAGAGTCCGGAAAATCTTGATGTTCACGATTCTTAAATTATACCTGATCTGTTGTTGAAGTTGCAAGGATTATCAGATATTAAACCTATCTCTCTTAAAATATTGTTGCCCGTACAATCATTTTTCGTTTTATGCTACAACCTTATTTTTCTTGGTTTATGAAAAATCAGAATATTTTACTCTTACCCTGTAATCATTGGTTGTTGAATTTCCTAATTGAACAAATTAACTCAGCTTTGCTTGCATATTATCTACTTTTAGATATGTTGTAACTGAAGTTTTTCTTTTCCTCATAAATCATATCATGAGCAATCAATGTGAAATTGTAGTTCAAACATCATATTCGTATTCTAATTTTTGAAACTGTGACTTGCAGCATTGTTAGAGAAGTAGTGGAGGGAACACCCCAGAATCTCTTAGAAACAGTGGCTCAGCTCATAGCATCTGCAACTCTGACCAAGCACCCGCAGATATCTGCTGTCCGTGTGCAAGTTCAGAAGCCTCATGTTTCTGTTCCCAGTTCTGTTGACTTTTTGGGTGTTGAGATTACGAGATATAGAAGCATTGATGGCCCAAATTAAGTTTTTTAGCAAGTTATATACCTGCTGCTGCTGCTGCTGCCGCCTTATTTTTTTTTTTGTTGTTGCAATTTTTGTATCTTTTTTTTTTAATTATAACTATTTGTTGTTACAATTCTTGTTTCTAAATTATGGTTTATGGTCGCAATGGATCTGGGGCATGTTGGATTTACTGTTTTGTTAGTGCATGAATGAACTTACTTGAAATTGCTCCTTCCACCTCCATGTAGCGTTTTGTACCTCAGGTGAAATATTTATTCCCCTCCTGTTTTGTTTTTATGAGCATGAAATGAAATGATGTTGGTTTGGACATCTACAACATAGACTAGCCATATAACTGGAGGGGTGTTTTTATCCCCAATATGAAGACAAGAGATGCCAATTGGACTCATCGATTACGCTGTTAATTCTGCATCGACTTTGTGGTTACTGTCATGGTCATGTCTCGACCTCCTAGATTAAAGACGTCAATAAATCTCGACTTCGTCCTTACTCCCTTCCATCAAAATTTGGCAGCCATGAACTTTTGGGACCTACAATCCACATGAAAGAATCCCTGGTAAAAGCTTACGCTAAAGATACTTGTGATTAATGGCACTTATTTAAAGAGGAGTGTGCAAGACAAGGCATCAAAGAAGTGACTTTTGTGCTTCTGCATGGTAATTGTTAAAGACTAGTAACATTGAGCAGTTAATTGAAGCATCCTTGGCCAGGCAACAAATTCCTAGAAACCAGCTAGCATAAAGCAAATAATTGCAGTAACGGTTGCTTCTTGCAAATATGCTACTGCTAACCACGATACGTGAAGGATAGAACAAATTGCTATAGAGGATTCAGCTTTATGTTGATTCTGCAGAAAAATATGCAGCCATTTTTGACCAATCCATTGTACAGCCTGCTTGGGAAATTGGCAAACCAAAGAGAAACTTCAGTAAATGACGTATCATTCTCTGAAAACACATTTGGGTGTCTCGGAGGGCAAGCAAGCATTTTAAAACATATCAAGCCAACTCTCTAAGTAAACAAAGATGTTCTACAGTACTCAAGTCTCACGCAACTACATGATTAAGCTATCAAGATACAGGATTAAAATCTACTCATGCTGCCATAGCACCTTCTGCATGACTTCTAGCTTTGCCTTTACGGTTCCAAATTGGAGTAGTCTCAATAAGCTTACGAGGAACAAGTCGCCTTTCCCTCTTGGTGAGCTTGAGGAAATTGCTGACCCTTAACCTTGCAATCTCGGCCTCCTCTTTGGGGGTTATTTCTCGGACTCCACAGTTGGTCTACACTCTGGTCTCACTTTTAACCCACATTTCCCTTTAGTATGGTAATTTATCCTCTTCTTGAAGAGTCCCTTTCCGACGTATGCCTCAGCTTTAAGAAATGAGATAAAGTACAATAAGCAGTGCTCAACAAAAAACTAGATGGAAGTTCAATTGAAGATAGTTACCAATTAGAAGACAATCTGGATCTAATCCATGATTGTGGGTTGCATTTGCCTGTGCTGAATGAATAACCTGAAAAAGGAAAGGGTCTATGAAGTATGGTTGAAATCACAAGACCCACTTTTTCTATCCAAAAAGTCAGAATATTACAAGGATAAAATACCAGTAGTAGAATATGAGTTGGACATCAGGCAAATGGTGAATCAATAGTGGTAGCTAATTCAAGAACCAACATATTTGATATTAATATACTATATAGCAGTTGGCATAAATATCTGAGAATCAAGAACTTCTATAAGAAAGCAGAAAAGATATTTCACCCTACTCTTTCTTAAGATCAAACCTACACCTTTCTATTTTTTTACCACTATTCTGACATCGTTTTCGAAGCCCTCTTTACTGTCACTTGCAATTGCAACAATGCATCTTCGACGCGCATGCAACGAACCAATGTAGCAACCAAGTTCACCTTTTTAGGACTCTGAAATCACCAAATAATCAAGTATAGACTTGGACATGAAAGATAATCAGAAAGAGCACCAACATGCCCCGCATTTTGTGCTCTTCTTCTTTTGTTCATACTAATATATACTCCTTCACATTTGACCCCCAAAAACAAGGAATCAGAACGCAGCAAATAATTGGGAAAAATCTTCTTGTTTTCTTTTCCGTTAAGTTACTTTGGGTTTTTTTGACCCGCTGTATTTGAGAACTTGGTTTCACGTGCTCTTTCAAGGTTTTGATATCTGAAAGCTATCCAAAAGTTTAGCGGTCTTGACTTGAGCAATTTTGGGTGAAAAAAATTATACGCATCTATTTTGAGTAGCAACAGATCAAGTCAAAAGGTAATGAATATGACAATTTGAGATTTAAAATACAGCTAAAGGAAGGTTAAAGATGCATAGATACATTGTGTCTGAAAGTAGATTTTCATTGCATGTGAACGCAGATTGATACTAAAAAAATAAACAAAAGATAACTTGTATGTTACCAATAGAATGCTTCTTGTTACCCTTTCAGGCAGCACATTTCCTGTGGCCAACTCTTTAAGGATTTAACAAATCTGCATGTTTAAACTTTAAATCATGTCATGTGACCATGTAGATGCTTCATAGAATCATAAGCTTCTGTTTTCTTTTTTAATCTGATCAATTGGATAATCACCCAATAAAGCACTCCCACATGCATTGTATCACTCTTGGCAATAATTAAACCACTACATTCACATACACCCAAGTAAGCTTGATATCCCATCTTTGGACTTTCTAGGAAGTTATAACTGTAGAAGTATTTGCATTTATATCTGTTTCATTGGTTCTACATCCTGAGAATGCAGTTTGTTTGTCTGTTGGGGGTATAAAGGTTCTCTTAGGTTATTATCGTAGTGGAGCGTAGATGCTCTTCTTATTTTCAGCACAAAAAAAAAACAGGTTTTAATTTAGAAAATAAGGATTCTTCTAGATTCTTTTCATCCCCAAATCCATCTTTGTGGATTCTTCAGGATTCTTTTATAGGATTCCTCTGTTTCTTTTAATGATAAAATTTGACATTCATCATCCAAAGTAAGTTGCCTTAAGAGAACTTTAGATTATAAATATCTTAGATGACTAGGATTCAAAATCCAAGTTAGAAGAGGTATCTCATGCCTGTTTTATGTTTTTTAGAACATCTTGGACATTCAAAGGTTTACTAGAGAGACGTTCCTGGGCTTCAGCTTTTCCACTTGTTAATGCTAACCTTGGCGTCAATGGAGAAGGTATTGGTGTTGCATCAGATGAATCTGCAAGCAATGTTATTGAACTGGTGAATCCCTGGAACATCATAAGTAGAATATCATAATACTTATTTAGCTAAAAAAAAAACAGAATATCATAGTACTTGTCAATAATAATAATAATAAATTATTATTATCATAATTAATAATGAAATTATATTACAGCTTGATATTGTTGTACAAGAAATAGGAAAAGTATTTCAGCAGGTTGACACATTTTAATTGAATTTACAACTGTGCTTTATATCATCCAATCTAGGATGACAATCAAAAGTCAAAACATTCAACGACAATCTAAAAATCAACCATAAAAGAAACTATGATATTAATAGGCTCAAACTAAGTAGGCGAGCACATCAGCTTAGAAAGGAATCTACAACACTCACTGTGAAAATCCGAATAGACCTAACTAACAGCTAGCAAAGACATGTTTGAATGTAAATAATGCCCAGAAGATGTACAGTAGGAATGAAGCTGATTAAGTGACAATTTCTAAAAACTTTCCTCACAAGAGGGCACTACACTTTTCCTTATTATTAATGTTATAATGCATTGTCAAACAAATAACAGTAAGGACCGGTTATGAAAAATGTTGCTCAAATCCGGCACTAATTTATCTAATCAAATGAAAGGGCACAAGCCAGAATTACCATATGTTGAAAGTAATTATAGAGAGGCCTTGAGAAGTTTGCAGCTGCTGAACCCTGAAGGCTCTGTAAATATGGCAACTCTCCTGAAAAAATTATCAATTAATAACTGTGGAAAGCTAACGCCAGATCACTTTTGAATACATATAGATAAATGCATTACTGGGGTACATAAAAATATGGGAATTTTCAAACTAACAGAAAAGCTGTGGGAAAAATTAGAAACATGAGTGAAACATTATTTTTACACTCTTCTTTATTAGTTCATATGAAGCTTTATAATTCTGCAAGATGCTTTCCAAGAGATGTGAGATAAAATTATCATATACTAGGGAGGACTTGGGGTGATAACAAGAAAAGTTGAAAGATGCATTGAAATTTTGCTCCACTCTTTTTCCAACCTGACGGATTACAAAATGCAAATATCTGTGCCAGCAACCATGATTAAAGCTTAAAGGTATTCACAACCAGGAAAGTCAAGCTAGATAATATCAAAACATCTACAAAGAGAAGTAACACAAGCCTATTACAACATTGCACAAACATAGATTAATCAATTAGCAAAAAAATAATTAAACGATAAACTAGAGTAGAATGAGGTATTAGTCAATTTTACAAACAATTGTGTTGTGAGTCCATGCTCTGATGGAAACAATTAGAAAATATAAGGCCTTATTCATTCCTTAATATTGAGATTTACAAATCAGTATGTTCAGGCTACAAAAATATGTATAGACCGTTTCACATATTATAGCAAATGAGATCATAAATTAGCAAATTCCAAACAGCTAAATCATAAGAACATTAAGATCTTAACACAATAAATCATTACAAAAATGTTTTGAATGAAAAGTGGCACTTCACTTTATCTAATGAGGTTTTGTATTTGTGAGTATTCAGCAGAGCCGGCCTTGGCCAAGGGCAACTGGGGCCCAAATTTTTTTATAAGCTATGTGTATAAAAAAAACAAAAGAAATTGGCGTCTGTACTTGTTAATGAAAAGGAAAGCCATTCAATCCAATAAGTCTTTATATACTTAATCTCAAGAAGAAACGTGCTAAGTAAAGAAGTCACAAATTAATTATAAAATATAATATAAAACAAATCAATAAATATGAGGGCAGCTTCTATAAATGATGTTTTGTGGTTCAAATTTCATTGCTATTTTTATTTTGTAAGTACATGTGATGATTTTTTGCTTCGATTAATTGTGGAGGATGAAAAGAAGATTTATCAAATCAAGAAATGTTTATGGAGATTCGGGAGGAAGCATGTAAACTCAAATATGTAATTTTCGTTTTTTAATGCAATGTTTACAATCAAGGGTATTCTTTTTCCTTCGTTTAGGGTTTTGTCCCATTGGGTTTTTCCCAACCAAGATTTTAATGTGGCCCCAAATTGTTCTTTCTTATCTTTTGTAAATTCTTATAATTGACCGACTCTAGTATTCAGTACACCGGTGTTCATGGCCATGAAAATCTAATACATCCATCTTGTCCACAAAAAATGGACAAATATCTATGAGAATAAATAAACTTATTTGAACTTGCTCCTTGAACACTACTACAATCTATCTATCTATCCGATATGTATTTCTCAATGAGAGCGTCAATTAGTTTAGAGCCCTAACACTATTCATCTATACCCAGGGTCATCTAACTTACCATTCTAATCTATACTATAAATAGATATGGTGTTGCATGAGTCATTAGATTGAACTTTTTTATAACTACAAAAATTTTAGATTAAAGTGAAGGATTGAAAAATTAAAGTTAAAATTATGATAATCTGGTGCAGTTGCCTAAACTCAAGACGAAGTTCAGGTCAGAAATGTTAGGAAGAAAGGGAAGTATATGCTATCGGTTACAACAGCATCTATAAGTGTAGGGTATAAAACTATTTATCTTAGAAAGAAATAAAAATTAGAACAATGGTATTCACCGGCACTTCATCAAACAGATGGCGTGCACAGCAGAAATACCGTATATATCATCTTCTGGTCCGTCAAACTTCAAATCCACTTCTAGAGTTCGTCATATAGATATCCCCAAATTATATACAACCAATTGATATTTTTGTGCATGTGTATATCAGTATATATACATATACATGTGTGTGTAAGCATGAATAAGAACCAAAAAGAAAAAGGAAATAATGATTAGATGACGATACGCTGAAATGCATTTTGGGTTTTCAAGTGTTCGGGGCCTGTCCACTTGTGTCTCCTCGCTCGAATTTTAAATAAGAGATTAGGTTTTAAAATTTAAACGAGAGACATAAGAGGACAAAAAAAATAAGTATAGAGAATCTGTTCTGGTTGGGGAACACAATAACACAGGATATAAATAAATAATAGAAATTATTAAATTCACAATATTTTTTATTATTTTTATAATAAAAATATCGTTGTAGATGTATAGCGACGGTAAAAATCGTCGTTATAGGATCTATAGCGACACTTTTGTTGTGAAAATAATATTTTTTTTTATAAATTTAACAATTCCCATAAATAATTTGTACTTCATCTTATTTCAGTAGATTTCTCATTTGTATTCGTGTATATTTTATGTATTTTGTAAGTTTGATTTTCAACGATATAAAATTTGGCTTTATCATTAAAAAGATGACGCTAACAAAATTTTAATCAAAAAGCATAATTAAATTATTAAAAAGAAAAAAAAAAGTTAAATGTGGAATTACCAGGCTACCTAATTCTCTCTTTGTTTTCCTGCCAACTCCCGAAAATGTGGAAGAAGCAGCTGCTAATACCACTCTCCACTATTCTACGGAACAGGTCCCTTTCTTCAACCTCTCGTCGCCGGTCAATAGATAGCTACTCAGAACACCAATTTCCTACTATTTCATATTCTTTCCACGAAATCGACGGCAGAGAAAAACCTAGGGTTTCTCAAACCCCTAAAACTCATTTGCTCAAAAGTATAGGATTTTCTGGGAGAAATTTTTACTCGGATTCTTTCGAGAAAGTTGTTTGCTGGAACTGTAATGCTGTTCCCGGAAGTACGATACCATTTCTGTTCTGTCAATCCTGTCGCAGCGTTCAACCTGTTGATCACTCCTTTGATTATTTCCAAATATTTGGTTTGTGAGTGTTGTTATCTGAAATGTTTACTCATTTATGTTTTTGATCGTCAGTAAATTATAGTTCTGCATGTAATACTTATAGTACTTTTGAATTCATCAGAGTTGTCTAAATCACACCTTGTTTCTTTTAATTGATTATATTATTTATAGTGACTGCAATATCATAAATGCTGAGGGTTCCTCCTTTTTTATTTCTTTAATTGGGCTCTACCTGTTGAAAAAACTGGTTTTTATTTCAAATTATTATGAAGAGAAGTTTTAATCTCAACAGGGAGAAGAAATTTGATATTGGTGAAGAGAATCTAGAGGGAAAGTATAAAGACTGGCAGAAGAAACTGCATCCTGATCTAGTTCACTCGAAATCTAAGGTCATTGCTGGAGAATTTTGATATTTTATGAGAAAGTGAGGTTTTAGCATATAATATCTTGACAGTGTATTTTCAGGAAGAAAGAGAGTATGCTGCTGAGCAGTCTGCACGGGTAATTGATGCATATAGCACACTTACTAATCCATTGTCAAGGGCAACTTACATTGTAAGTGCATTTTACTTGTAAAGCCAAGTTGAAGATCTAATACAAAATCATGTCTCCTAATTGGATGTTGTCTCTTGTTTTAACTTTCAGATGAATCAATTATATTGATTAAAAAAACACTTTCACATCAAAGAATTACCCAACATAAACTTACTACTACGTGAAAAACTTGTAAAAGGAAGGAGGAGAAGTAAAACTCTACCAAGATTTCTGGTTGAGGAAGAGGACCAATTTTAGATCTCGGAAGTGTATGATTTGAGTTTATACCAAATTCCATTAACACCGTCTTGTCCGTATAAAAAAGTCTTGATAGTTTTTTATGTGGCAGATGGCAATCTAGCTAGTCATATTCTTTGTCTTTGGGACCTTTCAGTTAAAAATTACAATTATTAAATTAATCATTTGTGAGATAATGAATCTTTATAGGAATGAATTGTCTTAAGGGTTTGCCATTTGGCCTCAAAAGGATAATTTGGTATTTAAATAATTTTCAAGGAAGAAGGTATTTATGACATTCATGAATTTTCTAGATCACAAGTTTTTTTTTGTGATACTTGATGACTATATCTCAGTGAGTGGGTTTAGGTACTAGTGATTAAAGAGATTAGTTTAATAATATGAAAGGGATGATATTCACAGACATAATACTTATTAACTTTTCTGTATTGTTTTTTAATGTTGTCCATTTTTGGTCCGCTTATACATTGTCGGTTCTTTTCCTTGTACATGCATAAATCGTTAGTAAGCATTTTCCCCTCACTTTGTAGATGAGACTTGAAGGTGTGGAAGTGGATGAAGAAAAAACTGTTTCAGAGCCGGAGTTGTTGGCTGAGGTAATTTGTTTGAGTGTGATTCTGATAGTTTATCTTATATATTTCCCTTGATTGTTAGATTTCTTACTTTATCTTCTTAAGAAAGGCTTTTTCCTGAAAGTTTCTTTCTTTTTTATGGTCCATATAATTTATACTTAAGATGTATATTCCCCGTTGGATTGAGTTAAAGCAAATGGTTTGTATAAATGTTGAAAATCATTTTTCAGGGTTACAATTTTAAGTTGATGCCTTCTATTTTTAGATTATTCTGGTACCGGAAATTTCTTACATAAATTAGCACATTTTTGGAGGTACTTGAGCTGTAGAGTTTCTTAACCGATTACTATCATGCTAGTTTATAGTCAAGTTGGTTAGGGGATTATAAAGTTTAAATTCTAATGAGCTTGAATGTTTTGAACCCATATAGATCGCTTACAATGAGGTTGGGAAGGTTGATATATCATGTGGTTCTTTGTACCCATTGTTTGGTTGAAGAAATTGTTAAATGAGTTTTGTGATTTTTTGAACTCTAGTTTGACACCCTGACCTGGTTACAAATAGGGCTGTAGAACAACTCAAATTGGTCAAGCTCTCCTGTTGCTTGCTCAGCCAAAGTGATGCAGGATAGATAGGGTTTAGAATAAAGATTAAGGATGACAAAGAAGGGTTAATGGACCTATCCACGCAGGGAATTGGTAGAGAAACACACATTAAAAACTCAAAGCTTTAATTACAAATCAATAATAATTCAATTTATAAAATGATTATGTGATTACATCTGTTTACTTAGAAGATAGAATATCAAATTCTACTATAAATTATGAAACCTAGTTTGTAAAGGAAACTACCCCTAACAATAATTATAATTTCTAGAATAATCTTACCTAATATGATGGAAACATAATTACGACGTACAATTGCTTTAGCTCTGAACTATAATATAAAATATCTAATAATGATAAACAACAATATTAGTTAATATCTTGGCTTTATTTGCATTACAGAGGCTTTTCTAAAATTGACTCTGGTGATTTATCTTCAAACATGAACACTTTCCAGCAATAGTTGATTTATTGACATTTGCTGAAGCTCACTTGGTAAGTTATTCAGCAGATACTGCTGTTAGTCACAGTAGTACTTTAGCTCAACTAGATTAAAATAGAAATCTGTTTTCAGATATTTTAATAGTGGAGTTGATTTGTTACTGCCATTTTTTCATCTTCTCTTTTCATTTTTCGTGATTTAGAAGAAGAAAAGGGGATTGTTTTCATCTATACCAGGCTTAGACCACTTGGGGAAAGCATAGAGAATGCTTATTGTGTTACCTTCTTTGCATCAGTTTTATGTATGAGTGGTATGGTAGTGTAGTTGGTTTGTTACTAGTCTACTACTAATTATTGGTGTTCATTTTTCATTTTCATACTTTAGATGTTGGTAAATCAATTACTATTATTATTATTATCATGTATGTATATCAATGATATAGCTTAGGCAGCTTGAAAATTCAAGTTGAGATTTCTTAATGATTCTTCTTTTTCTGCTTCTCCTGAGCCCTATCATATTATTTACCAATTTATATCCAGACTTTCAGAGTTCTCGCACAACTCTATAGTTCTTGCTAAATCCTGCCTTATCAACCTCTAATGAACCCCACCCCGATAATCCTAGTTTTGGTCTTCACTGAAAACCTATTGTAATTTCCCAACCATCACTTTGTAAATGTAGTCAATGTCAATCCTTCTTGTCTACAGTCTTTGAGTTGTATATCTTGTAAAAACCTGCAACATTTTCATAGCCCTCATCCACATCAAAATCCTTCCCAACTGTTCCTTTAAATATAGAAGCTCTCTTTCCAGTAGCTAGTGACCTAGCTTGTATGGAATTTTTTCCATGTGCTTGTTCTGCATAAGGACTTCTTCTTCTTTCATTTTTAAAAGTTTGGTAATTACAATATTTTCTCTGAGTTATAGAATTCGTGGATGTATTGACCCATTTTTGAATTTTACTTTATTAACAGCTACACAAGCTTGACCATTCCTTCTTTCTGAAAAAGGCTTATTAAAACGATGTAGTGTTACTACTCCAAAAAGTTCTATCTTATAACCATGTCCAGAGAATGACTGATCTTTAGATTACCCCAATGTACTGAATTACTGATTCTCTGTCGCTAAATCTGCTTGTGAAATTTAACAATGAATTTTGAATCACAGATTATGGAAATTAGGGAGGCTGTTGAAGAAGCTGCAGACACTCAGGCATTAAATGAGATCCAGGCGCAGGTATGATTGACTGATCTGTACATGGATTTAATTGGCTAATTGCAATCATGGTGAAGTGAGTGTGGCAGGATTTTATTCTGAATTTCCATATGCTTGTCTCATCAGCAAGAGAATTTAATATGAGGTTGTATCCTAAATATACTAGACTTGCCAAAGTAAGCTTGCGTAATGAAGAATTGAAGATCAGCCAAGTAGGTTGATATTATTGCAGTACGTTGATCCTTTTGCTATGATGGTGGTGGATAGGCTTTTGCTCGCATTTTTAGGGAATAAAGGATTCATGTCTATGTATTCTATCTTCTTTGATATCGTACATATTATATTAGCAAAACCTTCTAGCTTTTAATATTATTTAATTATTTTATCAGATGCGAGAGAAACTGAAGCATTGGTCCAAGTGCTTCGCAGATGCATTTCAAAGTAAGAAATATGAAGAAGCTCTAACTTCCATCCAGAGGATGACTTACTACAAGCGTGTAAATGAGGAAATTGTTAAGAAGCTCTAATGCAGGTAACCCTCCTTTGCTTTGTTTTCTTGATATTTAAAAATTAGGTCAATTGAGTTTTAACATCATCTCTATGATGTAGATGGGCATTTACGGGCACTCTCTTAGTCTCTTTTCAGAGAGTAGCAACTGTATTGTGTATGGGGTGTGTCTTTCATTCTACAAACATGAGAACTGGATCCTCCTTATTTACATAAATTATTAATAGGAACAATTTTCAGTCAACACACAACACATGCACGCTAAAAAAAAGGACAGGAAAATAATATTAAGCCCTTGCGCAGTTCTTTCCTTACTCTGTTTGTGTTGAACAAATCAAATCTTCTGCTAATAGTGCAATATACATGGTCTTACTTTATAGTCTTGGCCATCTATATAATTTGCACAAAGAAATATGATAGCTTACCTAAACAGGATATCAGGCACCCACATTTTCTGTTTTAAACTCCCGGGCTATTTTTGCTTCGCTTCAGATTCCAATGTATTGCGAGTCTTAAAACTCTGAACCGTTAAAAAAGCTTGTAGCTGTAAAATGTATTCTTAGACGGATTAATTTGGAAGCTTTATCAGTCCCTCGTGCAATTTGAAATGTCTTGGTGGGGAGAGTCCTTTTCTAGAAGCTAATGATAATTTTTGAGCTGCTCTGTTTCATTCAACATAAAAAATTAGTAATAGATGACCGGAGATAGTGATACCTACTCGGCTACTAGTATGTATTTTGTCTAAAATGACAACTATGCATCTTTTAACAAATTTACTTTGTCTGACACTTAATTTGCAGGTAAATATGTACTACTCTACTTCAGAAGCCCGGTGGCGTTTTCTCTTTTTGCTGCCCAGGTATCTGGGAAATGCATTGGACTGGTTGATACTAATCTCTACTTCTCGATTCAGGCACAACGGGATAATATATTTTTTGATCATTGTATTAGGGTCCAATTTTTATTGTAGTTACTGAAACTTTTTTTGTTACAATCGAATAATTGTACTCTCAAAAATTACAAAATGGTCATTACTTAAGATTTCCGTCCGAAAAAACGGACGGAATGCTGACTGTGCAAGTTGACCAAACTTTTTTGCTTACGTGGCCCGTTATTTGCTGATGTGGAGGGCAGAAGGCCTGTCAAGTTTTCTTAAAGAAAATGGTACTCGCGAGTGTCGAACTCCAGGCCTCTCCAAAGTAGAGACCTTATATTCCAACTAACTACCTATCTGTATTATTATAATAATAATAATAATTATTATTATTTAAAATTTTAATAATTATTATTATTATTTTAATTATTTAAAATTTATTATTATTATTACAATAACAATTATTTCAATTATTATTATTATTACAATTATTCATATAAACGATGTTAGGTGGTTTAAATATTAGTGTTATACAAATTTTAACATGATAGGTAGTTGATCCAGTGGTTTTGGTAGGAATATAAGCTTTCTAGTTTTGGGAGGTCTAGAGTTTGACACTCGCGAGCACTATTTTCTTGTTTTTTCGGACGGAAATTTTAAGTAATGATCATTTTGTAATTTTTGAGAATACAGTTATTTGATTGTAACAAAAAAAGTTTCGGTAACCACAATAAAAATTGGACCCTAGTACAGTGACCAAAAAATATATTATCCCCAGGCACAATTGTTCTGTATAGGAATGAGCTTCATCCAAAAAAAATAAATAAATATTTTATTTTAAAAAATTAATAATAATCTTATATTTTGAAACGGGTGAGTATTCCTATTTCCTGACAACTAATTGTTATAAATTTCAGTTATATTCATATAATTATATAATCTAAAATTATAAGTGAATCAATAATTTTGGAATAGAGTTAAATAAATAATAAAATTTTCATTTAAATTAAACTAAGAAAATGTATCTAAAGAAAATAGTCAATTACAGAGGGAGTAGTCAAGCATCTATGATCTATCTATCTATATCTACATTACAAGGTACTGGTACTGGTAGGATGAAAAAATTGACAATTAATTTGTCAGTTCGAGTAGGAGACTTGGGTGCAAGTACTATAACGATTTTGATACATACTAAGGAGGAGGAGGACTCCTTTTGTAAAGTAATTTATTGTGCTTTTATTTCGATCAAGAACCTTCCGTTGACGTAAACAATTTACTCAAAACTTTTTTACTTTTGTTATTTTACTCTTTAAAAGAAATTGAAACTATTTTACTTTTTCTTTTCTTTTTTTTCTCTTTAACACTCTGTTTCTGAGTTTTGAATAGAAAAGAAAAGAATAGGAAATTTAAATTAGAACAGAAAAGAAAATAATAGAAAACTTAAAGTTTTCCTTTGTGTTGTTTCTGAGTTTTTAATAGAAAAAGATATAAAATTTAAAATTGAGGACATGAGTTGTAATTTAAAATTTATTATATTAAAAGTTGAGGATAATATGGGAATTATAAAAATATTACTTATTTTAATTTTTTTTCCGTCCAAATCAGGCCAATTTTGGACGGAAAACTTTGGTAGGAAAAGTGGCTAAGTTTTCTTTTCATTTCTTTTCATTTCCGTTTATTAAAAAACTCAGAAACATAATAATTGGAAAGAAAATTTAAATTTTTCGTTCATTTCTTTTCTTTTCTATCCATTTTAAAACTTAGAAACAGAGCGTAAAAGATATGAACAGTTACCTCTTAAACTCAAACACTTGCATTTTCTCTCACCCCGAACTCCTTCATATGTTTGTGAGTTTGGACAGAAAATAAAATAAATAAATTTAAATTTTTTGAGAGAAAAGGAGATTTACTTTCTTCCTTATGTTTGTGAATTTTGGAAGAAAATTTTAATTTAAAAGAATTTATTACTATTTTATCCTTATAAGATTATATTTTATAAATTATTATAAGAATAATTTTGATATTTTAGTATGTCATTCAAGTTTTTAACAAATTTCCTTCTAAATCTTTCCAATTTTAGGAAGGAAAGTTTTAAAAAGTTTCCCTACTACTCTTTTCCTCTATCTTCTTAAAAAAAAATCACAAACAAGGAATTTTTATTTTCCTTTTCTTTCTCTCCTTTTTAAAAGACATTAACAATATTTTTAAACTCGGATCGATCATTGAATCGAAAAAAGTTATTGAATGGATCATCAATTCAACTAGTAGTCGAACCGTTATTAAACCGGTAATGCCATAAATATATAAAGATATATATTATTGTTAATTAATACTAATATTTTAAGATATCTTGTTTTTGATAAACTAAATTATAATGAATTTGTTTTACAATAGTACTAAAGGTGATTAATATTAATATTTAAAAAAATGGTATAAGAAATATTAAAAAATAATTAAAAATCGAGTCATTGGTTAATTTAACTGATTTTACCGATAAAACCACGAGTTCAACTGATGATCAATCCGTTCAATTCGAATTTTAACCAAACTGATACAATTCGATCAAATCGGACCAGACATAAAAATGATTCTCATTCAACCGGTTGAATCGGTTAGAATTTCAAACCAATTTTTATTTTTTCTACAAATTTTTTTATTCATTCTACGTACACGTAATGTCCGCTGGAACTAAGAATACGGGTTGTGGGTTGGGTTTTAATTTCAGAGTATACGGGTTGTGGGATGGGTTTTATGTAAGACCCCAAATTATTAATAAATGAAATTTAAATTCCCTCTATTTATTATTTTGAAATAGTAAGGGTTAAATTGATTAATGAGATTAGTTATGGGTAAAATGCGCAAATATTTCAAATAAGCAGGTGGTTATAAAATATTCATCGTTGTCGGAGAATATTCGTTTGGTCATGGAATATTCTTCCTGTCGGGGAATATTCGTACGACGGCGCAGTTTTTTGTGGGCCCCATAACGGAAAGCGATTGGATGAAGAAAACGACAAGTATAAGTTATTTATAAATAACGGCGTAGTTGTTACCGTTAATACTGTTGGAATACCCGGTGGTTAAAACACAGTAATACACGTTGTTGCACAGTAGCACACTGTATTGCACCAATTATTGATTCTTACGTAAGAAGGCACTACTCAATAATTGTTACAGTAATTACTGTTCAGTATTTTATTTTATTGATTCAATAATTGCTGCGTTGATATTTTATATTACTGTTGTTTCAATAATTGTCACTACACAATATTTTCCATTATCAGATCAATAATTCATATTATTTGAATAATATTATTAGATAACATTATTGGTAATGTCAAGAAAGTTCTGTCTAAGGAGAGGTTTGGTCATCTAATTGCGCGTCAGTAAGGAGAAATCCTTATATATTGGAAAGCTCCCTCTTTCCTGGGAACGGCCTGGTTGTCATAAATGTGATTCTGTAATATTATTTGTGAATAATTAATTATTGATTCATATGATAAGGAAATATTTATTTTATGTGGATATAAATGAGGGATATATTTTTGTGGTAAAAAATGAAGAAGTTAATGTTGAGATTTTTATCAGTATTTTTGTCGGAATGGAGGTATTAAAAATCAGGGTTTTTGAGATATTTTGCAGGGGTTATAATTTTTAATCCGACCGTTGGATCGTGGTAATTTTTGGATATGTTATACATATATAAGTTGAGTATATGTCTACAAATTTTGAACCGTTAAAAATGAACGTATGATTTATTATGAATTTTACGAGATGACTGGTTCAGGAATTGTTGAATTTTCGGAGTTTATTATTTTGGTAGAAAATTCTAGAATTGGTGGGCCCCACTCTTGGTTGGTGAAGAAATGTGCTGAGATTTTTATTCAAATGTGGTAGGCTTGAATAGTAGCAGGTAAAGCCATCAGGTTGCAGGTTAAGTCTGCTTTGGCGTGCTAACATTTTCCTATAAATAGAGGGCTAAGTTAGAATTGAAAATCACACCAGAAACAAGTTTTCTCTCTTTCTCTCTCTAGATTATTGAGTGTATTTTGTGAGTATTTAGATACTTTGAGAGTTTCTATTCATCAGAGCAAGTTTCTTTTAGTCTTATACCGGTATTCCGACCAGAAGTACTGTCTTTACGAGGTAAGGGATGTTATTTTATTCGAAAATGATATTATTTCTTCAATATCATTATGCCGAAATATTGGTTGAAATTTTTTATCAAATTTAGAACTTTTCACGCCGGGGTTACTATTCATGAGTTACTATTCACCGAAAAATGAAATTTTCTTCTTTTCGTCCAAAATATCTATTCCGGGTACTAACTTTGATTGTATCCATGTTTTGATCATTCTTGAATTTTACTTCACTATGAATAATTATAAGGTATTTTTGGACATGTATAAATCGAAATACGAATCCTTAATATTTGTTATTTTGTTTCACTGGATTCGTTTTCTTTATGATATTTTTCATCATCCTCAGTCCTAAATGATGATATTACTGAATATCTTTGGCCTGTAATGCAAAGATGAGTGATTAACTGATGAATATCTTTGGCCCGTAGTGCAAAGATGAACAAGTGTTGAGATGAACATGACCGACTGGTGATACAAATGAATATCTTTGGCCTGTAGTGCAAAGATGAATATTTGATTAAAGATGGTTATTGATTGTTGTTACAAGGATAAAATATTGATGATGGACTTTTAAATCTTAGAAGATAGTAGAACTCATTCTCTACTTGACTCTTCTAATTGTTTGCTGTTTCCGCTGCAGTTATTGATTTAAAACTTGTTGTCTATTGTATTCTATTAGATTTTTCCCTGTTGAAGACTAACGATAATTTGTTCTGTATTATCTTAGTCATAATGTTCTTTATTGGGCTAGTTGAGCTCACCCTTTTCTTTTTTATTCTATTTTTCTCAGGAGGCGAGAATGTAACGAGTACTAGTCGGGGTATGGAATGATGGTTCTAGAAGTTATTTTAGTAGTCCTCACCATTTTTGTGAAATAATGTATCAATAATTGTAATGAGGACTTATTTGAGTGTGGATATTGTCTAGATGACAATATTTGTATTTAAACTCACAGTTCTTATGTTGTAACAGTAAAGATGTAGTTGTTTCTGTACCATGTATTTTGGCGAATGGGTGTTGTATACCTATTTTGGGGGTGTCACATTTTACATATCTGCTGGAACTGGGAATGCCCGCTCCGTCTTTGTCGGCGCTCGCTTGCACTCGTCGTTGGTACATTTTTTTTCATAGTACAGTTGGTAGCCAGACCTTCATACAAAGGTAACCAATTCAGTTTTATTGGGTTACCAATTAATTATAAAAATTTTAATAACAGTTTCCAAGTGTTACCTGCATTTATTTTCTTCAACATGTGCAACCATGAACAGTTTTATTGGGTTCTGCAATAGTCGTCATCTGTACATTTTTTTACATAGTACAATTTATAGCCAAACCTTCATATAAAGGTAATCAATTCAATTTTATTGGGTTACCAATTAATTATAAAAAATTTAAGAACAGTTTCCAAGTGTTACCTAGATTTGTTTTCTTCAACATGTGCAACCATGAACAGTTTTATTGGCTTCTGCAATGGTCGTCGTAAGTACATTTTTTTTTCATAGTGTAGTTGGTAGCCAAACCTTCATACAAAGGTAATCAATTCAGTTTTATTGGGTTACCAATTAATTATAAAAAATTTAAGAACAGTTTCTAAGTGTTACCTGGATTTATTTTCTTCAACATGTGCAACCATGATGGGATCATAGAGTAGTCGTGTGGATTTCCTCTTACTTTTTCTAATGCTTTCTCATTTGATCTCCATACTTTTTGGTAAGTGTTACGTGGTTATTGTATTGCACTCTTTTTGTAATTATTTTGTGAATGCACTAATCTCGTAATTACTTTCTAATTGTTATATAGTAGTGTAAAGAACCCCAAAAAATATACAAATAATAAAAATAAACCCACAGTCACCCAAATACCCAATCCATTAACGTAAAAGTGTGTGTTTAAAAGGTTATGACTTTTGGGTTATTTACACTTTCTAGTACATTTTCAGAAAAAATTACAACAAAAGTGAATCCAGAAAATATTTATAGAATTAATAAATTTTCAATATTTTATTTAAAAAATTAGTGCATTTGGTATTCCTTTAATTTAGTTGCATGTTTTAATGAGTTGTTGATGTGGCAAATCTGTTGTTTTATGGAACTTTTAGGAGGAGACGATAGGCGTACCGAGCAAGCTGGTCTGCTGAAGCGCAAGCTCAAGCTCAAGCTCAAGCTCGTTGAGTTCAGTAGTTCACTACAAGAAAAAGGTCTATCAGCGACTGCACGCGGTCGCTGCTAGTTGTCGCATAAAATCTGGTCGCTGGGATGCACATCAGCGACCATTATTAGCAACCGATATATCTGCGACCGCTATTAGCGACCGAAAGGACAAATTCGGTCGCTAAGTTAAGTCAGCATGATCCAGGGCCAAAGGCTAACGTGGTCCACGTGCATGCGGTCGCTGATACCCTCAAATGCTTAGCAGTCGCTAATAGGGTTCAGCGACCGAATACGGTCGCTGATTATAAAAAACTGAAAACTAGATTTTTGATGTTTTACAGAATTCTCAAAAAATTGTACCTGTTTTGTACCTGCTTTATCCCAACACACATACACAACAATATAAACAATGTGCACAACAATATAAACATCCATCGTCGTCCATCGACATATACACCAAACTAGTATATAAACCTTTAAAAACCAATATGAATTGAATAAATATAAATAAATCTAATGTTTAAGTATCATACAGACATCCAAAGAATGAATATAAAAGTACAAAATTCTCAAAGAACTACAAAACAGAGCTGTATCGATCGTCAAGCATCATTGCCTCCTTGATCACCCTGTAATTAACAAAATAATAAAACAAGTTACAAATATAGTAACTATATATGTTGATACTGGTATATATTACGACAATATATATAATAAATTGATTACCTCGTCGCCATCCCCATGCTGTGATGCTGCTGCTGCCGATACTGCTTCAGCTAACTCCTCATAACTCAGAGCCCCCAAATGTCCGTCCAGTATCTTCAGAAGATCTCGATCTCGACATATAGCTCTCACACAGTCAGCCGGAGTATGAACAGCTGGATGGCTCGATGACTGTGAAGACTGGGTAGAAGAGCAGCCTGAGTCACTGAAGGATGGGCATCGTCGTTGTCCTTGACCTTTAATGTAGTTCTTCTTCACAACAGACGCTCTCTCCCACAACTCTTAATCAATTGGCGGACATGGAGTGCCTTCAGGATAGCGCTCATTCAATAAACACTTATAAGTATCCTGTCATCATGTTAACAATTAAATAGTTAAAAATAAATTATTTAAGCATTGATAAACAAGATCAATTTGTTAAAACTTATTACCGCTATCTGGATAGTATCAGGCAGACCATCACGGGTGGCCACGTACACATCCAGCCTATGGATAGGCTGACCTTGATACTGAAACTCCTATACAAAAAATAGGCTAATATTACTAAGTAAAAATGTGATATATTTTTTACAATTCATAATTGTAAACATATTAAAACTTGTAAATACGTACCCTGGCAGTGATATGCTGCAACTGTGAAATACTGCCGCCCTTGTATGTTCCTTTAGCCTTTTCGCCATCGGGTACACCCGAGGATCTGTTGGCGGCGGCAGTCTTTCGTCTTTTCACCCAGCTCTCAGCTCTTCATTGGGCACACATCTCAGCCCATATGGACTGGGTGCACCACCAGGGATTATGCTCGTGCATATAATCCTCGCCCTGGCCTGGATGGTCGATCGATGCATTGTGAAAGGCTTTTTGTCGTTCTTTATTCAAATTGTCTTTGGTGCGGACCGCGCACTTCTACCAGAATAATATCTGTATCACTGAAGCCTGCGCGTCCTCCCATCTATACCGTTTCTGTAAATAAAATAACAATAATAATATTACTAAACAATTATCCTTTGAATATTATATTATCTGTCATAATTAAAAAAAACATTCCTAAAATTCAGCTCAAACAACATCCTTGTGGGCGATAGGTGTACTCGCCCACGTTATCACAGGTGTAGGCCAATTCTGTAAACACAGCTGTGATATGCACTTGACGATCTTATTATCTGAAAAATCACTATAATATACAACAATTTACATTTAAGTTCTATATATCTTGTATAAATGGAATCTAAAATGCTTATAAATAAATGATGCGGGACGTATGTGCTATTCGGAGGAGGGCGAATCTGAATAAAAATCAAATCATCCGAATTATTAGGGGCCTTGGGCACATGATTAGGCCCCCTACTCAAGCCGCGCTTTTTCTGCGCTACTTCAGAAGCCATCTGTATATTACAAATTTCAAGATGTTATTATGAGTTATATTTGATTACATGTATATATGAATATATAAAATGACAATAAACATGACAGTGATATAAACATGTATATATATAAATATAAAATGACAATAAACAAAAATTGCATTTAAATAGTTAAGTACATAAACATGACAATGATATAAAAAACATGTAATGCTAAACATACATT
This sequence comes from Panax notoginseng, assembly GCA_016801055.1. Lineage (NCBI taxonomy): Eukaryota > Viridiplantae > Streptophyta > Magnoliopsida > Apiales > Araliaceae > Panax > Panax notoginseng. The sequence continues at coordinate 159,660,620 of CM029012.1, read as the reverse complement.
TCATTTGTTCAAGTGTCAATGTCTGATTCAGAATCATCTTGTATACGTGTTGCAGATTCATAACCATCATCTGCTTCAGATTCAGTGTCAGATTCAGTCAATAACTCTTCCTCCTCAGTATCAATGTCATCTGACACAAGTATTGACTCAGGATCTAATTCATGTGGTTCATCTCCACCATCTAACTAGATTACTTCATTGTCGTCCTCCGCATTTATTATAGTTTGACTATGAAGCATCTGCTCTTGGTAAATCTCCCCATCAACTACTTCTACACGACTACGCGCGGGAGTATGAATTACAACTTGCCAATCAGTAGGCAGTCTATCCCTTTTCCTAACAGGACTAGGAGTGTAATATACTTGTACTGTTTGAGTTGGTAAAACAAACGGTTCGTTGGAGTACGCAAACCTATGGAGGTCAATGTCGACGATTCCATGTCTGTCAACACGTATCCCTTTTTCTGAATCAAACCAGCGGCACTTGAACAAGTGAATATGACCCCCGTACGTGCCCTTGTACGACAACTCTACGATTTCCTCCAACTCCCCATAAAAAGCACGACCAAGCTCTTTGTAACAATCTCCTTGGACACACACTCCAGAGTTCGTTTTTCTTTTACCGCGCCCATATGCCTTTGTATGAAATTCACAACCATTTATTTTGTAACCATTGCGGCTGACTTGGTCCCTGTCTGGTCTCATAGCTAGGACTTGTACATTAGCCGTAATCATTGATCCCTCAGTCAAAGCCTACACAAACTCCATCTTATTAAATGAAGTCATAATTAATATGGAGTGTGTGTGTGTGTGTGTGTGTGTATATATATATATGTCGTGCTTAAGAAATTGAACTTACTTTGTCCTTTAGCCAAAGTGCAAATTTTTTATCACGATTGATTTGAATATCTTTATCAGTTATGGTGGGATGCTTCACTTTTAACTCGTCATCGTACAATCTATACAATGTTATAAACATTAACATATTGGAATAAATTTTCAACTTAAAAGATAAATTATCAAGTTTACATGTGTACATCATAAATTTGTCAATCTCCTTATAATTGAGAAGAATATAAGTATGTGCAGCATGTAATTCTTGCTCAGAGAGGAATATGCGCTTCCCTTTTCCATAAGCGCGGCCCGATAGACCAAATACAGAGAGTCGGCAATTTAGTTCAACATTTCCCCCATCATCATGTCTCAATACTCGATTGGCCTTTGTCAAGACTTCGTCCAGAAAATAGTCTGAGACAAACGTACGTAGATATCTCATCAAAACTGTATGCCTCACATATTGACCCCTCGACATACACTCTATTCTTCACCTTCCTCTTAAGGTTTCCCATCACCCTCTAGAAAGGGTACATCCATTTATATTGAACTGGACCCCCAACACGAGCTTCATAGGGAAGATGGATTTGTAAATGCTCCATGGAGTCAAAAAAATTAGGTGGGAATATTTTTTTCAGTTTACACCTGATCTCTATGATGTTCTTCTCAAGTACAGACATGTCCTTCTCATTTAATGATTTTGAACATAAGTCTTTGAAGAAACGACTAAGATCCGTCAAAGCATCCCATATTGGTTTATCAAGCAGATCCCGAAATGTTATGGGCATGAGTCTCCATGAACACATGACAGTTATGACTCTTCATCCCTTGCAATTTCCCACCCGTAACACACCTTGCAATGTTTGACGCATATCTATCTGGTAGTTTCAGAGACTTAACCCATGTGCACACATCTTCAACTTGCTTTTTAGACAATGTGTACCTTGCATGCAGTTTGACAATCTTACCATTAGGAGATTCATAAAGTTCTAATCCAGGACGCTTACAAATATCTTTCATGTCCAAACGTACCTTATCATTATCTTTTGTCTTCCCCGTAACATTCATCACGGTGTTAAACACATTGTCAAACACATTCTTCTCAATATGCATCACATCTAGATTATGACGAATCAAATTTGTAGACCAATAAGGCAGTTCCCAAAAGATGCTTCTCCGTACCCAGTTATGAGATTCTCCAAACCCATTGATTATGTTTGTGGCATCAATCTTACCAAATGGGATAACCAGCAATCTCATCACACGATCTCGCATCTCCGTTCTCGACAATCGCAGTGCAGGCATATCATTGTCTACTTTCCCTTTCCTGAAGTGTTCTCTATTTCTTCGAAACGGGTGATCTACTGGCAAGAACCGACGATGACAGTCAAACCAGCAAGGCTTTCGACCTTTTGATATATTGAAAGACTTTGTATGCTCCATACAATACGGACAAGCCAACTTCCCATGTGTACTTCATCCAGCTAACATACCATAAGCTGGGAAGTCACTTATAGTCCACATAACCGCTGCCCTAAGGTTGAAATTTATTTTTGTTACAACATCCCAAGTCTGTACTCCATCCTCCCACAATACCTTCAACTCGTCTATAAGAGGTCTCAAATAAACATCTAAGTTTTTTTCAGGACTCTTAGGACCAGGAACCACGAGTGAAAGAAACAAGTACGGCTGTTTTATACACATCCAAGGAGGCAAGTTGTACGGAGTAACAATCACATGCCAATATGAGTACGGAACAGCTGAGTGGCCAAATGGATTGAAACCATTGGTGGACAATCCAAGCCTCACATTTCTAGGTTCCAATGCAAACCCAGGATGTGCTAAGTTGAAATCTTTCCAAGCCTGCCCATCTGCGGGATGATTTAGTTCTCCATCTTTAGCTGGAGATTTCGCATGCCAACTCATATGTTCAACTGTTCTTGAAGACATGTACAATCTTTTTAGCCGATGTGTTATTGGAAAATACCTTAGAATCTTAAACGGTATACTTGATTTTTTTGTAGTCACACCCTCTTTATTAGGCCTAAACCGATCATGACTGCAAAACGTGCACCTTGTCAACTGTTTATTTTCCTTATAAAACAACATGCAATCGTTGGGACATGCATCGATCTTTTGGTATTCAAGACCCAACTTCTTCACCATTTTCTTACAAAAGTAATAGTTACCAGGTAATTTCTCACCGTCAAGAAACATACTCTTAATGGCCTTCAAGAGCGACTCAAAAAACGCATGGCTCATGTTGTGATCAGCCTTAATGTTAAGTAATGTCGCCACTGCAGACAATGTCATGTGTTTGGTGCAACCATGCCACAATGGCTCGCTACCCTCGTCTAACAAGTTAAAGAAGTCTTTGGCATCAAAATTCATAGGTTGCTCTTTGCCTTGTTTCCAATCAAAATCTGGCCCTGCAATATCATGAACTATTTCATTCATACGATGAGCACTACTGCCCGAATTGTGTACTTCTGTGATGTCACCATCTCTTCTCTACCCATGTGCCCACCAACATTCTTCGTAATTTTTCATGAACCCAGAAACAAGTAAATGATAGTTTACCACGTCTCTGTCCATATAATTTACATTCTTACACTTCAAACATGGATATCGTATCTGCGACTGAACATTCATACATTCCGGGTGACTATACGCATACTCCAAAAATACTTGACATCCAGCTCTAAATTCAGTTGTAGCACCTATTTGGGCACTTGACTTTCATCGTGTCATCTAACTACGGTCTGAATAGAGGTCCATGATTCCACGGTACCTACTACAGACAACATTATAAATGTTAACATATGACTTGAGCATACTAACTAGTAAGCATATAACTTGAGTATACTTGTAAGCATATTATTAATATTTAAGCATACTTGTAAGTATATGACTTGAGCATACTTGTAACCATATGACTTGAGCATACTTGTAAGCATATGATTAACATTTAAGCATATGACTTGAGCAACATATTGCGCCCATACTTGTAAGCATATGACTTGAGCATACTTGTAACCATATGACTTGAGTGTACCAGTTACTAAGCATATAACTTGAGCATACTTGTAAGCATATGATTAGCTTGTTAATATTATAAATGTTCACAATTACCCGACCATATTGCTTCATGTTGTACTTTCATAGTAAATTATTGCCTCATGTTCATGGTCCATATCTGAACACAACAAAAACTCTTCTACATAGGACATTAGGTGATGAAAATATCTTGATGGTCAAGTTTGAAGAATAGCCAATAGACTTTGCAATGTGTTCTAGAAACTATAACACTGCGTATATCAAGATTGCAGAAGAAGGCATACTAATAGTCCCTTAATGTAGGACTATTAGTCCTATGAAGTGATTTGATACCCAAAACATTACATACTTGTAATATTTAGTTGTCTTTCTAATACCCAAAATAGTCCGTTTAAAGCATTTTCAGCATGGTTTAACACTAAATTATCGTAACAGTCCCTAAGCCTTCAATTTTAAACATTATCACATAATCTAGTTGCTATATACTTTGTATTAATGGCTTAAAACTTAAGGGTGCAAGGTTTTAAATTCTTTGGTCAAAACAACCCTTAATGGGCTTTAAATTCCATAAGAACATGGTTTAGCAACATGGCCCACAAGGTTAGCATGATTATGCAACATATAGACATGGACTAGTTATTTATATAACACTTCACATGTATAACTTGCATCCAGATGACGTATCTCAGTTTACACATTGACAGTTTACAACAAAGCATTTAAACTAGCCATTCAAAGTCTCACAATAATGGCCTGTTCTGGCCTGTTTCAAACAGGTCCAGACTGCCCTGTTTAATTTGAGTTATTTTCCCTCTTGAAAATGTTATTTTAGTATGCATCATTAGAAGCATGATTAGCCAATCATAATCATTTCTTTGTATCAGTCACAATGAACTGATTTTGCTCCTATAGAATCCATCATGATTTACAAGTTATATTAAAACCTACTACACTTAAGCATAGAAGCATTCTTGAAGCATTAGTTTTAATATGTAAGCTATTAGACATCATTTTAGACTCTAAATTACAGCTAGCATACCTTGACACTATAACAGCCCTCATATTAGCATTTTATCAAAAAATGGGTAAATTATATATCACTAGTGGGTAAATTAGACCCTACTTATATTATACCCCACATAACCTCACACACAGAACAGAAAATCAGCAACCAATAGCATTAATAGAAACAGATGAAAATTCTCAGCACACAACTCCAATAACCAAAGCATTAACAAAAACAAATGTTCTTCGATTCATACTAGTCCATGAAAGAAAAATGAAAATGCCTTGTCATTTATCGAAATTCAGTGGGAGGCCGGTAGGGACACACGACAAGTAGATAGCGAAGCTAATGGAAAACGGCTCCTCACACATCACATGGTGTCCTAAATACAATATGCTGACTTACTTTTATGAATTACTACATGCATATCACTAAAGTAAGCAAGAAGCAAGCATCAATACTTCTTAACAATCACTAGCTAAAAAACATATATATACAGGAGAAGGAGGAGGTTGAACCCTGCACTTTGGCTAGCTTTGTCAAATCAGGTTGGCCCCAACCCAACCCAAATGAGCCAAATCTCATGTAAGATTTCTTTTCTTTGTTGGTATAAATCAAATGTTCAGAAGCAAGGCTTTCCATCATCACTACCTTTCCCTACCATCTATTTAATAACATAGAAATATATCAATACTTACCACTCAACTAATTTATTTCCCTAAGTAGATCTAACATAGAAAAACATAATGAACCATTTTTGTCAGTCAGTATGCACGCGGATACACAACTTCACCAGTTTTGGTCACCTACTATTACATATATATAACATTATCAAAATATACCTCATCAAATGTACCCCAAAAAATCCAACACTGCACTAATTAAATTAATGAACATGCAAGTGCTTGTTAATCCAACACTGCACTAATTAAATCCAATTCTGTATGTAATCTAATCTAACATAAGATATAAATAGTAGAAATGTTATATTAGGAGAAAGAAATAAAAAAATGATACTAGTGCTTGTGTGACGCCCCCAGAATAGGTATACAACCCCCATTCTGAGTCGCCAAATACATGGTACAGAAAGCAAACTACAACTTCAATAATACAATTGTCGTGCAAAATACGACAACACATACTGTGAGTTTAAATACAAATATTGTCTTCTAGACAATATCCACACTCAAATAAATCCTCATTACAATTATTCAAACACTATTTTACAGAAATAGTGAGGACTGCTAATACATCTTTCTAGAACCATTACTCCATACCCCGACTAGATCCTGCTATGTTCTCACCTCCTGAGAAGAAAAATGGAACAAAAAGGAAAAGGGTGAGCTCAACTAGCCCAGTAAAGAATATTATGACTAAGATAATATACAACAAATTATCGTTAGTCTTCAACAGGGAAAAATCTGATAAAATATAATCGACAACAAGTTTTAGATCAACAACTGCAGCGGAAACAACAAACCATTAGAAGAGTCAAATAGAGAAAGAATTCTACTATCTTCTAAGATTTAAAAGTCCATCATCAATATTTTATCCCTGTAACATCAATTAATAATCATCTTTAACCAAATATTCATCTTTGCACTACAGGCCAAAGATATTCATTTGTATCATCAGTCGGTCATGTTCATCTCAACACCTGTTCATCTTTGCACTACAGGCCAAAGATATTCATCAAGTAATTATACATCTTTGCACTACAGGCCAAAGATATTCATTTGTATCATCATTTAGGACTGATGATGATGAAAAATATCTTAAAGAGAACGAATCCAATGAGACAGAAGGACAAATAGTAGGGATTCGTATAACAGTTTATCCAAGATCAATAATACTTCATAATAATCAATTGTGAAGCAGAATTCAAAAATAAAGATCAAAACATGGATACAATCAAAGATAGTAACCATAATAGACATCTTGGACAAAAAAGGAAAATTTTATTTTTCGGTGAAAAGTGCCGTATTCGTGAATAGTGCCGTATACGTGAATAGTGCCGTATACGTGAATAGTAACCCCCGACACAAAAAGTTTCAAATTTGATAAAAACTCATATCAATATTTCAGCATAATGATATTGAAGAAAATAATATCATTAAGAAGAAAATAATATCCCTTACCTCAAAATATCAGTACTTCTGGTCGGAATACCGGTATAAGGCTGAAAGAAACTTGCTCTGATGAATAGAAACTCTCAAAGTATCTAAATACTCACAAAATACACTCAATAATCTAGAGAGAGAAAGAGAGAAAACTTGTTTCTGGTGTAATTTTCAATTCTAACTTAGCCCTCTATTTATAGGAAAATTTTGGTAGGTTTGACCTGCAACCTGATGGCTTTACCTGCTACTATTCCCACCTACCACATTTGAAATATAATTCAGCACATTTCTTCACCAACCACAAGTGGGGCCCACCAATTCTAGAATTTTCCACCAAAATGATAAACTCCGAAAATTCAACAATTTCTGAACCAGTCATCTTGTAAAATTCATAATAAATCATACGTTCATTTTTAACGGTTCAAAATTTGTGGACATATACTCAACTTATATATGTATAACATATCCAAAAATTACCACGATCCAACGGTCGGATTAAAAATTATAACCCCCGCAATATTTCTCAAAAACCCTGATTTGATTTTTAATACCTCCATTCCGATAAAAATACTGATAAAACACCTCAACATTAACTCCTTCATTTTTAACCACAAAAATATATCCCTCATTTATATCCACATAAAATAAATATTTCTTTATCATATGAATCAATAATTAATTATTCACAAATAATATTACAGAATCACATTTATGACAACCAGGCCGTTCCCAGGAAAGAGGGGGCTTTCCAATAAGGATTTCTCCTTACTGGCGCGCAATTAGATGACCAAACCTCTCCTTAGACAGAACTTTTTAGACATTACCAATAATGTTATCTAATAATATTATTCAAATAATATGAATTATTGATCTGATAAATGAAAATACTGTGCAGCAACAATTATTGAAACAACAATAATATAAAATATCAACGCAGCAATTATTGAATCAATAAAATAAAATATTGAATAATAACTACTGTAACAATTATTGAGTAGTGCCTTCTTACATAAGAATCAATAATTGGTGCAATACCGTGTGCTACTGTATTTTAACCACCGGGTATTCCAACAGTATTAACGGTAACAACTACGCCGTTATTTATAAACAACTTATACTTGTCGTTTTCTTCATCCAATCGCTTTCCGTTATGGGGCCCACACAAGGCTGCATCGTCGTACGAATATTCCCCGACAGCAAGAATATTCCACGACCAACCGAATATTCACCGACCAAAAATAAATATTTTATAACCACTTGCTTATTTTGCAAAATTTGCACATTTCACCCATAACCAAAGTATTATATCAAATTAACCCCTTATTATTCACAATAATATTTAGAGAAAATTTGATTTTATTCATTAATAAGTTGGGGTCTTACAACCTCCCCTCCTTATGAAATTTCGTCATCGAAATTGACGTACGTACCTGATGTTTCAAAAAGGTGAGGATACCTCGCTTTCATTTCTGATTCCAACTCCCAGGTCATTTCTTCAATAGCATGGTTTCTCCACAAAATCTTAACTTGTGGTATAACCTTCGTGCGTAGGACATGCTCTTTCCTATCCAAGATCTTAACAGGTACCTCCTCGTACGTTAAATCTTCAGCTATCTCGTCTGGTTCTAACTCAATAATGTGGTTCGGGTCTTTAACATATTTACGAAGCATAGATATGTGAAAAACATTATGAACACGAGACATGCTTGGAGGTAATGCGAGTCTATATGCCACATTTCCTATTCGCTCAAGAATCTCAAATGGACCAACAAATCTTGGATTGAGCTTTCCTCTCTTCCCAAATCTTGTAACTCCCTTCCATGGTGCAACACGTAACAATACATGATCCCCAATATTAAATTCCACGTCCTTCCGATGAAGATCCGCATAACTCTTTTGTCGATCCTGTGCCGTTTGTATACATTGTCGAATCGTTTGGATCTTCTCTGTAGTAATGCGTACCAATTCTGGTCCCAACAATGTTGCTTCACCCACCTCGTCCCAGCATACTGGAGAACGACATTTTCTTCCATACAACGCCTCAAATGGAGCCATACCTATGCTCGCCTGATAACTGTTGTTGTAGGAGAATTCCACCAATGGTAGGTACTTATCCCAACTCCCTTTGAGATCTAAGACACAAAGTCTTAATAGATCTTCAAGAGTTTGAATAGTCCTCTCTGATTGTCCGTCCGTTTGAGGATGGTATGCTGAACTGAATCGTAAATCCGTGCCCATAGCTTTCTGCAAGCTAACCCAAAATCGTGAAGTGAATCTTGGGTCACGATCCGAAACTATGGATACTGGCATGCCATGCAATCTCACAATCTCGTTCACGTACATACTAGCAAGACGTTCAAGGGAATAAGTCTCACGTATCGGCAAGAAATGAGCGGACTTGGTTAATCTATCAACAATAACCCAAATCGCATCTATGCCTTGAGAAACCTTGGGAAGACCTGTAACAAAATCCATAGTAATGTGTTCCCACTTCCATTTCGGAATCTCAAGTGGTTGCAATGGACCCTTTGGTACTTGATGCTCCGCTTTTACACGTTGACAAGTTAAACATCTCGAGATAAACTCCGCGATCTCTCTTTTCATATTGCTCCACCAAAATGTATGTCGAAGATCGTGATACATTTTGGTACTCCCAGGATGGATTGCAAACGGTGTGTTGTGTGCCTCCATCATTATTCTATGCTTCAAGTCAAAATCGTTAGGAACACAAAGTCTGGAGTTGACTCGAAGTATTCCTTCTTCATCGATTCTTGCTTCTGGAATAGCACCTTCTTGCACTTTCTTCTTCATACGCATCAGCTCTATATCCGTAGCTTGAGCAGCTTTAACTTTATCGATTAAAGTCGGTTCTACTCGTATATTTGATATCATCATGTGGGTACTTGGAGCCTTCATCTCTATCTCCATCCTTTGCAAGTCATACAAAATGGGCCTTTGTGTTAAAAACATTGCACTCGTACCCGCATATGATCTTCTACTCAATGCGTCAGCTACTACGTTTGCTTTTCCAGGATGATATTGGATGGTATGATCGTAATCTTTCAACAGCTCGAGCCAACGTCGCTGCCGCATGTTGAGTTCCTTTTGGGTGAAGAAATATTTGAGGCTTTTATGATCTGTATAGATCTCCACTTTCTCCCCATAAAGGTAGTGTCTCCAGATCTTCAACGCAAAAACGACTGCTGCCAACTCCAAATCATGAGTAGGATAATTCCTCTCATATTCTTTGAGTTGTCGTGAGGCATAGGCTATGACTTTCCCATGTTGCATGAGAACACATCCTAACCCTTTGCCTGAAGCATCGCTGTAGATAACAAATCCATCCGAACCAGATGGTATTGTCAAAACAGGTGCCGAAATGAGTCTCCTCTTGAGTTCTTGGAAACTCTTCTCGCATTCCTCACTCCATACGAATTTTGTATCTTTCCGAGTCAGCTGAGTTAACGGAGTAGCGATTCGAGAAAATCCTTCCACAAATCTCCGATAATAACCAGCTAAGCCCAGAAAGCTACGTACTTCGGTTACCGACTTCGGTTGCTCCCAACTTTGTATGGCTTCAATCTTCGCCGGGTCGACAGATACTCCATGTTTTGACACCACGTGCCCAAGGAATGCTACTTCCTCAAGCCAGAACTCGCATTTCTTCAGTTTGGCATATAGCTTGTTTTCACGAAGCCTTTGCAGTACCAGCTTCAAATGGCGCTCATGATCTTCACGGCTTTTGGAATAGATGAGGATGTCATCAATAAAGACAACAACGAACTGATCCAAATATTCTTTGAATACACGGTTCATCATATCCATGAAGGCAGCAGGAGCATTAGTCAATCCAAAAGACATTACTAAGAATTCATAATGCCCGTACCGAGTTCTGAAGGCAGTCTTTGGAATATCCTCAGTTTTAATCTTCAGCTGATGATATCCAGAACGAAGATCGATCTTTGAAAAGAATTGTGCTCCTTGCAACTGGTCAAACAGGTCATCAATGCGAGGTAGCGGATACCTATTCTTGATGGTGACATGGTTCAATTCTCGATAGTCAATACAAAGTCGCATACTCCCGTCTTTCTTCTTTACGAATAAAACAGGAGCACCCCAAGGAGACGTACTAGGACGAATAAAACCGATGTCCAACAACTCCTGTAGTTGGACTTTTAACTCCTGAAGTTCAATAGGAGCCATTCGATATGGGGTTTTAGAAATGGGCTTTGTACCGGGTTCAAGGTCAATAAAGAATTCAATTTCTCGTTCCGGGGGTAGACCGGGAAGTTCTTCAGGAAATACATCGAAAAATTCTCTAACAATAGAAATATTATTCAAATCTGACTTGTCTTTGTTCAAATCCATAACATGGGCTAAGAAAGCTTGACATCCGTTTTTCAATAAACGAATAGCTTTGTGGCTTGATATGACAGTGACTGATTTTAGTGGTTTAGTAGTTTGAATTCGTATGACAGGTTGGTTAGGAATATGAAAACTAACAACCTTACGAAAACAATCAATTTTAGCATGATGAGTGGTTAACCAATCAATTCCTAAAATCACATCAAAAGCAAGTATCTTTAAAGAGATAAGATCAACAGGTAATGTGATAGTGCCAACTTGGATCATGCAAGATTTATAAACTGTAGATGTAACGAAGGTTTCACCCAACGGAGTTTCAACAGATAAGTTAAAGTCCAATTTCTCCGGAGTCAAGTTTAAACGTTGAGCACAAGCAGGAGAGATAAAAGAATGGGTAGAACCGGTATCTAGTAAAGTATAAACTTCGCAAGAATTCAAGATTAGCTTACCCGTGATCACCTCGTTCGGGTTTCTCACGTTTTGGCCAGTTACGACAAACGCTCTTCCAGGAACCGCTGATTTCGCCTTATCCGGGACAGCCCTTGGAATCACCACTCCCGCTGAACTTGGTTTCGCTATAGTACAATCTCGAGCGATATGGCCTTCCTTCCCACAGTTGTAACACACCTTGGATTGTTGTGGACAGTTTGGGCTGATATGTCCCTCTTTCCCGCATTTGTAACATCTAACTGGTGGTCGTTCTCCTCCCCTAAAATTTGTTGTTGGTGCTGGTGCTGCTGCTGATGTCTTCCCGTCATTGTTGAATCTCCTCTTTCTGAAATTTCCACTTGACTCACCTCTCCTATTATCATGGCCACGATGACCACCGAGTGGTTACCGCCTTTGTTCGTATTTTTCCCTCCTCGTTGGTTATCATCGCTCTGATGATTGCTGTCACCGGTATGACCCTGGTTGTGGTCCCTCGGTTGAGTATACTCATTATCTCGCTCTAATAATTGGGCCCTGTTGACAACGTCTGAATACAGAGAAAATTTATGAGAGATAAGGTATTGACGAATCTCAGGTTTTAAACCTCTCAGAAACATCCGCGTCATTCGTTCCTCATTTTCGACCAAATGAGGTGCAAACCTGGATAACTCTGCAAACTTCGCCTCGTACTGGGACACCGTCATGTTGTTTTGTTCCAGTCTAATAAACTCAACCTCCTTCATATGACGAATACTTTCAGGAAAGTACTTGTCATTGAACAGTTTTTGAAATGTTTCCCAGGACATGTTGAGTGCGTCAGGCTGGGTACGCTTCACAGACTCCCACCAGTAGTCTGCCTCACCGCGGAACATAAATGTGGCGAATGGAACCTTCTGTTCCTCCGTGCATCCCAAGACATCAAATATCTTGGTAATTTGCTTGACCCACGTTTCCGCCATGATCGGATCCGGCTTTCCCTTAAATTCTGGTGGTCCCAATTCTTTGAACTGCTTAGCTGTGACAAACCGCGCGTTGTTATCATTTCCACCCGTATTCTGCACACGAGTCTCCCTCGTCTGATTTTGCATGAACTGCAAAAAGCTCCTAAACATTCCATCATTCATCGTTTGCTCGGTAACGTTGTTTACAGGAGGAATATTGCCTTCCTGTTGCACGTTCCCCTGGGTAGTGATCAAAGGTGTCTCCACGGTCTGATTTACTCCATTATTAACGTTCTCAGCTGCCATTCTTAAATACTGCCATAAAACAAGGGTTAATAGTCATGTCATATATTATCCCTATACTCTGACCGACCAAATAAACACCAAATAAACTTAGTCAGGTCATACTAGCGAAGGAATTCCCCGTCTCTCCCCTCCTAGTTCTTGTCTCACATCTCAGCCAGGGATCATATCCCTAAGCTCTGATACCAACTGTGACGCCCCCAGAATAGGTATACAACACCCATTCTGAGTCGCCAAATACATGGTACAGAAAGCAAACTACAACTTCAATAATACAATTGTCGTGCAAAATACGACAACACATACTGTGAGTTTAAATACAAATATTGTCTTCTAGACAATATCCACACTCAAATAAATCCTCATTACAATTATTCAAACACTATTTTACAGAAATAGTGAGGACTGCTAATACATCTTTCTAGAACCATCACTCCATACCCCGACTAGATCCTGCTATGTTCTCACCTCCTGAGAAGAAAAATGGAACAAAAAGGAAAAGGGTGAGCTCAACTAGCCCAGTAAAGAATATTATGACTAAGATAATATACAACAAATTATCGTTAGTCTTCAACAGGGAAAAATCTGATAAAATATAATCGACAACAAGTTTTAGATCAACAACTGCAGCGGAAACAACAAACCATTAGAAGAGTCAAGTAGAGAAAGAATTCTACTATCTTCTAAGATTTAAAAGTCCATCATCAATATTTTATCCCTGTAACATCAATTAATAATCATCTTTAACCAAATATTCATCTTTGCACTACAGGCCAAAGATATTCATTTGTATCATCAGTCGGTCATGTTCATCTCAACACCTGTTCATCTTTGCACTACAGGCCAAAGATATTCATCAAGTAATTATACATCTTTGCACTACAGGCCAAAGATATTCAGTAATATCATCATTTAGGACTGAGGATGATGAAAAATATCTTAAAGAGAACGAATCCAATGAGACAGAAGGACAAATAGTAGGGATTCGTATAACAGTTTATCCAAGATCAATAATACTTCATAATAATCAATTGTGAAGCAGAATTCAAAAATAAAGATCAAAACATGGATACAATCAAAGATAGTAACCATAATAGACATCTTGGACAAAAAAGGAAAATTTTATTTTTCGGTGAATAGTGCCGTATTCGTGAATAGTGCCGTATACGTGAATAGTGCCGTATACGTGAATAGTAACCCCCGACACAAAAAGTTCCAAATTTGATAAAAACTCATATCAATATTTCAGCATAATGATATTGAAGAAAATAATATCATTAAGAAGAAAATAATATCCCTTACCTCAAAATATCAGTACTTCTGGTCGGAATACCGGTATAAGGCTGAAAGAAACTTGCTCTGATGAATAGAAACTCTCAAAGTATCTAAATACTCACAAAATACACTCAATAATCTAGAGAGAGAAAGAGAGAAAACTTGTTTCTGGTGTAATTTTCAATTCTAACTTAGCCCTCTATTTATAGAAAAATTTTGGTAGGTTTGACCTGCAACCTGATGGCTTTACCTGCTACTATTCCCACCTACCACATTTGAAATATAATTCAGCACATTTCTTCACCAACCACAAGTGGGGCCCACCAATTCTAGAATTTTCCACCAAAATGATAAACTCCGAAAATTCAACAATTTCTGAACCAGTCATCTTGTAAAATTCATAATAAATCATACGTTCATTTTTAACGGTTCAAAATTTGTGGACATATACTCAACTTATATATGTATAACATATCCAAAAATTACCACGATCCAACGGTCGGATTAAAAATTATAACCCCGCAATATATCTCAAAAACCCTGATTTGATTTTTTAATACCTCCATTCCGACAAAAATACTGATAAAACACCTCAACATTAACTCCTTCATTTTTAACCACAAAAATATATCCCTCATTTATATCCACATAAAATAAATATTTCCTTATCATATGAATCAATAATTAATTATTCACAAATAATATTACAGAATCACATTTATGACAACCAGGCCGTTCCCAGGAAAGAGGGGGCTTTCCAATAAGGATTTCTCCTTACTGGCGCGCAATTAGATGACCAAACCTCTCCTTAGACAGAACTTTCTAGACATTGCCAATAATGTTATCTAATAATATTATTCAAATAATATGAATTATTGATCTGATAAATGAAAATACTGTGCAGCAACAATTATTGAAACAACAATAATATAAAATATCAACGCAGCAATTATTGAATCAATAAAATAAAATATTGAATAATAACTACTGTAACAATTATTGAGTAGTGCCTTCTTACGTAAGAATCAATAATTGGTGCAATACCGTGTGCTACTGTATTTTAACCACCGGGTATTCCAACAGTATTAACGGTAACAACTACGCCGTTATTTATAAACAACTTATACTTGTCGTTTTCTTCATCCAATCGCTTTCCGTTATGGGGCCCACACAAGGCTGCGTCGTCGTACGAATATTCCCCGACAGCAAGAATATTCCACGACCAACCGAATATTCACCGACCAAAAATAAATATTTTATAACCACTTGCTTATTTTGCAAAATTTGCACATTTCACCCATAACCAAAGTATTATATCAAATTAACCCCTTATTATTCACAATAATATTTAGAGAAAATTTGATTTTATTCATTAATAAGTTGGGGTCTTACAACCTCCCCTCCTTATGAAATTTCGTCCTCGAAATTGACGTACGTACCTGATGTTTCAAAAAGGTGAGGATACCTCGCTTTCATTTCTGATTCCAACTCCCAGGTCATTTCTTCAATAGCATGGTTTCTCCACAAAATCTTAACTTGTGGTATAACCTTCGTGCGTAGGACATGCTCTTTCCTATCCAAGATCTTAACAGGTACCTCCTCGTACGTTAAATCTTCAGCTATCTCGTCTGGTTCTAACTCAATAATGTGGTTCGGGTCTTTAACATATTTACGAAGCATAGATATGTGAAAAACATTATGAACACGAGACATGCTTGGAGGTAATGCGAGTCTATATGCCACATTTCCTATTCGCTCAAGAATCTCAAATGGACCAACAAATCTTGGATTGAGCTTTCCTCTCTTCCCAAATCTTGTAACTCCCTTCCATGGTGCAACACGTAACAATACATGATCCCAAATATTAAATTCCACGTCCTTCCGATGAAGATCCGCATAACTCTTTTGTCGATCCTGTGCCGTTTGTATACATTGTCGAATCGTTTGGATCTTCTCTGTAGTAATGCGTACCAATTCTGGTCCCAACAATGTTGCTTCACCCACCTCGTCCCAGCATACTGGAGAACGACATTTTCTTCCATACAACGCCTCAAATGGAGCCATACCTATGCTCGCCTGATAACTGTTGTTGTAGGAGAATTCCACCAATGGTAGGTACTTATCCCAACTCCCTTTGAGATCTAAGACACAAAGTCTTAATAGATCTTCAAGAGTTTGAATAGTCCTCTCTGATTGTCCGTCCGTTTGAGGATGGTATGCTGAACTGAATCGTAAATCCGTGCCCATAGCTTTCTGCAAGCTAACCCAAAATCGTGAAGTGAATCTTGGGTCACGATCCGAAACTATGGATACTGGCATGCCATGCAATCTCACAATCTCGTTCACGTACATACTAGCAAGACGTTCAAGGGAATAAGTCTCACGTATCGGTAAGAAATGAGCGGACTTGGTTAATCTATCAACAATAACCCAAATCGCATCTATGCCTTGAGAAACCTTGGGAAGACCTGTAACAAAATCCATAGTAATGTGTTCCCACTTCCATTTCGGAATCTCAAGTGGTTGCAATGGACCCTTTGGTACTTGATGCTCCGCTTTTACACGTTGACAAGTTAAACATCTCGAGATAAACTCCGCGATCTCTCTTTTCATATTGCTCCACCAAAATGTATGTCGAAGATCGTGATACATTTTGGTACTCCCAGGATGGATTGCAAACGGTGTGTTGTGTGCCTCCATCATTATTCTATGCTTCAAGTCAAAATCGTTAGGAACACAAAGTCTGGAGTTGACTCGAAGTATTCCTTCTTCATCGATTCTTGCTTCTGGAATAGCACCTTCTTGCACTTTCTTCTTCATACGCATCAGCTCTATATCCGTAGCTTGAGCAGCTTTAACTTTATCGATTAAAGTCGGTTCTACTCGTATATTTGATATCATCATGTGGGTACTTGGAGCCTTCATCTCTATCTCCATCCTTTGCAAGTCATACAAAATGGGCCTTTGTGTTAAAAACATTGCACTCGTACCCGCATATGATCTTCTACTCAATGCGTCAGCTACTACGTTTGCTTTTCCAGGATGATATTGGATGGTATGATCGTAATCTTTCAACAGCTCGAGCCAACGTCGCTGCCGCATGTTGAGTTCCTTTTGGGTGAAGAAATATTTGAGGCTTTTATGATCTGTATAGATCTCCACTTTCTCCCCATAAAGGTAGTGTCTCCAGATCTTCAACGCAAAAACGACTGCTGCCAACTCCAAATCATGAGTAGGATAATTCCTCTCATATTCTTTGAGTTGTCGTGAGGCATAGGATATGACTTTCCCATGTTGCATGAGAACACATCCTAACCCTTTGCCTGAAGCATCGCTGTAGATAACAAATCCATCCGAACCAGATGGTATTGTCAAAACAGGTGCCGAAATGAGTCTCCTCTTGAGTTCTTGGAAACTCTTCTCGCATTCCTCACTCCATACGAATTTTGTATCTTTCCGAGTCAGCTGAGTTAACGGAGTAGCGATTCGAGAAAATCCTTCCACAAATCTCCGATAATAACCAGCTAAGCCCAGAAAGCTACGTACTTCGGTTACCGACTTCGGTTGCTCCCAACTTTGTATGGCTTCAATCTTCGCCGGGTCGACAGATACTCCATGTTTTGACACCACGTGCCCAAGGAATGCTACTTCCTCAAGCCAGAACTCGCATTTCTTCAGTTTGGCATATATCTTGTTTTCACGAAGCCTTTGCAGTACCAGCTTCAAATGGCGCTCATGATCTTCACGGCTTTTGGAATAGATGAGGATGTCATCAATAAAGACAACAACGAACTGATCCAAATATTCTTTGAATACACGGTTCATCATATCCATGAAGGCAGCAGGAGCATTAGTCAATCCAAAAGACATTACTAAGAATTCATAATGCCCGTACCGAGTTCTGAAGGCAGTCTTTGGAATATCCTCAGTTTTAATCTTCAGCTGATGATATCCAGAACGAAGATCGATCTTTGAAAAGAATTGTGCTCCTTGCAACTGGTCAAACAGATCATCAATGCGAGGTAGCGGATACCTATTCTTGATGGTGACATGGTTCAATTCTCGATAGTCAATACAAAGTCGCATACTCCCGTCTTTCTTCTTTACGAATAAAACAGGAGCACCCCAAGGAGACGTACTAGGACGAATAAAACCGATGTCCAACAACTCCTGTAGTTGGACTTTTAACTCCTGAAGTTCAATAGGAGCCATTCGATATGGGGTTTTAGAAATGGGCTTTGTACCGGGTTCAAGGTCAATAAAGAATTCAATTTCTCGTTCCGGGGGTAGACCGGGAAGTTCTTCAGGAAATACATCGAAAAATTCTCTAACAATAGAAATATTATTCAAATCTGACTTGTCTTTGTTCAAATCCATAACATGGGCTAAGAAAGCTTGACATCCGTTTTTCAATAAACGAATAGCTTTGTGGCTTGATATGACAGTGACTGATTTTAGTGGTTTAGTAGTTTGGATTCGTATGACAGGTTGGTTAGGAATATGAAAACTAACAACCTTACGAAAACAATCAATTTTAGCATGATGAGCGGTTAACCAATCAATTCCTAAAATCACATCAAAAGCAAGTATCTTTAAAGAGATAAGATCAACAGGTAATGTGATAGTGCCAACTTGGATCATGCAAGATTTATAAACTGTAGATGTAACGAAGGTTTCACCCAACGGAGTTTCAACAGATAAGTTAAAGTCCAATTTCTCCGGAGTCAAGTTTAAACGTTGAGCACAAGCAGGAGAGATAAAAGAATGGGTAGAACCGGTATCTAGTAAAGTATAAACTTCGCAAGAATTCAAGATTAGCTTACTCGTGATCACCTCGTTCGGGTTTCTCACGTTTTGACCGGTTACGACAAACGCTCTTCCAGGAACCGCCGATTTCGCCTTATCCGGGACAGCCCTTGGAATCACCACTCCCGCTGAACTTGGTTTCGCTATAGTACAATCTCGAGCGATGTGGCCTTCCTTCCCACAGTTGTAACACACCTTGGATTGTTGTGGACAGTTTGGGCTGATATGTCCCTCTTTCCCGCATTTGTAACATCTAAGTGGTGGTCGTTCTCCTCCCCTAAAATTTGTTGTTGGTGCTAGTGCTGCTGCTGATGTCTTCCCGTCATTGTTGAATCTCCTCTTTCTGAAATTTCCACTTGACTCACCTCTCCTATTATCATGGCCACGATGACCACTCGAGTGGTTACCGCCTTTGTTCGTATTTTTCCCTCCTCGTTGGTTATCATCGCTCTGATGATTGCTGTCACCGGTATGACCCTGGTGGTGGTCCCTCGGTTGAGTATACTCATTATCTCTCTCTAATAATTGGGCCCTGTTGACAACGTCTGAATACAGAGAAAATTTATGAGAGATAAGGTATTGACGAATCTCAGGTTTTAAACCTCTCAGAAACATCCGCGTCATACGTTCCTCATTTTCTACCAAATGAGGTGCAAACCTGGATAACTCTGCAAACTTCGCCTCGTACTGGGACACCGTCATGTTGTTTTGTTCCAGTCTAATAAACTCAACCTCCTTCATATGACGAATACTTTCAGGAAAGTACTTGTCATTGAACAGTTTTTGAAATGTTTCCCAGGACATGTTGAGTGCGTCAGGCTGGGTATGCTTCACAGACTCCCACCAGTAGTCTGCCTCACCGCGGAACATAAATGTGGCAAATGGTACCTTCTGTTCCTCCGTGCATCCCAAGACATCAAATATCTTGGTAATTTGCTTGATCCACGTTTCCGCCATGATCGGATCCGGCTTTCCCTTAAATTCTGGTGGTCCCAATTCTTTGAACTGCTTAGCTGTGACAAACCGCGCGTTGTTATCATTTCCACCCGTATTCTGCACACGAGTCTCCCTCGTCTGATTTTGCATGAACTGCAAAAAGCTCCTAAACATTCCATCATTCATCGTTTGCTCGGTAACGTTGTTTACAGGAGGAATATTGCCTTCCTGTTGCACGTTCCTCTGGGTAGTGATCAAAGGTGTCTCCATGGTCTGATTTACTCCATTATTAACGTTCCCAGCTGCCATTCTTAAATACTGCCATAAAACAAGGGTTAATAGTCATGTCATATATTATCCCTATACTCTGACCGACCAAATAAACACCAAATAAACTTAGTCAGGTCATACTAGCGAAGGAATTCCCTGTCTCTCCCCTCCTAGTTCTTGTCTCACATCTCAGCCAGGGATCATATCCCTAAGCTCTGATACCAACTGTGACGCCCCCAGAATAGGTATACAACCCCCATTCTGAGTCGCCAAATACATGGTACAGAAAGCAAACTACAACTTCAATAATACAATTGTCGTGCAAAATACGACAACACATACTGTGAGTTTAAATACAAATATTGTCTTCTAGACAATATCCACACTCAAATAAATCCTCATTACAATTATTCAAACACTATTTTACAGAAATAGTGAGGACTGCTAATACATCTTTCTAGAACCATTACTCCATACCCCGACTAGATCCTGCTATGTTCTCACCTCCTGAGAAGAAAAATGGAACAAAAAGGAAAGGGTGAGCTCAACTAGCCCAGTAAAGAATATTATGACTAAGATAATATACAACAAATTATCGTTAGTCTTCAACAGGGAAAAATCTGATAAAATATAATCGACAACAAGTTTTAGATCAACAACTGCAGCGGAAACAACAAACCATTAGAAGAGTCAAGTAGAGAAAGAATTCTACTATCTTCTAAGATTTAAAAGTCCATCATCAATATTTTATCCCTGTAACATCAATTAATAATCATCTTTAACCAAATATTCATCTTTGCACTACAGGCCAAAGATATTCATTTGTATCATCAGTCGGTCATGTTCATCTCAACACCTGTTCATCTTTGCACTACAGGCCAAAGATATTCATCAAGTAATTATACATCTTTGCACTACAGGCCAAAGATATTCATTTGTATCATCATTTAGGACTGAGGATGATGAAAAATATCTTAAAGAGAACGAATCCAATGAGACAGAAGGACAAATAGTAGGGATTCGTATAACAGTTTATCCAAGATCAATAATACTTCATAATAATCAATTGTGAAGCAGAATTCAAAAATAAAGATCAAAACATGGATACAATCAAAGATAGTAACCATAATAGACATCTTGGACAAAAAAGGAAAATTTTATTTTTCGGTGAAAAGTGCCGTATTCGTGAATAGTGCCGTATACGTGAATAGTGCCGTATACGTGAATAGTAACCCCCGACACAAAAAGTTCCAAATTTGATAAAAACTCATATCAATATTTCAGCATAATGATATTGAAGAAAATAATATCATTAAGAAGAAAATAATATCCCTTACCTCAAAATATCAGTACTTCTGGTCGGAATACCGGTATAAAGCTGAAAGAAACTTGCTCTGATGAATAGAAACTCTCAAAGTATCTAAATACTCACAAAATACACTCAATAATCTAGAGAGAGAAAGAGAGAAAACTTGTTTCTGGTGTAATTTTCAATTCTAACTTAGCCCTCTATTTATAGGAAAATTTTGGTAGGTTTGACCTGCAACCTGATGGCTTTACCTGCTACTATTCCCACCTACCACATTTGAAATATAATTCAGCACATTTCTTCACCAACCACAAGTGGGGCCCACCAATTCTAGAATTTTCCACCAAAATGATAAACTCCGAAAATTCAACAATTTCTGAACCAGTCATCTTGTAAAATTCATAATAAATCATACGTTCATTTTTAACGGTTCAAAATTTGTGGACATATACTCAACTTATATATGTATAACATATCCAAAAATTACCACGATCCAACGGTCGGATTAAAAATTATAACACCCGCAATATTTCTCAAAAACCCTGATTTGATTTTTTAATACCTCCATTCCGATAAAAATACTGATAAAACACCTCAACATTAACTCCTTCATTTTTAACCACAAAAATATATCCCTCATTTATATCCACATAAAATAAATATTTCTTTATCATATGAATCAATAATTAATTATTCACAAATAATATTACAGAATCACATTTATGACAACCAGGCCGTTCCCAGGAAAGAGGGGGCTTTCCAATAAGGATTTCTCCTTACTGGCGCGCAATTAGATGACCAAACCTCTCCTTAGACAGAACTTTCTAGACATTGCCAATAATGTTATCTAATAATATTATTCAAATAATATGAATTATTGATCTGATAAATGAAAATACTGTGCAGCAACAATTATTGAAACAACAATAATATAAAATATCAACGCAGCAATTATTGAATCAATAAAATAAAATATTGAATAATAACTACTGTAACAATTATTGAGTAGTGCCTTCTTACGTAAGAATCAATAATTGGTGCAATACCGTGTGCTACTGTATTTTAACCACCGGGTATTCCAACAGTATTAACGGTAACAACTACGCCGTTATTTATAAACAACTTATACTTGTCGTTTTCTTCATCCAATCGCTTTCCGTTATGGGGCCCACACAAGGCTGCATCGTCGTACGAATATTCCCCGACAGCAAGAATATTCCACGACCAACCGAATATTCACCGACCAAAAATAAATATTTTATAACCACTTGCTTATTTTGCAAAATTTGCACATTTCACCCATAACCAAAGTATTATATCAAATTAACCCCTTATTATTCACAATAATATTTAGAGAAAATTTGATTTTATTCATTAATAAGTTGGGGTCTTACAGCTTGGTGGTGGCGGCGGCTGGCTGGTGACGGCGGCGTTCCGATGGTGGTTGCTACCCCTTTCTCCCTCTTCTCCCCCTTTCACCCTCTTCTCTATTCTGAGCTCTCCCCCTCTTTTTTTTCTTCGCCTGCTGTGTCGAGCGAATGACTGAAACTAATAACATTAAGTTTGATCAGTGACCGGTATCTGCGACCGCATGCGGTTGCTAATTTTTAATGACATGGACTTATCAGCGACCGCATGCGGTCGCTGTTTGTAAGTAGTCGCAAAAAACCTTGGCGCCAACATTTTCTGCCAAATTTTGGGAGGCAAATTAATCGTAGCGACCGATCAGCGACCGCATGCGGTCGCTAATAGTGCATATCGACTGGATTAAATAACAGTCGCAGATATCGGTTGCTATTACTACTATCTGCGACTGCATGTGCGGTCGCTGATACTGTTGGTCGCTGATAGACTTTTTTCTTTTAGTGGTTGTTGCTCGTGATCCATCTCGATGATAAAAGGTACGACAATCTAAGTGGCTTTGCTAGTGCTCTTGAGGAGCTTCTTGGCGACGAAGTCGACGTCGGCAGCAGCTTGCTTGCCTCGATAAACGATCGGAGATTCATATATGGTTGATGAAACCCTAGATAAGATTCCTTGGCTCTTGTTGCTATCTCGCCGATCAGGGAGAGAGATTCTTCCCCTTCTAGCCAACATATTGTAACTAAAGAAACAACTAATGGAGTTCAAAGTGAGAGAGTTTGCAGGGTTTAGGTTTTTATAAGTTAAGGTGGATTTTGCTTGGTGCATATTTGGGATATAGCCCAAGTATTAGGGAATGCCATATAACTTATTGAATTATAAAATACTCCATCCGTCCAACTGCACCATATTCTTTTCTTTTCTTTTTAATTTTTGTTGGCGTTCTTTTCGTTCCTTATTTTTTAATGACTATTTGATTACCTACAAAAACTAAAATGGTTACTTTGTATGAATGTTTGGCTACCAACTGCATCATATTCAAAATAATTTTATTTTTAAAAAGTTATTTATAAGTAACCAACAGCTACATAAATAGAAACTCTTACATGGCATTTCGGATACCCTTTGTCGTTTCTCTATCTTTTTTATTGAAGGCTTCTTATGTTGGAAACCCTTATTTTCTAATTTGGGAACTTGAAAATTAAATTTCTCTTCTTCTCTTTTTTATTTATGTCGACATTCTTTTCGTTCCTTATTTTTTTATGATTATTTGGTTACCCACAAAAACTAAAATGGTTACCTTTATATGAATGTTTGGCTACTAACGACACCATATTCAAAATAATTTTATTTTTAAAAGATTATTTATAAGTAACCAGCAGCTACATAAATGGGACCTCTTACATGACAGTAACTTCTCCTTGATTTCAGTGTTTCCTTATTTCTTTGAAACTGAATGATTTGAAGTGGTTATTGTGTTGCACTCTTTTTGTAATTATTTTATAGATGCACTAATCTTGTAATTACTTTCTAATTGTTGCATAGTAGTTTGAGATTTCAAATTAAGTTATTTGATTATTCTCAAATAAGTAATTATGAAAGAAATTTTAAATATTTATTCAAACCCCCCTTCTAGATATGTCATGCCTTTATAAAATAACAGATTATTTGATTGTCAGTTACGTGAATAAATATTAGTAGTACCTCTTGTAGGGAGATGTCTAATTACAAAAAGAGTGCAATCAAATATAATTATTTAATAACAGATTATTTGATTGCACTCTTTTCCAAATAGTGGGACCTTCTTTTAATTTCTACCAATCACATTTATTAATAAGTTTTGCAATTATAAGTCGACATAAATTTAGGGAATTGATATTTGCACAAGTAAATTTGATAGTTCCACAAGTTCTTTCTCACATGAACAATAAGTGGGGTTCACCCTTATAAGAGAGAGGATCTTGCTGAACTAATACTTTCACTTGTAGAACATCAATTCCCTTAATATAAAGCATGCCTCTTACTTATTTCAAGGTTAGTGTGAATAAATGGGTAGTTTGTTGTTAATTTTTGTTAATGAATGGGTAGTTTGTTGTATTGTTTTAATCGGATCGAACCGTTGGTTCAACCGATAAAAATCGGAACTGGTCGGCACTCCGATCTGGATCGGAGCAATAACTCATTTTTGGTTAAAACCCGGTAGAATCGGTTGACCTAGTGAACCGATTTTAATTATTTTAAATATTTTTTTGTACCAATTTTTTTATATTATAATTAATCACTTTTAATGATATTGTAACCCAATTTTATTATGTTTTAATTCATAAAAAGCGAGATCTTTTAAAATTTTATTAATTACTAATAATATACATTTTTATATATTAATAATGTCACTGAATTAATAATAATTCGACCACTGGACCATTGGTTGAACTAATGAACCATTTATCCGATATTTTTTTCAATTCGATAACTGAACTGGATCCGAAACCTTAGTTTGTTTTTCATTTTTTACTCCATCTCCCACTCAAATGCAGACGCTAACAACCAAAACAACTTCATTGCACTCAAATACGGATACTAAATTAAAAATTAAATTCTAATCACATTTTATTTAAAACTTCTTCTCATTTTTTAATATATTTTCTTAAAATTTTAAAGAAAATTAGTATCTTTTAAGATATATGGCATTCGTGTTTTTTTTAAAGTATAAGATAAAAATAAAATTCAACAACAAAATTATAACTTTTATTTATAGTGTTTCTCGATTCAAATAATTTTTTCTCAGCATTTGACAAGTATATAACGGTCGATCCATTAGGATTTTAAGATAGGGGTACTGTTGGGGGTTTGATGATTAAATCGAAAATTACGTTACATTGCAAATATGAAGAATGATTCTGAATTTTGTAATGTGAAAGAGATTTGTAAACTTCCTCAAAAGTTGGTTAGTAATATTAATAAAGTTGATCATTTATATCATCGCATGCATTTATTTGTTGTTGAAGCCAATCTTAATTTAACTGTCACCATTGAAATAATTTTTTCAATAATAAATTTTGTTAAAAGTACACTTGGTAACTAAAATAAAATCGAATGATTGATTAAATATGATATTTTTTGAACCATGCATTAATAATGAATCTATCATGGAACAATAAAATTTGTAAACAATATTATGTTTATTTAATACTTTGAAATTTTGGAGTTTATTATATGTAAGTTTTCTTTTGCTTTATAAATTTTTTAATTAAAAATCTGCCCCTGTTGCTGTGGGCCTCAAATCCCTGGGTATATACTATATATTTTATGGTATAGGTATAACACATCAAACAAGGGCGGAGCCAAGAAATTTTTCTGTCCCGGGCTACCAAGTTGGCTGCTTTGTGATTTTATATCTCCCAACCTACATATCCGATTGCTTCCAAAATTTGATATGTTCTACATGGTATATCATAGTATTTTATAAAAATATAGCATGACCAAGTTGGGTTTTTTAAGATGGTATTACATAGGCTTGAAAATGTCATGTTGGCCACTTTTTTTTCATCAAATTCAGGTTTTTAGAAATTCTTTAAAACTTGATTTGGGCTTGATTTGATTCACTCAATTAACTTAATTAACATCATAACACATATATAAAGATATCCTAGCATCAAGCTTTGCTAAATTTTCGATTTTTAAGCATAAATTTTCATTGAGGCAAAATTTCAAACATATTGTGTGTGTGACTTAAATTTCCAGATTTCTTAATTGTTTAGATATGGTTCTAGCCATAATTTTCAATCTTATCACTCCAATGTCCTGTATAATACTTTGTTCACACTAATTTACAACCCAAGCACAAGAATCTCAATAATTGCAATACATTATTACTCTAATTTTCATAAACTTAATAAGTAGAAGTTATTACCTCTTGTTTGAATAATTTGTGCTTCACGTTTGCTTGGAGATTAACTTTGAATATTCTCTTTGATAACGATTACTCTAATCCTTCTATCCTCTCTAACAGTCATATGTGAAGAGAAAGAAAAAATCTACTACTTAAACAAGGTAGAGAGTTGATTCATGTTCTAAAATTACAGATTGAAGATAAATTCATGTTCAAAATCATTAGGTGAAAGGACTTGGTCGAGCAATTGGAGAAGAATTACACCACCGCCTACCATGGCTTCATCGCCGCTCTCCGAAATCACCCGGACTATAGCCCGCCCCAGCCCAAGTGTTGCTCCGCTCCTGACATCAAATATTATTCAAATCTTCATACCAATTAATATATTAGTTATGAATTATTGTTATTATCCAATTAACTGAAAAAATATACTAGTACTACATCTATAATGTTCATGCAAAAATCCTGAAAATACTACTACTAAATTAATACGATCTATATCTATTATCAAACGTAGAAAACTCAGTTGACGAGATCCAGCCGTAGGATCGTCGTATCCGACGGGTCGGGTGGTGGGTTCACGTCCAAGCTAGCCGGAGAAGTGGGTGGGACCCAATTACACGTTGCTTGGTCTTGCCACGTCGGTAGTAAAAGGACAGAAATACCCACCTGTGTCCCGCCTCTCAGGGGCACATCTCGGCCTCCACGTTCTCCAAAAGTTTGATTTTTCGGTCCTTGGATTTTTTGTCTATTGACCATGATACCCTTCTATCCTAAACCTTTTGATTTGATCATGTGATAATAATTCTATAAATACTACTAGCAAAAAAGTAGGAAATGAAAATAAACTAAAATGATATACTTTAGTATTAGTATAAATTTTGAATTAATATTCTCCTCTCCTCATTGTTAATTTTTTAACTTTCCTTTGGGCGTAACTTTTGTTAAATATTTGGCAAAATTATATTCCAGACATGCATGTCTATATATAAAGGGTGAGAAAAAATAACCACTTCAAATATTTTTTTTTTGTATATTTCATTCTCTCTCTAAAATCTCTCTTTTATTCATTTATTTATATTTTTATAACTTTTATTTAAATATTTATTTTTTTTAATTGAGCACACATAATATGTTTCCCAAATTTAAACTAGTAGTGAATATAATTTGACACAAAATAAAGAAAAGTGTTTTCTCCACAAAATTTGATCCCTACATTCAACTTTAAATTAGGGAACATTTGAGCTATGTATAGTATTATTACAGTGGTAGTTTTGTCATTTGAGCATAATCCATCCGCTCCACTGAAAGCTGGTCCATTTTTTTAACTCTTTTTGGAACCACTTTCCTCTCCATCCCAATCTATTTTGTTTCTCTTGGAAGCAGACAACAATCTTTATACCATTTTAATTCTATTAGGTATAATTGTTGCTATCCGAAGAACAACAGTCTCCATTACTGATTAGTGATTGCACAACTTTAAACAAGGTACTGCTTACCCTTTCCATTTGTTTGATATTATTAAGTTTATTCGGTTTCAATTCTCTGGTTCAATGTTGGTGCTAGATTGTGTTGGATCTTTGCCTTAATTTCATCTTTTTGGGTTTGTGAAGCTGGGTTTTGGTTAATTAACTTAGTGGTTTTGTATGAATTTGTGATGGGTTTTGTTCAATACTTTAATTGGGTGGGAAGAGAATTCTAGGAAAAAGAAAAACACTAATGATCCTTTTCAATCTGAGATTTTATCCGGTTTATTTGTTTTCTTTTCTTTTCCTCTTCCTTCCATCAGTGGCTTGATTGAATTGTATGCCTCTGGCAAGATAATATATCACATTGAGATTTATGAAGTGGAAACTGTCTTCAATTTTGTGGTCATTTAATTTAACTTGAACCTTGGAAGTATTTGTCTTTTTTGGCCAGAAGTAATTTTTGCACTGAATGGAGTCGGAAAATAGGGGTCAAATACAGGATGAAAGTTCTGTCACAGAGAAAACTAATGAGGAAGGATCTGCTGTGGATATAAAGAAAGCGGAAGAGAGTGATGAATTTTCCAGCGTAATTGGAGTTTCTGAAAATGCAGCAAATGCTAAAGAAGGCTGCAATTCATCAGAAGGGGAGGTTCAACCATCTGCAACTGTTTTCGAAAGTAAAATATCAAATCCCAATAAAGTTTGTGCTGGTAATACTAAGAACAATAAAATTGCAATGGAAAGACCTAATGTGAAAGGATCAACTGTGTTGGGTTGTAAGGCAAGACCAAGCCTGACCCAGAGTCGATCTTTCCCTGCTAAAGGACTTTGTGCAGGTGGTACAAGTAATAGCATTGATGGGTACCGAATGAAATCCAGTGTTAGATATTCTCGAGCAAATGGGTCAAAAGCTGAGGCCCTGCTATCAAATGAAACAATTACTTCAATTTCTCGTTTGAATCCTGCCAGCAGGCAACCGTCCACTGCAATGAACTCAAAGGAAGCAAAAACAAACGGCGGTGGAGCATCTACAAGGCAAAGTACTTTAGTGTCTTTGCCAAATGTGCGTCAGTCTCTAGTATGTTTCTGCATCAATGGTCTTATTCTTCTTTTTTAAAATTTATTTTCATCTGTATTTATGGTCTTCATGTGGCTTTTTGTTGCTGTTTATTGACATCAGTCTCGAAAGCCTGTTTCCAAAATTGAAACTGCAAGATGCCCTCCATCTGAAGGGTTCTCGTAAGTGGCACCTTATGACTAATATAAGTCAAATATGTTTATGGGAGTCTATTGTCAATGTGATTGGAGAAAAACATTCTCAATATACCCTTTATACTAAATTGCTGACTACTTCAATGAATTGTTTGTAATTTTAGATCAGTTGATCAACCTTCAAAACCTATTCAAACTGCATTACCGTCGACAGTGGAGGAGGATGCCCGTTCTACGTCATCGTACTATTCTTTCTCTTAGATTTCCATTAACATAGTAATACTCATTTATTGGCGTATGCTTTCATAGCTGTTCACTACATTAATGTCATTTTCTCTTGTATTACTATTAGAACTGTCACTTCAGGGCAGAACAGAAGCAGTGCCTCTGGATTTTCTTTCAGGTTGGACGAACGTGCTGAAAAGCGAAGAGAGGTAGATACTGAACTTTGTTTCATTTCTTTTACCTTTTCTATTGCAAAAGGAACAGATTAGTGATTTTGTTTTCTGTCCATCCAGTTCTTTTCAAAGCTAGAAGAGAAGATACATGCAAGGGAAATGGAAAAAACTAACATGCAAGAAAAATCGAAGGTGCTTGGAGTAAATTTTTTACTAGCTTGAATGCATGCTCTATTTGTTGCATTTCAGAGTCCCTTCTGTTACATTGGATTTCGTATCAAGCTATGCTTGCTGTTTTTGGGTTCAATGCAGGAAAGCCAGGAGGCAGAAATAAAGCAATTGAGGAAGAGCTTGACATTTAAAGCCGCGCCTATGCCAAGTTTCTATAAAGAACCTCCTCCTAAAGTTGAGCTGAAGAAGGTGATCTATCTTGCTCATTTGATGCTATTGCCTATTGCTTCTAGAAGTCTACTATAAATCACGCACCACAAATTTCTTCCTGCCTTTCCACTTTATAAAACGAATGTAGAGTCAAACCTTTGGGAATCTTTACTTCCTTTTAACCTGTTGTTTTCTATTCCTCATTTGATTTTCATATATTTATGTTCTAAAGAAGCAGATATAGCAGTTTATAAATACACCAACACACTAGGTATAGAGTTAGTAAAGGCTCTCCCTTCTCTTCATCTACCAAGTGGTACACAGTGCCTTCAGGACAAAAATATTACTTGACTTATACCTTTTTCTCTGTTCGCATGCTCTTTGCACATTTAAGTTGCTCAATTGAAACTCTTTTGTCTTCTCTTTTTCTTTTCCACTTATTCCAGCAATTTTTTGTCCCCTTTAATGTGTTAGATGCCGACTACACGTGCGAAATCTCCAAAGCTTGGAAGGAACAAAAGCTCCGGTGGTGCACTAAACAACTCGTTGGAGGGAGGTGGATCCTGTCTTAACCCTCATGTAAACCGAGACCAAGGCAGGTCATCAAAGGTTATCCAGGTAAACCGTGACAATAATAGTGCTGCTGTTTCAAAGAAGACAACTAGGAAATCTTTGTCTAATGTTCACTCGAGAGAATCCATGACCACTAAAACTGAAGGACAGTCCGGTGAGCTGAAACAAAAGCCTACTGAAGTAGAAGGCCAAGATGAAAAATCTAGCATAAGCCAACTGAAGTAGAAGGCCAAGATGAAAAATCTAGCATAAGTGGATACGAAGAAAGCAAAAGACAGCTTATAAACTCCCCTGGACTTGAAGATTGGATAGATGTTGAATCCGAAACGAATTCTGCCCAGGACATTGAACTGCTTGAGAGTTCAACCAATCCAGGGATTCAGCATGCTGAACTTGCTGTTGGAGGTTAAAGACACTTTAGATCATTTATAACTTGTACTTGATAGGTCTTAAAAGTTTTAAGGTTCATATATCTTGTGCATAATGTGTTTGGAAGTTACCTTTGAAGTTATGTACCAGTCTCTACAGGTTGTATATCATGTTTTCTTTTACAAAATTTCAAATTAGTGTTCAAGAAAAAATTACATTGTACAGCTGAACTGTGCCGACTGTCATTCGTCATTCGTCATATAATAATCAATCTGTTTTATTCATATGCAACTTTACTTTTTTTGGTAGTTTGCTTGTAGAGTTTTGTACCGGTCTTGTTTAAGTTGTAAGATTATTATTAATTTTTAAAAGTCAAAATAAGATATTTTCGAACTTAAAATTAAAATGATTCATTAAATATTATAAAAAAAATAAATTTTATAATGAGTAGTATTTTTTAGATAGTTTACATGACTAAAATTAAAAGAAATTATGTCAATTTTGAGTTTAAAAATATTAAGTTATTTTAAAAGATCTTATATTTTGAAACGGGGAGGAGTATGATAATAATAACTACTTTCACCATTTCACGTAGAAAGAGGACTTAAACAAGACAGTAAGGCTAATAAGCATGTCCAACATTTTGCGAAAAAAGCATCCATCAACCATAAATAATCTACAATTTGTTCGAGTTCTGACCTGTTTATTAGCCTAATTATTCTGTTCGGCGTTTGTTTTAGTAACCCAAAAGATTATTTAATTATAGTTTGATGGATGTTGTTTAAAGGAAGAAAATTTGCATTGTGAGGCCGTTCGTTCAAACCGTCTTATTCAGTGTTTGGCCTCGGCTTTTTTTAAGTAGCCCAGGGCCAGTGGATTAGATTTGGAATTATTCTTAAAGAAAGAATAAGTGATTAAAGTCAATAGTGATCCCCACCATTATTTTCCTAGGCACAATTCATAGAGAGGGAGGCAGCTTACGCCCAGCTGGTGATGGTGAACAATCATTAACCTAATTATGAACAGAGAGAGAACATGCATAGACAAGGAAAAGTTCCTTCAATAACAAATCACCCCATAGGATAGGCCATATCTATCTTCCTTCCGAGCTGTAGTACTAGTAATTAACAACCTTTTTATTAAATCCTGGAGTAATTAACAACCATTTATATTATGTACTATAATAAATGTACCTAATTTTTATTAAAGCTAAGAAAACGATTCTTGGCTCCTTCTGAGTGCCACCACCTACCTTCCAGCCTTAATTACCAAAAAACCAGCCATCACCGACAGCCACACTACAATGATTATATATATATGTTCTATAGAAATAAAAGAAATGCAGGCCAGCAATTTCCATAGATAATAAAACAACACAATAATATAAAGAATAATACCAATGTTATAATCGACTCGCAGGCTATTGCACAAACAAGAAAAACATGAAAGAACCACAATCCTTAATTTAGAGTGTAACAAAACATGTTCTTCAAGGATAGTAGTATATTTGTGCATACAGAGAGTAGAAGAGGACCCAAAAAAGAACAAACATAAATACAACAAAAAAATGATAAGTAATTACAGTATTTATAAAACCAAATAACCAAGAAATTTTTTCTTTTTGAAGGGTTTCACTTCAATGCAAGCACCTCTTTCCCTTTATTTTTACTCATGCAGAGGGATCATCCTAAAACTGCAATACATTCCAAAAGAAAAATGTAAGCCAAAAAATAACATAAAAGAATCAGAGTTTTAGGTGAAAAACACATTAAATTGATGGTTTACCTTACTGCATTGTCGTGTTTGGTTATTCTCTGTCTTGTAATTTCCTTGTGTGTGAATTTTCAATGGCAGCTACTGAAATGAGAATCCTGTCCAACGGCCCCAAGCATACTACATGTTACTTCCAGTAACCTACCTGCCGTGCACAATAGAATATAATTTATTAGTTGGTCAGCCATGAATAAAGTATTAATGACAATCTCAAACAACTAACTAAGCAATACCTATATATATACAACTATGATAAATTTTCAGTTAAACGAAGTAATATATAGACTTCTCAAGGAAAATATAAAAAAAGAACATTGCATAAACCAAAAGGAAGAATTTATCTCTCATATTAAGGAATGAAAAGAAAATCTGTAAGCACCATCAGATTTCTACACTAGATATACAGTTGTTTCATCTTTTAGGCCAAGAAAAAAAGAAACCAACAAAAATAAGAAAAGAGAAGAAAGACATGAAGACTGATTTCATGTTTGGAAGAATGGCACCGACTGACATAAGTATTTAGAAACACAAAGTACAAAAAATATGCCAAAGAATATAAGATTCAACAGTCAAAGACATAACAAACTATATAACACTATACAAGTGTTAAGAACATCACCACGCTAATTTCCCTTCTCACCGACACTAAATCACACCAATTGTTGTTGAATG
Source organism: Panax notoginseng (assembly GCA_016801055.1). NCBI lineage: Eukaryota > Viridiplantae > Streptophyta > Magnoliopsida > Apiales > Araliaceae > Panax > Panax notoginseng. The sequence goes on along the minus strand of CM029012.1, from coordinate 159,626,869 downwards.
CTAAAGTTAAACTATGCATGCAATGAAAGTCCAGCCCATCATCTCTTGCTTAATAAAAGAAAGAAAAAAAGAACAATACTAAAAGACTTGCTTGAAATAAGCTACCTAACACACATAAAATCATAATTTTCCATAACATGAAACAAAATTCAAGATTTGACAAGACTTGATTGGATCATTCTATACAAAATAAAGATATAAGTCGGCCAATATGTTCATTACATAAATTAACACAAAAGCAAAAGGCATGAGTGGTATGCACTAAGCAAACATAAAATAATTCCAAGTGACCCACCACCAGCATCAATATCAATCAACATCCAGCTACAACTCATTCCGCATCACCGACACATAATTCACCGGGAATATTGATTTACGAGCAAAAAATCACCGGGAACAGGCCATTTCCGCGTAAAAAAATTCAGTGGAAAAAGACCTTTTCTACTTATTGACGCAACATTTTGTAAAACAAAACACAAATTCAAGAAGACAATTATACCAATCAAGTAATTATCACATTCACATATATAGTTGCCTAATATTTATCCGTATACACTACCAACTTTAATTCAACACCAAAAGATAACATTTTTTTATATATAAAAAAAACAAGGTTACAAAAACAAACCTCTCCTTGGCTTGGCAGCAACCTTAGCCACAGCAGGCACAACCTTCTTCGCCGTCTTTGTCTCCTCCTCCGCTGGAAACAAAACCCCATCAATCCCCTGGACCGAAATCCTACCATCAGTATAAATATCCGGGTCAAACAAATAAGCCGAACCCTCGCCTTGCCCGAATTTAACCGACCCATCAGCCTCCTCAGCCACCACCTTATGAGGCAACCTTAGTGTATCATAATTCACCTTCCCAAATCTCCTCACCGAGTTATACATACTCTCCTCCGTCTGATACTCCGGTATCAAATGATAATACATTATCTGTTCCGGCGCACCCGGCTCACTAAGCTGATCCGTAGTCAGCTTCGCCATGGCTTCATCATTTGGGGCCAAAACCGTCAATACATACCCTTCCGAAACTAGTCTCCCCATTTCCGAAGCCAAAGACGTCAAATTCACCAAAATATCGGCCATTTCATTGTACCCGCCGTAATGTAGCAGAGTCTGGATAAAATCCTTCACTTGGCTCTCGCCGTCGAAGTGGTGCCGTGGTCCGCCGGGTCCCGGAGCCGGCGCCGGAGCAAGAGATGGACCGGGAGCCAGAGCATCGTAAATGGGAAGAACGGGTGGCGCACCGGAGGGAACTGGAGCCGATTTCTTGAGACGATTCGTTCTAGGGTCTACCTCTGGCGCTCCCTCCGGTAAAACAGCGGAAATGGATCGTAAACTTCTCCGGGCATTGAAATCTTCCTGGACAGATCGGGGGATTAGTAGCCGCTCGATGCCGTGGATTACTCCGTCCGGACGGATAATATCGTCGGGGCGGATAACTTTTGCCCGACCGACAAGCTTTTCGTTTGTGGCACTATGAGTTAAAGATAATCGGGTGGGTTCTTGGTGACAGAGGGTTTTGTGCTTGTTAGGCCATTGGGAAGAGTGAACCCGAGAAGGAATTATGTGAAAGAGAAGGAGATTTTGCAGGGATTTGAGATTACGAGGCTCGAGGAGGAACCGCTTGAACTCAGGGTCAAGGTTCCGCTCGAGAGCTTCATTTTGGGGAGCGAAAATGGTGATATTGTGATGGGTCACCGCCTGCTCCAGTGTTTGGAGGAGAAGGGCTTTCTCTACCAGTTCAGAGAGCTCCGTGTAGTGGGAATCGAGGAGGGCGACGAGGACAGAGTTGGAATTGATCTGGGCGGCGGAGGAGGAGTTTGAGTTTATGGTAGTTGTCGGCGGCAATGCAGTAGCAGTAAGTCCGAGGACAGAGAGGAAAAGTAGCAGGAGGAGCTTAGTGGCGCCATAGATCTGAGAATCCATGGCGCTAATGAGTAAAACCGAAGGGGAGGAAAGGAAGACTTTGAGATGGGGGAGAAGAACTTAATACACTTTACTTTCTCTTTCTACTTCTACTACTTCTGTCTTAATAACTTTCTCTCTCTAGAACTCCCCTTTTTATCTTTCTTTCTCTCACTTGCATGTGAGTAATAATAAATACTAGACTACAGGAAACAGAGAGGTATTATGTATGTATGTATATGTTGTAGTAGTATGTGACTTGTGTGTTTATCTCTCTTATTTTTCAGTGGTACGTGTTGATTTGGTGGAGTGGACTTAAAAAGTAGAGAGAGAGAGAAAATGAATCAAAAGGAAATGAGTTTTGGGGGTTAATATTAGTAGTTGAGGGACTGAGTTGCAAAGCAGAAGGAAAACTTCTTAAAGTGTTGTTTGGGTGGAGATTTTATTTTTAGGAGGGATGGGCAGTCAGGCAGGTACCCATTGAATTGAATTGAATTCTTTTTGGTTTGTTTCGACAGGCTGTGTGTGGGGTCCTGCCTCGCTGACCTCCCGTCGGTTGTCTCAACATTCATAGCTCATGTTTTGTGGCTTGCCTTCAAACACCTTTCATTTTGAGCCAACGCCTAACACACTGACCTTTCAACCAAAAACAACATATAATAATAATACTCCGTAATTTTCGTTAATATAATTTGAAAGCGATTAATATTAAGTTAATTTTAGTCAATTAATCAATACATTATTAATATACAGGTCAGGAGATGATCTCTCTCTGCATATCAATACTGTATTAGTCAATTGACCATATTACCATAAAATTAACTTCATGATCCATATAATTTAGATGTCAAATGTTTTCTATTCTTTCTCTCACATCTATCGTTATATCACAATCATATCAAATTACAATTATAAATTTTATCAATATATGAAATTGATAAAAATTATAGGAGGATCTTATTTATTAAATATTTGCCACTAATACTTATCCACATAAATTTTCACAATATATATCATTCTCATTCTTTCTATCGGACATTTTTTCATAAATAATAATCTTTTTTATGTGAGAAAAGAGAATATAATATTTTTAAATTTAGTATTATAGTTTTATTATTATATTAATAACTTCTTATTCTGGAAATATACATGGAACAAAACGATATCAATATTTATAAAATATAGTAAATGAAATTATTTTTGTGAAAGAGAAAAGTATTACCCTCCTCCTAGAGTATATAGGTTTTCTAATCATTTTAAATATATATTTCTATTGTTTTCAAATGTTACTTTTTTTTTCAATAAAAAAAATAAAAATCCATCTATGTTTGTTCCGTAAAACACTAAAAATACATTTACATAAATTGCATGTTCTATATATATATATAAAAAAATTGATAGTAGTATAAATGACGCGATGTTCACAATTTTATTATTATACCATTGCTATTCTTTTAACAATTTTATTATTTTTAAGGGTAGCACAAAATAATATAATATTCTAAATATATATAATTAATTTTTAAATGTGACTCTTTTAATATAAGGCATGGAATATATCTTTTAGGTAAATATTTTCTATGCCTTTTCATAAGTTAATACTTGTGTCATAAGCCCTGTTATTAGATGACAAATACTCCATATCGAACAGGTGATAAATACAAACACGAGAGTAACCACACTTGTCAATTGACATGTTTCTACTTTTTGTTAAGTTGAACATCTAAAAGTTTTTTACTTATCTTTTACTTTTATATATTATTTATCTAATTTTATTTATAAGTTGAAGAAATCTTAATTTCTTTAAGAGAGAACATCTCACGTACTACTTGAATTAAAATTTGCAAGTCTCGTTATTGGGCTTATGTTATAGCCGTTAGAATTTTTAATTATTATAAAAATATTATTTGGTATGTTGATCATTATAGAATGTGTGAAACATCTACTGAATACATCAGACAAGTAGGACTAGTTAAATTGGTGAATCTGGGATATTGTGTGTTCTTATTTTTTCGTCTTTTATATAATATTTGTGTTATTGTAATATTATTCGTTCTTAAATACTAACACTCATTTTCAATAAACATACATTTTCCAGCAAATTAAATATTTATTATTAACTTTAAAACTCGATTTAAAATATTGTGTAGACCAAATGTGAGATTCGAGTCTATTCACGAACATACATCTTATGTAAATGTAATATTTTAGAATTATTTGTACCTAACACGAAGATAACCTCTTTTCTAAGTTTTTACTAGGTGTTAGAATGTAGTGATAAATTCGATTATTATTAAATTAATTTTAAAATAAATTGGTCAATTGAACAAAATTAATTTCATGTTAACCACTTCCGAATGTAATATATATATATATATATATAAATATATATATAAATATTATATATATATATATATTCTTAAAGTGGGATGATAATAGAATAGGTTTTAAAAAGAAAATTTAAAATATTGAGTTATTTATTTGTAATATGATGGGACTTTAATTTAGAGAATGACAGAGGTTAGAGTATTAATTATTAGTTGCAAAAGTAAATATAAAAACTATTAATAGTGTGAATTAGTTTAAATCTAGTGTCGGCAAGCTAACACTTGGGTGAATATTAGTAGTACAATTTGTTCAACTCAATTTATTCACCAGCACAGCAGATTCCAATAATACATCCTCTCTCGTCAGATGTTGCTATATTCTTTCTATTCTTAGATAAATAATATTTTAGAAGAAAAAATTTATTTTAAATTATCTGTCGTTTACAACTTTTTAGGAGAATAAATTATTTACTTTTTCTATATCACCCTTGCCTTCTCTCATTATCCCAAGAAATTTTCACCCTTAGTATTAATAGTTTTCAACTTCCCATAAATGAGTAGTGGTGGAATTTCACACAGATTTTAATTATTAAATAATAGTATTAAATGACTTTCTTAATCTATGTGCAAAAACCTTAAACGACACTTACTTAGGAATGGAGAGAGTATCGTTTAATGTTTTGACACATGGGTTAAGAAAGTACTCCCTCCATCCCATAGTAACTGTCGCTTTAGCTTGATGTACATGGATTAAGAAAGTCATTTAGTGCTATCATTTATTAATAAAAATTGGTGTGAAATTTCATCACTACCCCTTTATGGGAGAAGTTGAAAACTATTAATACAAAGGAAAAATTTATTGGGACAATGAGAGAAGGTAGGGGTGATATAGGAAAGTAAATAATATATTCTCATAGAAAGTTGTAAACGACAAATAAATTGGGAAAAAAAATTCCTTCTAAAACGACAGTCATTATGGGATGGAGGTAGTATCATTTACCAA